>CM026068.1:11885739-12203239 GCA_014839685.1 Anableps anableps | reverse complement strand
AGCACCTGACGCAGACCTTGTTTGACCGGGCGACGTCTGAGCCGGTATGGCGTGTATTCCTTTGTCTCTCATCATGAGGTAGGCAGTAGCGCGAAGGATCTTGCCTAAGGACCCACACTGGATATGTCAACAAGGCGAGCCGGCCTGGATTCGAACCCCGGCCTCCCGGGTGAAGGTCGGGTGACTTACCCATTGAGCTACCCAGTAGTCTGGAAATTATGGTCGTATCCTAAAGTAGCCTTTTTAATAATCTCCAAGTTGCTTTTTGTTGTTTTTGTTCATTTTTTTTAAGAGAAGTATTTATGATTGTTTGTAGTAATGTCCACTCACAGCCATACAATCTATTCCCAAAAAAGACAGCAATTGATTTTTAAATACATTTTATCACCACTTGTATCATTCACACAATAAATACCACTAAATATTTTGATAAGCTTTTAAGCTCTTATCACAGATTCCTACTGCATGTACATTCATCTTTTTAACAAAAGTCTGATAGTGATGTTACTGCGTAACATGTCGCTTTTCGACATGGTCATGGACCTAGCTTGACCCATTAACACTAATGGTAGTTAAAGGTTTTTCCTTGATGCTTGCTACACTATGTGTGGAGTGTCCAAGATGAAGGGCTGGAAAAGCACAAAAGTCTGGAAAGCTCATGCCCCACTTCTGATTAGCAGGCTGTTGACTTGCATTAGGGCTAGGGGGTGTGGAGCAGAGAGAGGTCAGGGCAGACATATTTAATGCTTGTGAAGTAATGGGGCTGAATCAGCAGATAGCTCCACAGGGAGCCATTAGTCCAGACATGTGTCATTAACCCTTTCCCTGGACTAAGCCTCAGCCCTGCCCACCCCCATGTCCCTAACCCCGTTACGATTAGGACCAGAGCTCTGTTTTAGTATGTTTTAAGAAAATAAGTGCAGGCAACACAATACATTTGACACATACTTCTGTTTAAGCTTTGATTATATTTCCTACACTTCCTAATTCTCTGCCTATGCATGTCTTTCTCCTATTTTAAGTGCTGTATTTTTCAGAATCCAAACATCTAAGAAGTATTTAACAAACCTTTCCCAGATACATTAAAGTTTACCATTTTTAGTTATACCCTACTAATTTTAAAAAGAGTATCATTTAATCTTAAGTCACCTCCATTTCTTTGTATATCTACCCTTTTAGACTGCACTGAATAAGAGTTTGACACTGAACAGTTGGGCTGCTATGATTGAGAGCCGAAACTGAAAAAAGTAACAGGGGCCATAACCTGTCCTTGCCTCTGGGCTAATTTTTTGTTAACATAACCTCTTTGCAAGCGTCCCTCGTATTGGTTTCAGCTGCAGGGCAACAATAGAGTGAAGGGCCATGCTCACAACACCTGCCAGCTTTAATGGTAAACATATGTGGAGAAACGCAGAGCAAGTGAGGAGGAGGAAGGGAGGACGGGGGGGCAGCAAGGGCACTTCTTCAGCAGCCTGCGCGTTAATGGATTGGCTTTGGTTTTTCAATGTGTGCAAGCGTCCCCTTTGTCTGAGGAGTTGACAGTATGTCTGTATATGCCTGGGATGGCTTGCATGATGTGAGCCAGTGCCTGTATGTTGTCACCAAGACCCCAGAGTGGTTCAGAAAGAAGTCCAAAGGAAAATGGTGAAAGTTTGTAAAAAAGGCAACTTTTTATTTCATTTACCATAATGTAACTTTCAGCATAGTGCATTTTACCTGTTCTGTGTCCAGAGTTTGTTCTCTTCCGGAATATAGGATACAGGTCTGTACATTCAAGTCACATAAATATGTGCGTGTTAACACACAGGTTGTGCATGTTTTCGTTATCTTGGTTAATCATCTCAAGTCTTACGACACCATTTAGACTGCTATACTGTGTGTATATTTAGTTGGTCTGTATAAGCTCATTGTGAGTTTGAGGGGTCTCACCCGTTTTCCCCCAGACCTCTGCTAGGAACTATACGTCATGTCTGCCACCTTCTCCCTGACCACAAAGCTGCCCATTATGGATAGACAGAATTCAGTGACCAAAGTGGATTTGAGTTTGATGAAGCCCAACTCTTATTTGCCATTTCTCTCGCCTAAATTTTACATTTTGGACTTCGTACATCTTTATGGATGTCTTTGTGTTCCTTCTTTCTGTGAAGTATCTTTCTGCACTAATAATAAATCTCTTTCCAGTCTTGTCTGGTAGAATTCCCAAGTATCCTGTGGAGTTTTATCCCTTTAGGCTGCAATAAAACCAGTTGCCAAATGTTTTGCCAATGGCTGATTCATTTCCTCTTGCTGTTTTGCCTCTTTTCTGTCACTGCCATCACAACCACTTTGTAACAGACAATTCCTACTTGCGCCAATCTTTATTAGTAGAGTCAAATGGTTTATAAATAAGAAAACACCACTTTGAGTTTTTTTTGTACCAAAAGCAAAAAAGAGCAACTTTTCTACTAAGTTTTTTAGATAAATTTAAAGATATTTAATTAGATATGTACCTGTCAGACTCTTCCTGACCAAAACTGATTTCTGTTTTTTTTTTAGACCTAACAATTTCAAATTGACTGATCTATGTTTGAACAATGATGTGAAATACAAAAAAACAAATATCATTTACTGATGAGACTAAAAGGGCTCTGCAGTGACAAAGCAATGTTGAGCAATCTTTATTATTTAGCAAACAAGGCTCTGATTGTTAGCTTGACTTAGGAGATTTTCGTTAAAACTCATGAAAAGATCTCCGATTTTCAGCAGATTTTTTTGTCTTCTCTCCTCTAAGAGAAGATGGAGAGCAAACGGGTTGGAGGTTCTCACTTTCACATCCATTCTGATCCAATGAAAAATCAGCACAGTTTTAGGGCTGCATAATATGTCGTGAATACTGATATTGTAAATATCACAATATCAGTGTGCGATGTATTCATATCACAAAGGACTGTTTGGAGTGCAGTAATTGTTAGCTAATATATTTTACAAGTTCTGAAATTGTATTTTTTTTTTTATGCCAATGCAATATTTAGTTAGTAGGACAGAGTCTCATAGCAGCAAAAGCTCACACTAGACACAAATGACATTTCCAAAAATGCACAGATTAGAAAGACATTTAAGAAGAAAATAGGCATATATCACACCTGATATCATCGTTTCAGTATTTACCAATAGCATTGCTATCGCAAGATTTTCTAATATAGTGCAGCCCTAATAGTTACACAGAATTTTCCCACTCCATGTCCATTAAAGTGTCACTTGCTGTCTGAGTCTCAGGTTCATCACACCAAACTAATGCTATCTAGTCTAGTTTCTGGTGTTTCACACTGGCCGACACAAAACTGTAGCTCTGACAGAATGTTAACCAGAGATGCAGCATTTCTCACCTGCGGAGAAACAGCTCATGTCAGCAGGGAGGATGGCAATCCAGCTCTATACCTCTTTTTCTGTGTCGAAGTAGTCACTTCCCATTGTCCTTGAAGTGTGACACAAAAATTATTTATCAACCTGATCATTACAGTAATCATAGAAAAAATGACTGTCTAGATTTCTCAATTATAAAGGAAAAACAGGAGCACAGTCTTTCTGTTTGTAAATTTGCCTGTTCATCAACTCAAGGCCTCGCCTTTGCACTCTGATTAAAAACGATGCATTCCTTGCAAGCTGGAATTGAGAGTGACAGCCTGGTGAGCTGAGGAGAGAATGAAAGGTTACAAATGTCACATATGTTGGTAGTTTCACTCTACAGACCTGACACAGAGGAGACTTTTTTAAGGCTGCTTATCAAAATGGGAAACACTAGAGAGAATGCTGTTGAAGTTGATGTTTATAAGTAAGAAAATGGCTACAAGAAAATAGCTACTTACTTAAATTTGCAGATTTCTGCGGCCAGAATAATACTTAAGAACTACTGGAACTATTATTGACAAGACTGGAGGAGTACTCAGTTTGTCAATTCACACAGTGAGAGGGATGGTAAATTTTTTTTTTTTTTTTTTTTTAAAAAGTCCCCAAAGTTCATTGTTAGAGAACTGAAGAGAAGAAAAAAATATTTTTAAATAATTTGCAAATCTTGATTAGTGGTACTTATAACTGTGGAAGATATTATACATCATTTTAAAATGTATTTGTCAGAATATTTTAATTTCCACAGTAAAAAGTTTAAAACAGTTCCAGTACCTTACAATCAAAATTTTAATCTTTTCAAAATTGTGCACCATGAGAATATTTTACAACTATAATGATCATAAGTCTTCACATCCTTTCAAGACGGAGTGCTTGGTTCCTGTCTCCAGTAGTCACTGGGCCAGAGATGGGGTGCAGGTGGGGGAGAGGTCACCACTCCATCACAGGGCAACACAGAGAGAGACAAACAGGACAAAAAACTGTGCACCCCACACTTACGCCTAATGGCAGTTTAAAGACACTAATTAACAGTCATGTTTTTAGGTTGTGGGTAGAAGCGAGAGTATCCAGAGAGAACTCACATATCCACAGGATAACATTCCACCTTCATGCAGAAAGATCCCTGGACAGGAATTGGATGGGATGGAAGTGAACGGGTCTATCATTAATATCAGCACTAAGGAGTAATATAAGGCGTTAAAAGGGGTCAAACTTTAGTTTTGCAGCTCATATATGAACATTGGATCTAAATACTTGTTTATATAGAAGATATTTTTTCTACTTCAGTTTCAAATAACCACTTTTCCAGTGCTGACAATTGAAAATACTCTCAAATTGTTTATATGACTTGTATATACTTGTTCATTATATACTGTTTTCTAAGAGGCTTTGTAAAGTTTACTATAACCTCATAAGATTTTACGCAACAAATAAAACAATAAAAATCTGTTGTTTACACTCATGATGTTCTACCCAGATTCAGACATCATAAGTAGAACAGAAAACAAAAGCGATCACACCAACAAATCTATCTGTGTGTGTCCCACAGTCAGGCTGGATGACATGATTTACATGCCAGTGAATTTTCCTCTCTTTTACACACATGTACATACGGTTTAAACACTGGTCTCTGACTGGATTAAAATGGGAACTCTTCCTTCAGTTCCCCCTGTGGTACAAATTTTAATAAATTTTTTTTTTGCTTGTCTCTCACACCCGTACCAACGTGTTATACACACACACACAAATCAACAGAAACGTAGACACACGTCCTCTCCTGCTGGCTCCAGAAAGTGTCAAATGGCTCAATGTGTTAAAAGCATTAGGTAAGCATGGCTCCAGCAGCGCTCCACAGCCTGATATCATATGTCTTGCTTCATTACAGTCTGGTGTATACATTCGGCTGCATCTCTGACCCTCCATCTATCCATCCCTCTCACCTCACTCCCTCTACTCTCTCCCTGGGGTACTTTAAAAGATCGCAGGCCATCTCAAGATGTCAGGAGAAGAATGACTGAGCTCTCCTGTTATTGTAAATGCTGCCCGACGGTACAGCTTGCGTAAGCAAACCTCAGAAGCACAGAAATAGGTCTCAATATGGAGAATATATCTATAAAAAAGGTCATCCCTGTTAAAAATTTTCCTTAGCTGTGAGAAACATTAAAGTTGAAGTAGAAAGAAGGAGGGAAAAGTTAAAAAGATAGTAATGTAAAGTTCTGAGCTATCCCTTGTCCACATGGGAAAAGTCTGTTTTTCCCTGCAGCTATTTTCAGTTATGACATGACATTAACTGCTGCAAGAGAGCTGACCAAAACCAGCTGAGTGGCATGTGTATGAGGCACACACGAGGACCTGGAGATGGAATGAGATCAAAGCATTTGGCCTGTAACCTGCAGCCTGCCGACTGTTACCCCAAGCCCCCGTCAGAGGCAGCGAAGAGGAAATAACGATACACCTCACATCCCGCAGCTGCATGTGTACGAGGCAGTGAACACACTGAGGCCTTTACTCTAAGGTTCACCGCAGCACTTGGCCAGCTACACCACACTTGTCTCTCCCTTGCAAGGAAACCGGCAGGGCAAGGTTAACATTAGCACTTTTCTCCCTTCATAAGCAGTTTACAGTGTGAATGCATGCATTTGTGTTGAAGATCTCAGCTGAGAAATTCCAAACCCGACTCAGATTGGCCACTTTCAACTGTGGTAAGTGGATAAAAATCCACTATACTTAGCGCACTGATCTTTAAAACAAATAACACTTGTGAGAAATAAACTTTTTATACATTATGGAGCCAATGTTGCTAGTGACTGGTCTTAAGAAGGATCATGCTTTGAAAATAACAAACAGGAAAACTTTTAAATGTTGGTCCAGTGTGTTCAGTCATATTATATTATATGCCTGCAGATGACTTAAGGGTGCGAAATACTATATGTTGTTATGACCAAACAACAGGTGTATGGTAGTGTGGAAAAAAGATTTTTTTTTTTTTTTTTAATTAAGATGTCTGAAGGGAAGACTGTTTTAAAAAATTTTAAATGTAAAAAAAAAAAAAAAAAAAAAAAATTTGTGGTTGGTAACAAATTAATTAAAACTCCCCTAAATGTTTTCTCACTCGGTATAGCCAAAAATTACACACAGTCATATCACATCGCCTGAGAAGTTTTAGGCCTTGATCTTAAAAGATTCCAAATAAGGAGTGCTAAATTTCTTGTGCAAAGCATATTTCCAACCATCCAGCCTTTGGTCCAGACAGTAGGCTAGTTATTATTGGTATTTTATGATTGTTTGAATTTCTGTCAGTGATAAATATTTCAGTTTTGTTGTGTAATGGTGAAACAAGCAAGCGAGACAGAGAAATCCCCATAGATTCCCTGCAATGATGTGAACTGACATGTCATTGAAAACAGTGTTGCTCACCTTTTTCACTGGAACAAGGAAGAGGAGTTAAGCTGGTATGGGGAGTTGGGGTTGCTGCTGACTCTGACTCATCTGTTAACTGTGGTAAAACATACAGGGATAAGTTAAATATATGGATATACTGCTTAACTTTTCCCTTCACTGATTAAATTTTGGTGAACTGGAGACCAACAGTAGTCTGTTGCTACGCTCACAATAATCACACACTATAGTCTGCCCACCTCTCTTAGAGAAAAACAGGGTTAGTGACACCCTATCTGTAGTCTTTGTTCTTTTTTCGTTTTTGAAAGCCTGATTTTTATTATTTTTCTAGGCAGCATGGTTATTATTACTGTGGTTCTTGTCTTCTACTAACTGCTACCAAACACCGCTAAAGCAGGAACAAACCATTTCATGCAAATACAGGGGGGTAACTATGGATGTTTGTTTTTTGGTTTGGGAGTGATAACGTTTAACTTTTACTCCTAAAAACAAGTAAAAATAAATAAATATATATATATATATATATATATATATATATATATATATATATTTTTTTTTTTTTTTTTTTTTTTTTTTTTTTTTTTTTTTTTTTTTTTTTTTTTTTTTTTGGACCCCTGCCCATCAGGGGCCCCTGAAATTGTCCAACCCCAGAGGAGGACTGGAAAGACATAGGATCCAAGTTGCTTGAGGTCCAGTGTGGAGTTTTCACAGTCAGTGATAAGTAGGAAGCCCAAAATCAGTGCAACCATCTACCAGGAGATTATAGAGCACTTCATGCTTCCTTCTGCTGACAAGCTTTGTGGAGATGCTAGTTTCATTTTCCAGCAGGACTTGGCACCTGACTACACTGGTAAAGGTACTGACACCTGCTTTAAATCTCCGATGTGTTACCACGCTGTATTGACCAGCAAACTCACCTGACCTGAACCCACAGAGACTATGTGAGGCATTGTCAAGAAGAAGATGAGAGACACCAGACCCAACAATGCAGATGACCTGAAAGCTGCTATTAAAGCAACCTGGGCTTCCTTAACACCTCAGCAGAACCACATATTTCAAAATATTTTATTTTTATTGGTCTTGTGTAATATTCTTATCTCCTTAGAAACTGAATTTTGGGTTTTCATTAGCTGTTGGCTACAATCATCAAAATGAACAGAAGTAAAAATAAATAAATATCACTCTGTATGTAATGAACCAATATGAGTTTCTTTTTGTGAATTAAATTACTGAAATAAATTATTTTTGATGTTTTTCTTATTTTTTGAGATGCACCTGTATGATTGCATTTTCTTACAGTTGATTATGAGCAAATTATAGAAAATCTCTTTAAAGCTTTGTCAAAGTAGTCACAAATATCTACCTAGCTGGTCTGAATTGACTCCTAGTCACTTAGAAACGTTTCATGTCAAACTGCTTTATTTTTTCCATGAAAAAAAAATCAAGTTTCAAATGACTAAAACAACAATGGTAGATAAAGGTTTAAAGGGTGAAATAACCAGCACCTCCAATGAACTTATTAGTCTGGTTCTCTGCTCTCTTCCTCCAGTGGTCCTATGCACTGGAGAAACCCAACACAGGCAGTGTGTTCAGCCTGGCCTGGTCTGCGGATGGCACCCAGCTGGCCGGGGCCTGCGGAAACGGACATGTCATCTTTGCCCATGTGGTGGAGCAGCACTGGGAGTGGAAGAACTTTGTCATAACTCTTACCAAAAGAAGAACCATGCAGGTAGAAAGAGAGAGCCCAAGAATCATCGCTTATCTGTTTTTCTTTAGGGAAAATGGATACTTTTGTTTTTTAAAAATTATGCTGGCATACTTGATTTACAAAATACGCTTCTGCAAGTTATAAAGATATATTCCAGCCCTGCTGTGACAATGGTCAGTCTGTGTAGCTCGCCGCTTTGCTTCCTACAGTTTAAATTTGCACTAACCACAAGGTAGCGTTTACACGCAGTTAACACACCCAAGTGTACATATACACCCACTTTTATACTTTCAGACAGGCAAACACAAGCACACCTACAGAAATAAGGAAAGAGACACTCTTCTGCCTCTACGAAGTGTAGTTTATGAAAACCAAACAAAGTTGGGTCATCAGCCATTTATTTTCAGCCTTGTTGGCGCTTTTCTATTCCCCCCCCACCATCTACACACACACACACACACACACACACACACACACACACACACACACACACACACACACACCTCTTATCCTCACAGTTCGTTTTTAATAGTGCACATCTGCCAGTGGTTTGTGAATCAGCCAGCTAAATTTACCACCTTGTGGTCAAACGGTATTTATTCCTGGTTGTGTTGCATGTAAATCTGGATAGCTGCAGGGAGCCGAGGAGGAAGATTAATAAAGCTGTAAAAATAACCCCACCTTTCACCTGGTGCTGGAAAAGGCTTTCATTCATTCAAACAGAACGGGAAAGAAGTATTTATCGATGGAAGTGAAAAAAAGAGGGTAAAGTTTTCTCCCTCAGACCTTTGAATACTTGGAGAACGTCTGTACAGTTTTCTGTTAGACTTACATGAGTGTGTAAAGTTCTCCTTTTGTGAAGTTGGTGTAATGTTGAAATAGTAAATATTTTCCCTGCGGTAAAAAGTTTACGCCTGTTCATTTATTTCTAAGAAGTCAGAGTGTTTCCCTGTTTGCATTCCACTCATGTCTCTCTTTTTTATCAGGTGAGGAATGTACTGAACGATGCAGTAGATGTGTTGGAGTTTAGAGATCGTGTCATCAAAGCCTCTTTAGCGTTCGACCACCTGGTGGTTGCCACTTCCCTCCAGTGCTACGTCTACAAGTCAGTGGATTTCTTCTGCTTTGTTTGTCATGTGCCATTTTTACTGTCAGATCCTGCAGCATAGTCTTTTGGAAATATCAAATGTTCTTGCCACTTTACTAGAGAAAAAAAAAATCTCTAAAATGTGAAATCACAAGTTGTATTAAAGAAGAAAGAAGCGACCATAATTTTGTTCAGAATTGATAGAATAAATAAAAAACAATTAGGTCTTTTTAATATTTCATAGTTTGGATTCTGTAATGCTGATTGGTCTTAATCCATATTATTTATTACAGTGTTCCATATGTAGCTGTTGTATGAGCCCTTCAGAGCCCTCAGTAGAAGGTTTTCTTAATCCCAAGATGATCTAAAACATAGTGCAACATTCTCTCCTCAAATTTTCTAAGTAAACTGAACACATATTCTAATATAGTATGTTTCCCAGATTTTACTAGAGTAGTTGTCTTAACTTATTTTAGAAATTAACTTTTTAAATTGAATTTAGGAAGACTTATTAATTTTTCTTATGGACTTTTTTTTTTAGCTTTCTTTCCACACTTACCATAATTTTTTCTTTTTATAATCTTTGCTTTTGTGCTTATTTTTATTATTTTATTTTATCATTTGTTATTCATTTTTCCCTATCATATTGTATTTTATTATATTATACTATATTAAATTATAAATTTTTTAGACTTTACCTTGTAAATTTTAATTAATAAATGACAAAAAAATTACTAGTTTGTATGTATTAGATGCCTGATGCGATATTAACTTTCTTTCTTCAAGTACTTTAATTTTACCTTCTTACTGAATTTTGCCTTTGCAAAGATTTTACACTGTTGTATTATTGTTTTTGTTTTATTTATTTGTTTAATAATTTTTTTATTTTATAAATTTTTCTATCAAAAATTGTATATATTATTCATTTTATTTATTATTGCATTACATAATTTTACTTTTCATTCTTTAGGTTTTCCTTACAAATAGATGGCAAGAAAATAATAGTGTTTCTTCTATAACCATGTGTGTATTACATTTGACAGATTTAAATGTCTTTTGGTGCAAATTAATTTCTTTGGACATTTGTTTTTAATTGTCTTGTTTGTTCGTTTTTTTTGGCGGGCAGAGGAGAGATCTGTTTTTAATCCAGTAATAACCTTTGCATTGCAAAATGCTGTATGAAATGAATTTCAGATATTGTCAGATTCATTTTTGCTTCATATTGTAGTATTAAGTACAGAAAGAACTGTATTAGCTTAACTTACTCAAAAGTCTGCTCAAAATTTTCCTCTGTAATGATCAATTAATGGGAAAAACTGCACTCTTCTGTTGTATTTGAAGAACCTTTCTTCTTCTCACTCTTATTTTTTCAGTGTTACACTTTTTATTATAACAGTAGTCATGCAATGACATGTTTTTCTTACTTTTCTCACTTTGGATTGTCGTGTTTTTTTTGTGCCAGCTCCAGGAACTGGAATACTCCCCTCATCTTTGATCTGAAGGAAGGAACGGTCAGCCTCATCCTGCAGGCAGAAAAGTGAGTCTTTCAACTCCGGGAGCTGTGCAACAAGAGACAGAGCAGGCCATTGGATCGCCTGTCAGCTTCCCTAATGCTTCATTACTCTCCACTGGCCGCTCCTCAGCCAGCAGCCACACACACAGATTTACACACACGTACAGGGTGTGCTCTAACTTTGCCCCTGTCATACAATAAGGCTGAGAGTGAAACCACTGGGGGAAATTAGATTAATATGGAGTAGCTCTTATGCAATCCCCCAGTGCTATCTCCAACACTCAGCTTGAAGCTAAATAGATTACTAACTATTTTGTAATCGCAGTTGAATTCAGTGCGTCTTGCTGAGTAAGTTAGCACTATTGATATGCAGTACATTTTTAAATTATCTGAATGTGTCAGTTAATTATCTCTTTATGTTCCACCATCTTAACAGTTTGTCTATTTCATGCCTCCCTGTGATACTCCTTTCACTCTAACAAACAGTTATACACTGCACGTTTTATCTCCTGTATGGCCTTTCCCAGACATTTTTTACTTGTGGATGGATCGGGATTGTATACCTTCTCTTATGAGGGTCGGTTGATATCTTCCCCGAAGTTTCTGGGGATGAGAGCTGACATTCTAAATGCCCAGGCCACCTCACTTAGCAACGACACGATTGCTATCCGAGACAAGAGTGATGAAAAAGGTTTGGGGACCTCTTCAAGAACAGCATTTTTGAAAGTCATACAATGGGTTTTATATTTTTCCTATCTTTTTTTTTTTCATCAACAGTTATACTTTTCTTTGATGCCATGACTGGAAAACCCCTTGATGGGAAACCATTGACTCATAAGGTGGGTTATCCTATTACTTTCTTTAAAATCAGAGAACAGACACTAAACCTACTGTTAATTTTTTTTTTTTCATAAATGTCCTGTTTAAAGTCAGGCCACAGCATCTTAATTAAATTTAATCCCAGACTTTGAGTAGGCCAATTCAAAACAATCACTTAATTTTTTTGAGCTATTTATATAACCTTACATAACATAGATTACATGTTACCGAAATAAAAATATCTAAATAAAAAGGAAAAAACACAAATAAGTTGACTTTGTATCCACTTCACATTGCCAAACAGGCTCTATTTAAGTTCATCGAACATATCGAAAAATGCAAAACGGGAAAAATCTGGAAGGGAGAAAATACTTTTTCTCCATTGTATTGGATTTGTCTGACTTGGAAACTTTGACTTCCCAAAACAACTTGGATGTCCCATAAAAGCACATATGTGTATCAAATTAATAAATTTAATAGAGTAGCATATCTGCACACTGCTTTTTAAAAATTGTTTACATAATTTTTAATTAAACTTTCACCCAGGATAAAACAAAACATATAGCTTCTTGGAAAATTAACCATTTTAACTTCAGAATTATACTTCCAGGCCCTTGGAAGGTGTTGAAAACAGAATAAATGTCCCACTTAAATTACCGTAACGTATGACATCCTGTGGTCCTTTCGCACCTGCAATACTTGGTATCAGGGTTTTTTTTTTGTTTGTTTTTTTTTTTTTTTTTTAAGTTTTGCAAATTAGAGCTTTCCTTCATCCTGTGTGGTCATGTACAGATTGGCTTTGATACAACTCACTCCTAATCTCTGGACAACCTGTTTTAGGGCTTTTACATGAAACTGGCTCATTTGTTGAGCTTAACCCAGATCCCTCTCACAAACATTAGTAGTCCAGCTGTGTCTTTGCAAACCTAATAACCTTTTTAACCTGCCATTACAGTTTTAATAGGGCATTATTAATGACCTGATACAATTATAAAGTAACATGATGGAATCAGTTTGTGTACTTTAGTGAGTTCCTAACTGAAGCTCATAGAAGAGCACACATAAATCCCCTTTTACTATCTTTCTTTGGTTACCAGTTGCTTTCAGTATTTAATTTAAGTCTTCAAGACATTGCATGGTCAAGCTCCTGAGTATATTTCTGATTTTAATAAAACCATTCACTTTGGCTTGGACACACATTTGTTGTCTAACTTGGGATTTTAGTAGTTTCTCAGTTTAATGCCTGTGGAATCATCCCTTTTGTGTCACATCAACTATGTTGAGATATATATTTTAGATTTTTCATGATATTCTGCTTCATGTTTCTTTTTCTTTCTCACTGTGGCTTGTTGAGGTAGCAAAGCCTTAGAAATGCTTATGTGAATCTTTCCACACTGCTAGATGACCATGGATAAAAAATTACCAGTGGCCCAAACTGTATCAAGTTTTGTGATCTTCTAAGATGCATATGTTTACAGGAGCACCACAGGGTACTATACTCTCACCATTCTCTTTCACTTGAAACGCTTTGGACTTTCAGTACAGTTCACATCTTCAAAAATTCTTGGATAACTGCAGTTCTGGGGTGTATTAGACAAGGGCGCAAAGAACCTTGTGGTGTGGTGTGGAAACAATCATCTTATCTTGAATGGGAATGAAAAAAGTAGATAATTGTGGATTTTATGATAAGCAGGAATAAGTAGAGCATTATTTCTATCATGGGAGAAGAAGGTGACTTAGGAGTATAGCTCCCTCTTTGTTCACCTAAACAACAAACTGGACTATAGATGCAACAGTGACGCTATCTATAAAAAGTGAGAGAGCCAATTATATTAAGACAAGATCTTTCAGTGTTTGTAGCAGGATGTTGTGTATATTCTATAAGTCTGATGTGGAGAGTGCAATCTTTTCTACTGTCATGTATTTGGGTTGCAGCATCAGAGCCAGGGACTTATAAAAGGTGAACTCGCTGATAAAGAAGACTGGCTCTGTTGGAGCCTCTGGAGGTGACTATGGAGAAAAATGGATGTTTCATAAAATAAAGAGAATAATGGACAATCCCAAGCTTCCTCTGAATAACACAGTATTATACTCTACAGTACTAGAATTTGAATTTGTATGTCAATGTACATTAACAAAGGGTGCTATTTTCTGTGGCCAAAGGTAATTTAAAATGGGAGGAGGTATTTCTGTGTGCAGTTTACTAAAGGGAGGTGGCTTGTGAAATTCAGTATTAAGGTGTTTATTATCCATAGTAAAATAAATTCTAAAGGAAAATCCCAACATCCTTTTAATGTGACTCTATGTGCAGTTTTCAATTTTTTCCATGTTACGCATATAAACTTGGGAGGTAGTGTAGTATATTTGTACCTGTCAAAATTGTGGACACACTTCATTACTCTTTCAGAATCAATGGGCTTGGTGTGCCCAAACCTTTGGCTGGTTTATTTATATGAAAGTTTTATTACAAAAGTGAATTTCTGCATTGAAACACAAATGAACTCCTATCTGGAAGATGAGTCAAAGACTCTACCAAATAGAGAGATTTTAAAGCCAAAATCTTAAAGCAAGAATTAAAAGGCAACAAAAGGGGGAAAAGATTTAGAGTCTGTTGGGCCTCCTAAGCTTTTAAGGTAGGAGGTTAAAACGATCATCTCCTTGCTTTGTATATACAGGTGGTCACACTTGGCAGTCTTTTACTTCTCTCTCTTGCATGTATTCTTTTGTGTCTGTATTTTTGTGTAGCTAGAGGTGTTGGAGATAGCTTTAGACCAGTGTGGCCCATCCACAGAACGGAAAATCGCACTGATTGACAAGAACCGCGACCTGTACTTGACCTCAGTGCGTCATCTGGGGAGGGAGCCCAAAATCTGCAAAATCGGTGAGAAAAGCTGCTGAGAACTGCTACCTATCAGTAAACAACTGTTGAAGACTGAAGTGTGTGTATGTGAACTGCCTGTAGGTAGCATGGTGCACAGCATGGCATGGAACGATACTGCTAACATCTTATGTGGAATCCAAGATGATCAGTTTACAGTGTGGTACTATCCAAGTGTTGTCTTTGCTGACAAGGAACTGCTTCCAAAAACTATTTACACCAAGGATGGCAGGTAAGTTTTCACAGATAATATCTCAGACACTTTGTGGAACAAAAGTCCAACCTCAGTGACTTTATAGTTTTCTCGTCTCGGAAGTTTTTAAGAATTACTAAGTAGTTAGTAAGGAGCAAAATTTGTCTTCTTTCTAGCATATTCCATGGGTTATAGCACGCATGACCTTATTCACTCTGTTTTTATGAGCAGCAGTTGCTGTGTGCAAATCTTCCTGCTGAAAAGTCCTCAGCTTCAGCCAGCACAGGAGGAGCTCAGGCACCATGCCGGCACTCAGGCAATTTGAAAGATGTCTCTTAAACTACTTTTGCACATTTTCTGCACTAATCTTAAGGGACAAATAGATGTCAGCTGAGAGGCAGGTGGAGGCTATTTTCTCTCCAAAGCAAACTTCTGACTCAGCAATGATAACTGATTTGACCTAGGTAGCTGCTCATGCGCCTAAGCTAACATCATGCTGCTCGATCATCTCTGCAGTCTGTACCGAAACCGCACAGAGTGAGCAGGAAATATTTCATGTTTTTCAAGAAGCCAGGAATAAAAGTATAAGAAATGTAAGGGGGATTTGCAGTTTATACAAAATGTACAGTGTCTTGCAAAAGTATCCATACCCCTTAAAATGTCTTTTTTTTTTTATTGGAATTTTATGTGACTGACCACATAATTCATAATTTTGAAGTGAAAGGATTAATGCTTTTCCAGATTTCTTCCAAATAAAAACCTGAAAAGTGTGACATGTACTTGTGTTTAGCCCACTCTTTTTTCTGATGTCGATAAATAAAATCCAGTGTAACAATTGCTTTAAGAAGCCACCTAAGTGGTAAAGTCCATCTGTTTGTATTTAATCATAAAGTCAATACTTTGTAGAAGCACCTCTTGCTGCAATTACAGCAGTTTCTACTTGCTTTGCACATCTTGACTGACCTTTTTTCCCATTTGTTTTGGCAAAATCATTCAAGTTCAGTCAGACTGAACAGAGAGCATCCATGAACATCAGTCATGACTTTGCTTTGATCTAAACCACTCCTTTGTAATTCTGGCTGTGACTTTAGGGTCGTTATAATGCTGGAAAGTGAACCTCTGCCCCATTCTCAAGTTTTTTTTGGAGACTCTGATAGGTTTACTTCCAGGATTTCTCTGAGTTTAGCTCCATCCATTGTCCCTTTTACTGTGGCCAGTTTCCCTATCTCTCAAAAAAAGATTTTTCAATCCCATGCAATGAGCTTCTGGACTCATTTTGTTGCCAATGTCCAAAATGTGATGCTGGGATAGACCACCTACTTTAAATACATGTTGGACAGAGTTATTTTAACATCTCCTTCTGTATGGTCTCTGGCATTTCAAACCAACAAGTGCAAGATTTGGATCATAAATTTTATGGAGTCAGAACTGATAGTTTCTCTATATGTTGTAAAACTCTTTATGGTTGCCACATGAACACCTTTTTCCACCTTTAACCACCTGAATTGTATTTGGTAAAATATGAGGATATGATGTGTTTGTTTGTTTTGATGTTACTTGTTGTGTGTTTATGTCCATGCAAAGCGAGTTTAGCCGTGCACCCCACATCCTGAGCTATGTTGGTGGCAAGGTGACCCTGCGCCAAGGAGACGGTTCATTGGTATACAGCAGTGTCCCGCTTTATTCTGCTCTCCTGCATGAGTACAGTGCCTCTGCACGCTGGGAGGATGCACTCCGTCTCTGCCGCTTCGCCAAAGTAAGATATCAACACTTAAAAGATAATGTTTGTTTATTGTATGAGTAAAGACATTTTTCTTACAGCTTGGTTATTTCGCCTCTTTTTTCAGGATTAAAAAAAGAGGAGAAATAATAATTTTTCGCATATTGTCGGAGTGAATACTCACATTTTTCTTTCGTCACATGGTGATTTTTACAAATAGAAATCTGGAAAGTATGATGTATATTGTATTTAGCCCTATTTACTTTGATACCCCTAAATAAAATTCAGTGTAACAAATTATTGATGTGATCTGAAAAGGGAAAGGGAATGCACAACTGTTAACCTTCTGAGACATAGCCTTTCATCTAAACTGATGAGCAGGGGATTGTAACGGAACATAAATTGCATATTCATGTGTTAAAGTTGATATGTCAAATTCCAGACATAAATACAACTGAGAATTTGTAAGAAGAGTTAAAAGCTGGTGGTCATAGACACTCTCCATACAATCCAAACTTGAGCTATTTTTCAAGAATGGATTGGTAGAAATTTCAGGGCCAGGTGAGCAAAGCTGAGAAAGACAAATTTCAACATATTTGCAGCTGTAATTGCAGCAATAAGTGGTTCTAAATAGTTTTAACTTTCAAAGGTTAATACAAATGCACACCATACTTTTTAGATTTTTATTTATGAAAAAAAAGAATTTAAAAAATGCTTCTTTTTCTTCCCACTTCTCCATTATGCGCTATTTTGTGTTGGTCTATCACATAAAATTTCAATATTAACCATTAAAGTGTTTAGTTGTAACTTGACATTACATTTTTAAAAGGTAAACGGTGTAAATACTTTTGCAAGGCCATGTATGTATAAGACAGCTTGACAAAGTTTGCGATGGAAGGTAGTGAACAGGTTTACGAGTCCAGAACAGCAGGATTGAATTAGGCCGCAATTAGCCTGGTGACAGCATTTACCGGATCAAATCCCTCAAGACCTCACTCATAAATACACACTTTGCTGTATGAATTTAAGACCCTCCAGACATATATACTCAGACACACAGATGAGGATCTAAAACCATGTGCTGGGGAGATGATGCAGTAACCACAACCATAAAAAGGGACAAGCAGAAGTGAAAGAAGGGTGTAACAGAGTAGATGGAGAGAGACTCACCAGTTTTAAGAGATTTTCCTCTGACCCCTCCTTCTACAGTTCTGGTTCTGGTAAGTGTTTGGTGGCAGTGTGGCTTTTCCCAGAATCCCAGTTGTTGTCAGTAAACGCTCGTCATATAGGAGTTAATGTATACAAACATGACACATAGTCCATGACATCATATTGCTCAGCTGTAACAGGGGAATTACTAAAAAAATGCCGCCCTTAAAATTCTGCTTTCTCGTGAAGCCACTGTATTAAGTTTTTGACGTCACCCAGTGCCTGTCAGTGTTGTTTGTTTGCTAGAGTGCTTTCCAGTTAGAGCTGTTTGTCATTATAACGGACACTGATTAAAGGAGGAATTACAGGGTGGTGGCTCTGAAGTGTAGTTTGCTCAACTGTTAACCAACTTGTGGTGAAACGGGTGTTTTAATTTAATTATTGCAGCTGTGCAAAATTAACTGGTGAAGTTTATGTTTAAATTCACAAGTTTCTGGTAGATTATTAATGACCTGTATCATCTGCTCATGTTTGTCTGCAACACACAATATCTTGACTTTAAGGTGTCAGATATATATATATATATATATATATATATATATATATATATATATATATATATATATATATATATATATATATATATATATATATATATGTGTGTGTGTGTGTGTGTGTGTGTGTGTGTGTGTGTATGTATGTATGTACATGCATACATATAATTTGTAGTTTTTTATTTTATTTATTGTTTAACTTTTGACCCCTTGTTTATCTTTTCTTTTCAGTATTTATTACTAATTTGCATTTGTTTCAGCTCCCCATTATTGATCAGCTTGGAGTAGCCATTTAGAGGCTCAGCTTTGATTTCTTTAGCTTATGGTGAATTTTGAGGGATCAGCCTCTGTTTGGCTTGAACATCATTGCAAATTTAAATAACAATTGAGAATGTAATACTCTAGTACTCTAGCATACTTTTCCGTGCTATTTCATATTTGTCTGCACAGAAATAATCTTTTTATCAATGCATATCTCTTTTTTTCCCAAATATATAGTGAACAATTGTGTACAAATATTTATCACTCCCAAGGATTTATGTCTATTTTGTCTTATCTGTATCCTTTGTCCTTTTACTGGAAAAGCATTTTCCTGGGCTGTTTACAGTATTTCTTGTATACTGTAAACTGATGTTGGCTCTTGACCAGGTCTCCCTCGAGAAAGAGATTCTATCTTAAGGGATTTCATGATAAAATAAAAGTTAAATAATGGTTTTAATCGATCAGGAAATAAACATCAACTGTGAGATCTGTTCTGTCATTAAAAGATGGTCTATTGTTCCTCTTTCAACTGTAGGACCAGTCATTGTGGGCTTGTCTCGCTGGCATGGCAGTGGCAAACAGAGACTTGAACACAGCAGAAATGGCCTATGCTGCTATTGGAGAGGTAAGTGCCTTAGTTAAAGATGAATCTGGTTGATTATTTCAAACTACATTTAGACTCAAGCAAGCTGTTCATCAGCTGTCAAAAAATTTAAGACCACAGCCCTAAAAACTCAAAAACTGCACATAAATCTGTCTTTCATGTTATTCTTCGTCAGGCATTCACCCCATCATTACCCCCCTGACGTCAAAGGCAAAAGTGCTTACTGTCTGAATGAAGCGACATTGTTCAGCTGCACAAGTAATTCCTTTTGCAATGCACCTTTGCTGCCAGGGTCGGATACAGTAATACAGTAATTTTAAACTCCTTAGAAAGCCCTGGGGCTGTTGGGACAAAAAAGTCAAGTGGTACACCCTTTTTATGGTTGACCATTTCACTTCCTCTGAGCCAGAAGATCCGTTCGGGTGTCTTAAGAAGACAGGCCTTGACCCATAATAAGGTCCTTACTGATGCTAAATGCAACCCAGTAACCATGATGGCATCTGTGAGAGAAGGGCTTAAAGAACCAAAATGTCTTCAACAGCCATGTCTACACACACCACAAATTTGCCCCTTTAAACATTTTAAGGGAGCACCAACCATTGGATGTTGAAAGATGGAAAAGAGTTTTTTTTCTCTGATGGGAAAGAAATTGAGAAGGACATTCCTGATCGCTTCCAGCGTTACTGACATGACAAGGAGACTGAATTAGAGATGTTTTCTATACGTGGGGGAGGCTCTGTCCTGATCTGGTAGCTTTTACTTCTGTGGAAAGTTTGAGCTTCAAGTTATGCAAGAGTATCAAACCATATGTGAAGGTTGTAGTAGTGGGGATCCCTCCTCACTCAGGGCCCTCATTTGCGCTGTGATCACTGGGTTTTTCAACAGAACAAAGCTGCAGTTTGTTTGAAGAATAACGTCCCTGTTTTGGACCATCCTGTATGTTCCCCCACTTCAAATCCCACTGAAAAAGTTCCAGGGATGAAAAGCAGGAGAGGTTTATAAAAACAGACATCAGTCCCAGACAAGAAGCCATCTTCACCACATGGAGCAACGTTCCCATTAGCCTACTGAAGACACTTGCATCAAGTATGTCTTCAGAAGTTCTCTGATGACTCTGCCAAAGTCTCACTTCATCACAGGTGATGATTACTCAGTGGACTCAGGACTTTGAAGACTGGTGGTGGGAGACAGAAGGACTCTGGCTAAAATAATATCACTGTTGGACAATGTTTCCCACCCCAATGCATGAAGCTGTTGGTGAACTGGAGAGCTCTTTCAGTAACAGACTGCTGCATTGTAGGTGCACAAAGGACCATAGATCCTTCCTCTCAGCAGCTGGAAGACTTTTTACCATCTTTGCTCCCGACAAACTCAATAAGTCTTTATAGTTCTGCTGTTATTTGCACATCCCTGTTTGGACAGTTTTCTCACTTTTTGCAAATCACCTCTTGCTGTTTTTTATGCACACATATCCATGCACATCTTGTAATTTTTTTCTTCTCCAGATTACCCTATTCAGCTACAGATTACTTTTAATCTTTTTAATCTGAATATGCTATTTTTTAAATAACTGCACAGTATTTTTTTCTTGATGTAAATTTGTCTGTGCTGTCTTTTATTTTTACTTATTTTTGTTTTTTTTTTTACATTTGTGTGAATATGCATGTCCCCAGTTACCTTAACTTGCTGCGGAGACACTTGAATTTCCCCACTGTGGGACGATAATGGATATTTCTATTCTATTCTAAACACATTTTGAAGTGATATGTGACCTGTTGGGCTACTCACTGCTGATTCTGTTTTTGACACTTTGTCTCTTTAAGTTACCAAGAGTGCAGTACATCAACTTTATTAAAGATCAGCCATCTAAGGAGTCATCAGTGGCCCACATGCTGATGTTCAGTGGTCATTTCCAAGAAGCTGAAGCAACTCTCCTTCAAGCTGGTCTTATCTATCAAGCTATACAATTGAACATTGACCTTTTCAACTGGAACAGGTAGGATTCTTAATTAATACGTTAAAGGGTTTTTTTTCATGCTTGCAACTCACCAGATTTACATTTGTCTTCATGTGATGAAAGTTGTTAAAGAGTGATGGTGTTACGTTAGGAACGGCAAACGCTGGCACCAATTCATAACACTGTGAGCATCCACAGCAAAAGTAGTGATAGTAACGTCTCAGACTCAAATTTATCTGAAGATTTAGTTGGTGAATTATCCAGTAAGAACCAGGAAGTCGGGATTAATGTTTTCTGAAAAGAATAGCTTGAAAACGGAGCAAACCAGCACTCTATGGAGAGATTTAAAAGTTATCTTTTGTAAGACCAGTCTGATCACAATTAATTACAGTGGACTCCTGCCTATTAGTGGTTCAGTATCCATGGATTCACCTATTTTTTTCTGTGGAACATAACTTCAAATTGTTTGTGGAAAACCCACGTATTTGTGGATTTTTTTTGCAGAGCATATCTAAGATATCTGAAAGAAAACGCGGCTTGGGAAGCTGAATTAACAAGGTGCAATGCTACTTTACACGCTACTGGCTGGCGTTTGCAAAGCAGCCAATCCAGGAACGTCTTTTTTTTTTTCCTTGGTACTGATTGGCTGTACCTCCAAGAGCAGAAATAAGGAAGACTGTAGATATTAGCTTCTGCATTTTTGAAAATTTTTGTTTTTTTCAGTTTTTATTTACATTTGATTAAAATGACATGCCAAAACTGTGACTTTCGTCTTTTTTTCATTGCATTTTAAAAAGTCAAGTGCCATCTGGGCTTTATAATCATCAAGACACTAAAGTACTCTTTGTAGAGACCATGTGCCTTTTTTCTTCAGAACCTGTCTGGGGTGTGAATAATTTTGGGCTTAGCTGTATATTTCTTGTTTTCTGTTGCTAATTACACATCCACTGAACACAAGTTTTAATTAAGAAAGGCAAAGCAGATAAGGCACACCTCTTTGAAGACTCCAAAATGCGATATTTGTGCTTTAATGCTCAATATTCTGAAGGATGTTATTTTGAAACAATGCAAATGTGACATGAAGTTTGTTTTTAAACAGCTAGCGTTAAGCATGTTTCTTCATTCTTTGTATCGCTTTGGGTCCAGGGCTCTGGAGCTGGCGGTCAAACACAAGACCCATGTGGACACTGTGCTCGCCTATAGGGGGAAGTTCCTGCAGATATTTGGCAGGAAGGAGACCAACAAGAGATTTCTGCAGTACTCTGAAGGGGTATGTTGTGACAGCCTCTCTGTGGTATTGTATAAACTGATTTAGTTGCAGGTTTGAAATTTGAACACAGTGTGGTCTGCTAACTGTTTCCTTTAAGTAAATAACTTTTTTTGCATGGCTTGGGAAATCTGGAGTGCCCTGAGTTCACTAAACAGTTAAAAATATAAACACCTATATGAGTTTGTTTAGTAATCCCAATTTATAAAGACGTCAATAAAAACACATAATAAGTTCATATCTACTCAGGTCACACACTTAGGGAAGTCATGGGGTCTTGTTTTATGTGTAGATTGCAACACATCTACACATAATGTAGATAACAGTTTATCCTAAAGAGGCTTTATATTTATCATTATTATAAATTATAATTACTAAGCAGCCCGTGTAATCCTCTATCCAGGCTTCATATGCTCTTAAAAAGCCCATATTTTCTTCTTGGTCGCTTCCAGATCTGGATAAATAAGGAAAAAAGAAAGGGGTATGGAAAAGCTTTTTAGTTTACATGTCTGTCTTTTTCTTAAAACAGAAAAGTGGATGTTGTAAAGATGAATGTCCAAAACAAGCAGTGTGTTTTCACACTGTCTGTAAATGAAATGATGCTACTATGAAGTCAAAACTGCAGTTGTTTGTGAAGAAGAGGCATAATGCAACAGAAAATGTCCGTTTTCCCTGAATATATGTTAAGAATAGACTGGTCTTAGTCTGGAAAAGTTTGGAATTTTAATATAGAAAATTAGTTTTCAGACTTTATTTTCTGCTCCATTATACAGCAGATAAAAAAAAAAAAAAATCTGAATTTTGGAGAAATAAAGGGCTTTTTACTTTGATTTATACTTAAATAATTCCAAGGTGATGGTGGCTCAGGTGGTTGCTGGTTTAAACCCCTGCTCTGTCTGTCTCAGTCGTTGTGTACTTGGGCCTCTGACCACCGCCTTGCCTGGTGGTCAGAGGGTCCGGTATGGCATTGCATGGCAGGGTAAGGGCAGCTGTGAGCTACAATGATGCCATCAGTGTGTGAATGTGTGCATGAATGAGTGAATGACTAGATGTAGTGTGAAGCACTTTGTAGCCCTTGGACTTGATAAAGAGCTATGCAAATACACGCCATTTACAATTTAATGTTCTTTATCTTTGATTTGTCACACACACACAAACTTTATTTGTTTTGTCCAACTTTGATTTTTAAAGCTGATAAACATCGTTTTCAAAAATAAAAAGGACCATTTAAGTGTTTTGTTTAATCACTTAGATCCTTTTACTCCCGGGTTTTAAACTGGACCCAAGGTACTTAAGCTACATTTCGTTTAGATGCTACACCAAGCACTCTTTCTTTTAATAACTTTTTATAAAATGAAGCTTTCAGCATTCAGAAACTGTAATTTGAAGTTAGCTGCAATTAATCTTGGATAATTCAGGGTAGATTTTTTAAAAATATTATAGATTTCACTTCAGTTAAATTTCCATTGTTGTGAACCAAAAAATGGGATGTAATGGCCTTTTGCCACTCTGCTGAAGCCTAAGTACTGTGTTCTTTTATGATTGACATGGAATAAAAACAATAAAAACAAATAAAAAATAAACCTTTTTGTACTTAAATGTCCATAATTCTATTAAACTGATGGAAATAAGTATGTAAATTTCAAATAAAAAAAATTGTAGGAACCCTGTTGTTAGTTCTACTTGTTTTACTTTACTTTCAATGCACATTTCAGATCTAGCAGTCCATTCTTTTGAAATTCTAACCTCAGCACTGTCAGATTCATATAGAAACCCTGATGTCTGAACACACCTCAGTGCATCAGTTACGTAGTATTAAAACAACCATGAAATTTAAAGGATCTGTTTTCCTTCTTTCTTATTTGAATGCCTCTTTACTAAATGTTCTGCTTTCTATACTGATTAGTTTATGTTGTCTAATTTGATCCAACTTACTGTTCTCCCCTTCAGGTAGAAGTGGACTGGGAAAAAATCCAGGCGAAGATTGAGATGGAGTTGTCTAAGGAGCGAGAGAAAGCTGCAAGCACCACTGTGAGGGGCAGCGTGGCGTCACGTCATTGATGTTATGGACTTTTAAGTTGTTGGGTTTTTTTTTATTTGTTTGGTTTTTTTTTTGCGTCACCTCAGAGTGACACAAAATCATTACCTGAGGTACAGCCTCCATCTGACAACACCTGCTATGAACCGCACAATGCTGATTCTGACTCTGGCTCCACACCCATCCAGTATGTCATGTAACATGTTATAAGCATGTCTATCTGCTTCTCTGGAGGGAGGTGATGAGAACAACAAGCATGGCCTCCACCTCTGGCTTTTTGCATGTGGAGGCATTACCTGGAGAGGCTTCATGGGAGACATTGAATGTTCATACCAGGCTTTGTGCTCAAAGTTGTCTGGATCAAATCAAACCAGTAGGTCTGCATCCTGAAGAGATTTACAGTTTCATCTGCAGCATCCTCCACAATTTTATACCACCCTGGGTAAAGATGTGCAGACAGCCTTGAAATAATAATAGCAGGACTTAAGATGACAAGTGGGTTGCTCCTAATACTTTGTACAACCTCCCTTTTCCCAAGAGGACAGCTCTTTCCTCGAACAAAGTCACCAGGCCCTTTTGGAGGAACAAAAGAAGCACAGCATCACAGATTCTCCACCGTGCTTAACAGTGTGCTTCCCCACATATTCAGCCTTTGTTTCACGGCAAAGCCACCAGGAGTGATTGCAGCCGAAAAGCAACTCACCAACCATTTCAGGCCTTTTAATGGTCAGTACACTCCTGCTTTGCTTGATCAGTATGTTCTCTTGCCTTTCCCCTTTTGAAGAGTGGCTGGAAGAAATGGATTTCTGTTTATGTAATATTAATGTCCCAGGGAAACAGGAAGTCATGGATTAATTATGAAATGCTCCTAGATACTTTGAGCAAATTAAAAAGGTGAAAAGGCTACAGTAACATGTATGTTATAGGAATTGTCATGATTGCTAATAAGCGGATTGTTTTCCTCTGGATTTACTCAAATAAAAGGGTGAATTTCTCAGAAATTTTAATGGTATGACTATTCTACTGCAAGTACCAATAATCACAGATGTGACTCATTGTTGCTTTATATGCTTACACCTATTTTCTCATTGATGTGGACTCATCACTACAGGTAAGCGTCCAATTTATCATCCACAACTGGCTATAAATAACAATGTAACACTCTCCGTCATGTGAATTTATATTATGTATGCTATAAGCCTATTTTAAGGCTGATTGGAATAATTTACCATGGTATAGACAGTCTTCTTTTATTTAGTTCCTGCTTAAATAGCCACTACAGTTAACAGACCTGACTCTACAAACACTATCCAGGGTTCATGAAGGAAAATGACTCAGTGATTGATGCGTCAGATTTAATCTTTACTCATTTATTCATTTAACCTGATATGTTCAGACATGTAAAAATAAATACTTTCTTGTTCTAAACTGTTTTTATGTTAAATATGTATATTTTTTACCATTTATACAGCCAAAACTCATGGAATATTATTTAATAAAGCAAATGGGAAAATATTTATCAAAAAGAAATTAATTATCTGTTTTCAGTGTTTTTCACAAGACTTAAGAAGTTTTTTTTGTTTGATTTTTTTTTTTTTTTAACTTTTATTTCAAAATGTTAAACTTGCATCCTAATAAATTCTTAAATACACCCAGATTTTTTAATGCTGGGTCTTTGTTTACATTTAGTTGTGGCTTAAATTTGTTCTTTAGATTTATAAATTGTTTTTTCCACCAACTTGTTTTCAGTTGAATCGGGTTGTCGTCATGCTGTGACAAAACCACAAATCTCACCATGCCAGACTAATTCAGCATTCCCAGAAAACTTTTGAAAGAATTTTGCTCCTGAAGCTGGTTTGTTGTATGTTTAGGATTTAAAAAACAAATTGTGGTCATATTATGGGAAAGCATAAAATTAAGGGTTTCGACAGATTCTTGGAAAATCTGGTGAACTATGGAATTTGCTTTCATCATCTGTCCGGTCTCCATAAGTATAGAAAAATAATCTCAGTCTGTAAAAACGTTTGGTTTTTCACACATTTTCTTTTTTTCCATTTTTTTTATAGGGCAGAAATATAAGAATACATCTAAGCATCTAAATATTTTAAAAAAATTGTTGATTTTTTTCTGATTTATATTTAAATAAAGTGCTTTATCTTTGTTTTCCCACATCACAGTTTGATTTGGACATTTTACTCATCAGTACTTTGGTTTTTGACGTACCAGCTGAAGACTCATTTACAACTAAAATGTTAAATAGAGGTTTATTTATCTGCCTTTTTGTTATCTAAACAACTTCAAATTCAGGTTGAACTGAGCCTGTGGTTCATGGTTAAAATGCCAAGCAAAACACTGAAACTTGGGGGGGGGGGGTTCAACAAAATGGAATAAAAGCACTGTTTGCCAACTGTGTTTTAAAGAATCTGCATTTAGTTTAGAAAACTCTATTCTTTATGCTCAAGTCTATACAATATAAAGAGGTTTAGAATTTAAAATGATTCATATACAAGCTGTTAATGGTTAAAATATTGTTCTCAAATGTTCAGAATTTCATAAAATCCCCTGCAAATATCTAGAAATTTGAGTCTGAGAAGGGGAAAATAGAAATTTGAAATGAAAGTGTAGAAAGTTTGATAATTAGAGAGATTTTCTCATGATTTTAGGTGGCTAAAGTCTGTCTTGATTAATCGCTCTGAAGCTTGATGTTCACTGTAGCTTACATAAACATTATTTTATAATTTTTTTATAATTTTTTAGAGTGCCTTGATGCGTCACAGAAATACTTTATTTTGAATTTTTATCATATGTCCTCCACTGCTGCTGTGTAAGCTGACTGCTTGGCAGAACTGGAGTAAATCAGCACACCTTGACAGTCTGACCATCTCTCCTGGTGGCCTGAGAAGGAGATCAGTCTCTGTGCTCTCCAGAAACAGTGTCTTGGCTTTATCCCGATGTCCTGGACAGAGACAGCAAAAATAATAATTTTAAGAATTAGAGTAATTGGTGAAACTGTGACTAGCCAAAATGGTAGGATGTTGGAAGATCTCTTGAATGATAAATCCTTCTCTCCTGCTGTTTGTTTTTTTTACCTGTCAGAAATCTGAGATACTTCCAGCTATGTGCCTTATCTCAGTCCCTTCCTCTTAGTAACCTACTTCCTTCTACTGATGTTTTAAAACTATTGATCTAAATAAAACAGCTACATAGAGCAAGCATTGAAATTAAATATTAAACAGATTAAGCTATTAAATATATCTATATTAAGATTTATCACTGAAGACTCATATTTCTCATGTGTTCAAAGATGCCACAGACTTTGAAAATAAAGGAAAAATTCAACAAATAAGTCATTATTCACTTTTTTCCCCAATGCACTACCCAATATTTGTTTCAGAAAATATAAATGTTGATTTATTATTTAAAGCCAAATTCTGCCCTGAGATCTGAACCTTAGGATTTGTCTTGAAATCCTCCATATTTTTCAATCGCAACAATAACGAGTATTTTATCATTTTTAAACTGAAGAACACCCAGTTCCAAGTAAAAACTGTTATGATAAAGCATGATGTCAGGGTTTCAGAGGCTGGAAAGTGCTCGCCCACTAAACAGATAGCTAAGAGATGCAGCTGGGATCTCATGTAAAATTTATGAGGAGTATAAGCTCCATTGATTTGACCTTTTCAGTTCTTTTGTCCAGTAAGCAATAGAGTAGCTGGATTATGGGCACAGACTAAAAAACATTAGATGTAAGCATTTGTGTATTGTATCTGTCTCTCAGATCTATTTGTTTTGATTTTGTTCTGTTTATTTGTGCACAAATATTATAGATTGTTTTGATTGGTGATAGCTGCCTTCAAGGAAATTCAAAAACAACCATGTTGTTGTTCTTTCCAGGAAAGATAAAGCATCTTTATCATAACATTCAAGAAATCAGATGCACTTTGATTCTGACATAGTTGAATTGCATTGATGCATACAGCCACATATTGCACCTCTTGTACCCCAGCAGCTGATTTTAGCTGCTCGGTTTTAATGCTTTTTAAATGTCAGCATCCTCCTGCCCAGAGAAGGAAAGCCATCAGTGATCACTATCAGCTCAACCATCACAGTCGGGCAGTGTTGGATTACAGAAGCAAACAGCAATCACTCCAGCCTTTAGTGTCCACGGAATCAGAAGAGCTCCTTGTTTGTTTTGTTACACTTGCAAAAAGATATGTTTGACACTAGAAATAAAAATATATGAAACAGATGGATCTACAAGGCCAGGGAGAAGGCTGTGTAAGTCATCATGGGCATGAGCTTATATTTATTTAGGGTTTTTCCCAAACACATTTGAACAATTCTGTTTTTAAGGGTGGGATGATAATACAAAAAACTTGAATGAATTTTGAATTTAATGAACAAGTTTGAAATTATTTTGGACTTTCGTTTATCCACACAAGGTCAAAACTATACATACAGACTTGAATATATACATTTACGCCACTTGCAGTTGGATACATGTCCTTTAGCATATTGCACTTTTTGCGGGTGTCAACAAGCCCCTGGTGTAAACCTGGCTGGGTGCTGAATCATTCCAGTCAGAAAAACCATATAACTCCTTTAAATTTGCTGATTTTCTGGCACTGTCCTGCTTTTAAAGCATAGTCTATAATGGTTGAATAGGTTAGCATGGTTCAGGTTGGGGCCATTCAGAAGATTAATGGCTAGCTTGTTTTATCTATTCATCCCTGCTCATGTTATGTTCAGGATTTTCCTGCTGGAATTTCTGAATTTTTTTTTCCAGTAATACACATCTGACCTGTGTCGTCACCTCGGAGGAAAGACATTTGGTCGCGCTGTTCTGGAACAATCCATTAATCATCAAGGAGAAACCCCAAGGAACAATGTACCCACTGCAAGCATGGCAGTGGCAACATCATGCCAAGGGTGTGTTTTGCTGCCAGTGGTATTTGAACAGTGTCGAGTGTTCCTTCAGGACAATGATGAAAGTTGAAGTACCACTGGCAGGACAAAAGACCCTCAGCGTGATGCTGCCATCACCTTGCGATTTGTGCCCTGGTGATTCCTGTATTGTTCTTGAACATCCTAACCAAACTGTTTTCTTCTGAAGTTAGCAGCTTGAGTTAAACGGTTAACACTTGAACACAGTTAATTGTTCCAAAAGGACAATGATCCCAAACACGTGTTAAGCTTGTTTTAGAATGGATGAAGAGGGCTAACATTTGAGCCTCTGGAAATGCCCAGACACCAATCCTGTTGAAAATGTTTGGCCTGTGAGTTTGAAAGCTGAGTCTATGCCAAGAAACCTACCAGTTGAAAAGAGCTCTACTTTTTTTAAGAAGATAGGTCAAATATCCAGCCATAGTAACCCCAGGATCTTCTTGATAGCTACCAAACGTGTGTGGTCTCTGTTACCTGGTAAGAAAAATTTAACCAAATATTAGTGAGTGTGCTGAATATGTTTGAGCCTCTATGTACAATTTTGATTTTGTGTGAATTAGAGAAAATTCGTAATGTGCACACTTGTTTTTAAAAGTCATTGACTTTTTTTCTCGTTTATCCATGCACCCTGGACAACACAAACATTTAAAAGTGTCTTCAAAAGTCCCAAATTAGTATGATGTTCATGAGTGTTTAAAATATATTCACCAGCACTGTACAATTTGTGATTAAACAAACTTTTAACATGTATTTCTCACCCTATTAGAAGTGAAAACATTGTTTGGAAATACATTCCTGCTTTTTGTTAAAAGAAACAGAAAAAAAATTCACATGTTCTGGTTCCTGTGCTGCAAAAGACATAATTGCTTTATAAGAAAAGAATGTTTGACCTGCAGACAACTTTCTGCAGTTTGCATGTGTTTATACGTGGCCTGGGAGACAATTTGGCAAAGTCAGGTTGATCTAAATAACATACCTAGCCAGTATTAAATAACTGATACCTGACTGGCAAGTTGTCTTTACGTCAGGTAAATTCACTATCCAGTGGGTTATATTTTGAGTTCATTTTTTCCACACATAAATATGTCTGAAGCATTCAATTGGTCTGGAGTCAAACTATTTTTAACTTACCGAAGCATCTTCTCCCTTTCTGACTGCTGATTGAAGAAAGTTTTTCGACTTGTTCCCAGTGATGGTAATGATTTGGTTTGTCCTGGTAAGACTGGGCTCATTATAGAGTGCATGTCAAAAGTTTACACACTCCTGTAAAATTGCAAGGTTTTCCCAATGTAAAAATGAGACAATCATAAAGCTTTTCTGATATATTTCCACCTTTAATGTGACATTTATCCTGTATACTTCAACTGCAAAAACAAACAAGTCTGTTCGAGGGGAAAAATGCAAGCAAAAGAAAAAAACTGCATAGATGTTCAGACCCTTTGACACTCCATTTCATCATTTTGATCCAGTTTCAACATTCAATTAGTCATAGTGAATTTCATTAACCAGAAATAGAGGTAAGCTGTCCTTGGATCTTTCTGACATTTGATCATTTGAATCCTTTCACTAAAGCCAAAGTTTGCAGAGCGGTTACAAGGGATCAAAATGATCTTACTGTACAAATGCATCAGTCAAAAGAGGGATCCAATAAAAAAGACATTAAAACAGTTTATGCTGGCACAGTAAAAACATTCATTAGTAATTAGAGAAAATATGGAAAAATAGTGACATTACAAAAAGACAGAAACTGGTCAGGAAGGGTGTCTAGAGGCTAATGGCAACACTGAAGGAGCTGCAGGAATTTCTGGGAAGTACTGGCTGTGCTTAAAATGTTCTTTGTATGTCTGACCTAAGAAGTGAGGTTCAAAAAACAAAAGCCTTTCATTTCCAAAGAAAAGATTCAAGTCTTGCTGAAACATTATAAAACATTCTATGTCTGGCACAAAAAACCACCCTGTACATCATCACAAGAACACAATAACCACAGTGTAACATGGTGGTGGTACCATCATGATCTGGAGCTGATTGTCTCTAGATGGAAATGGAGTATTTGTTGAGTAGATGTCGGCAAGAAAGCTGAAGATGAAGAGGTTTCTTGTTTATGGCATCAATTGTGAGCGCAAATATACATTGAAATCCTTAATAGAATGGCTTCATTGAGAGAAAATGAAAGTTTTGGAATGGCTGAGCCAGAGTTCAGACCCAGAAGAGGGCTGTGGACATGAGATGTGCTTAGTGGAGCTTTTGTACATTAGAGTGGGCAAATATCACACAATCACATGGGGATCACTGATCAACTTCAACCAAAGAAAACTGAAGACTGAAAATGAATCATCAGATTCAATGAAATATTAGTTTAGGGGTTTGCTCAGTTGTATAACAAGGCAGTTGTAGCTTTTTTATTTTTAAAATATTTTCCCCTTGTAAACATGTTTTCCAGTTGAATCGTATTGGACATCTGTCTCAAACAAGCTGAAAAACAAGCTTAAAAATGTTTTTTGTTTTTTTTTTGTCTTTGTTTTTTACATGCCAAAACCTGGCATTTTAACAGAAGTGTGTAATGTTTTAAGAGTTTAAGAGTCTCTGTCTGGTAATCATTTGCGATAGATGCAACGGTGATGCAGCAGTTCTGCAGGGAACATCGATAGGATTTATAAATCATCTTAAAGGAACCCAGACTGTATAGATTTTGTAACAATTTGACACTAAATGATTGCTGAAGATCTTTCATTGTAAATTTGGGCCATTTTAACCTTCTCTGGTCCTCTTTGAAAATAGTTTCCATGTGCTTTATTGTCAACTAATATCCCTGAAATCCATGCAGCAAACATGCAAATAAAAATAATAATATAAAAAAAAAAAAAAAAAAAAAAAAACAAGAAAGAGGAAATATTTAAATAGCTCTGATCAGTTGTCTTATGTGATGTCATCAGATGCATGTTGGATTGAAAGCTTGTTTTTTAGCATCTTGATTGAAAACCACAACAATAAAACAAATAAAAACTTACCCTGACATGCTGTTCTATAGATGACAACTACATCTAAAGTGAGTTTGATTCCTTTTTCAGGAATGTCTGGCTAGTTTTAAGTAATGATTCATGCACTGCTTGGATTTTGGATGATCACATCCAAAAAACATGGTGTTAAGACAGTCGTCAGTCATCAGCATACAAGAGCATCTGAAGATTTTTTTTACTTGCATCTTCACTCAGATTTACAGATTTACAGTCTCCTTTCTGGCTGTTTCCATGTTTTCATTTATTCTTCTCTTTGTCCTTAATTTTTCCTGAGCAATGTAAATGTGCTTTTCAATAAATGAGAATATTATTTAAAAGTTTTTCTTTATACCAGTAATTAGATTCAAAAGAGGAAACTAGCTTATTTAATAGATTTGTAACAGAACGATATATTTCAAGTGGTAATTTATTTTCATTTAGATGATCAATGTTATTAGCTAATAAAAAATAGCTATTAAAAATTCTGTTCTTCAGAAAATGTAATTGTTTAAGATCAATTAATATGTTTTTAATTTTAATACAGAAAAGTTGGCTTACTGAAAATGATGCCCATGTACTGTAAAGTATATGCACTCAATACTTGGTTGTGTCTCGTTCTGCATAAATTACTGCATCAATGCATCGTGGCATAAAGGCGATCACCTGTTGAGGTGTACTGGAAGCTCAGATTGCTCTGATAGCTGCCTTCAGATCATCAGCATTGTTGGTTCTGGTGTCTCTCATCTTTCTCGTGCCAATACTCAATAGATTCTCTATGGGGTTCAGGTCAGGGGAGTTTGCTGGACAACATGGTCACTGAACCAGATTTTGGTACCTTTGGCAGTATGGGTCAGTACCAAGTCCTACTGGAAAAAGAAATCAGCATCTCCATAAAGCTTGTCAGCAGAAGGAACCATAAAGTGCTTTAAAATGTCTGTGTAGATGGCTGCTCTGACTCTGGATCTGATAAAACACAGTGGACCAACACCAGCAGATGACATGGCACCCCAAATCACAACTAATTGTGGGAACTTCACTCTAGACCTAAAGCACCTTAGATTCTGTGTCTCTCCACTCTGTGACCTTGATTTCCAAATGAAATGAAAAAAAGAGCAATGAGCAACAGTCCAATTTCCTTTTCTCCTTAACCCAGGTGTGATGTTTCTAATGTTGCCTGTCAGTTTGTCGAGTCACCTGTCCTCTCCAAGATTTTATCAGCCACAACATGAAATGTCTGTTTTTTGTTTTCTCAGAAACTGAAATTTAAGCTTTTTTTTATTTTTAGCCATGTTATGTATGTATGTAACAAATCTATTTCACACATAATAGTGACTTGTTTGTTTGAATTACTGAAAGAAATGAACTTTTCCATGATATTCTAAATTATTGAAATGCCACTATATTAGATTTGCTTGCAAGGTTTCATATTTCTTGCCAACATGCATTCAATCAGCATGCATGCGGTAACATCTGCCATTTCCCACCCTAAATTCATGCAACTCCAGGCTACAAATGCTGCTGAATTTGAGCTTTTTATGGTGCTGTGGCTTATCTGTCAACAAACATATGAAACATGGTTCAGATTACCCATAAAACACTTATCTATGAGCTACCATGTGAATATGAATAGAGTATTGCTTTCATGCTGATAAGATATAATTTGACTGGCTCCATAAAGGAAGTATTACAGTTTAAATGAATCCCTTATTTTAGTCCAGATTCAAGTTTCTGAGGAGAAAGCGTTTTTTCATGTGGATGCAAAAATGATAAAGCAAACTAAATATTCAGAATCTATAAAAATAAAAGATCACATTTTCGAGAAGAAATGTGTTTTCATGGTGTCACTTAAACTTAACGTGATTGTCCCGCAGCCAAATTAGCTGTCGCTCAACATAATGAGCATCAGTTTAAGGCGCCTTCTGCTTACTCTCTAATCCTCTTTACTGAGGCGCTATTTGCATACAAAAGGCGAGCAGACACCTATTATCTTCCAAAACACGTTTACATTCTCAGCCTCCTTCTTTATTCTTTACAATCAGGAATATAATTGCACTTGAGTTTGTATCTCTGCAAGACCCCATCACCTCCCACCCCTGATGACGACGATAATAATAATAATAATAATAATAATAATAATAATAATAATAATAATAATAATAATAATAATAAATTAGTAATACTATTAGGCAGTTCATTGTCCGGTTCCTGCTCTCCCTCAGACTGAGTTCCGAGCTGTCCTTGCAGGGCTCACTTCCAGGAGATCCTGCCTCTGCTCTCCGGACCCCGCCGGTTCCGTTTCGGACAACAGGTTATCGTCGGACCGGTCTCGGTGCATCTCCTGCATGCTCTCCTCGTACGTGGGCAGGTATTTGACCTCGTCGTAGGCCGGCAGGTTCGGAGAGGCGAAGTCCCCGAGGCTGCACTCCGGGTAGGGCTCCAGGAGAAAATCCTGGGACGCCGACGTAGGTCCGTGGAAGAGGGAAGGCTCCTCGCCGTGCTCCTGGTTCTGGTGTCGGTTGCGGGGCCGAGGGCAGATGATCCTCTGGATGAAGTAGCCCATGGCGAAGAGCAGCAGCAGGATCAAGATGCCCGACAGCTTCCGCGTAAACCAGCCGACGTTGTCGAAGAAGACGTGGATGGGGAGCTTGCAGCAGCTCTCCGCAGAGCCGGAGCTGCCGTTCCCGGGGACGGGCAGCAGGCAGCACTGGTGGCCATCCACGCACTTGACTCCCCCACAGCTGTGTAGGGCTTGGCAAGCCGAGATCAGGCAAGCCGACAAAAGTCTCCTGGTTGTCCTGCCGCCGCCCAGCAGACGGGGCTTCATTTCTGCATGCAGCCCTGCGTTGCGCTGCGTCTCTCCTGCGTGCAGCTGAGTCCTCTCAGGTGTTACAGGACTATTTTTTTTTTTTTTTTTTTTAATCTTCCCAGTCGAGCTCAGATGGTGAGTTGTCACCGGCTCCGCAGCGCCGAGTGGGACAGTAGCTTCAGTCCCCCCCCCCCACCCCCTTGCAGACAACCTGTCTGCTGTGATCCACACGAAGCGAGTGGGGCAGCATCAGTGTGTGGAGGGAGCAGTGATGGGAATGATGAATTATCTTACATCATTATTACGTGGAGATATTTACTATTAGGCTCCCAGTGTGTCCTCATTCCAAGCTACGTTTATTCATATTATCCCTTAACTCCTATTTTCAATTTTACCCAAGAGATCCAATTTTTATTTTTATAGATAACCAGCACCTAAGAGCAAGTAAACATAACATGTTTCCAAAAGTATTGTCAAAATGTACACAAAAGCACATTCAAAGATAGCAAATAATTATTATTATACTATAATGTTAGGTTTCTTGTAATAAAGTACAAGTTTTGTTTTTGATAATGTGGCTGAGGTGCATGACGCAAATGCAAAAGTTTTACAGCCCTTAAAATCAGATTTTTTTCTCTCCGAGCTTTTTTTTTGTTAGGATTTTATGTGATAGACCAACACAAAGAGTGCATTGGTGTAAATTGATTTTTTTTACAACCAAAAATCTGGAAAGTATAGCTTACATTTTTTACTCACTCTCCTTTACATAACATCCAGAGCAAATGCACCTTATTAAGAGGTATGCATGCAGTTTTGGTGTGAACACAGCTACTCTGTGAAAGCTTCAGAGGTTTGTTAGAAAACACATCATCTTAAACACATCATCTTAGGTTACAGTTTCTTAAACTTTGGACATTTCATGCATTGTTCAAAATTGGGAGGAGTATGTCACAACTGCACACCAACCAAGATAGCTGTGGAGGAGCTCCAGAGATCCACAGCACAGATAGAAGAATCTATCAGTCCATTTGTAGTGCACTCCAAAAATGTGGCCCTTAAGTGGATAAGTGGCAAGAGGAGAGACCTTGTTTTAAAAAAAAGCCATAATAAATCCTGTTTGCAGCTTGCCGCAAGCCATGTAAGATCCAGAGAAAACATGCGGAAGAAGGTGCTCTCTAGATGAGACCGAAGTTGAACTCTCTGGTCACTATACAGAAAACAAGATGTGTGGAAAACTTACCCCTGGAGGTCGCTCTGAACACACCATGGTGAACATGGTGGTGGCAGCATCATACTGGGGGGAATACTTTTTTCCAGAAGGTTTAGGGAAGTTGCTCAGAGATGATGAGAACAGTGACGGTTTCTAAAATGGGCGACATGGACTGCTGCCCAAGGCATCATGAGCTCCTGGAACCCTCCAAAATGTGAAAATATGAAAGCTTTTACCAGGAACTGCATATCTTTAAACTCTGGATCTACTTCTTCCAAAAAGTGGACCCACGCTTTTCTTTAAACCATCCCCAACTCTGGCCCCCCTCTGGCTAAAGGGGCACATATAACCAGTGACGGCAAATGCCTCTGATAAAAGCCGCCAACATCTCTGCACATCTCATAAAAAATGAATAGTTCTTGCAGTGTGGGTTTGTAATGGACCTTCATTAGAGCAGAAGCTTGAGTCACCTTAGCTCAGCATCATTCAAGAGAACCATGTATCTGCAGCACTACAGGACATAACCATAAATCTATCTCTCCAGTTTAAATAGTAGCCCCCTTGAACAACATGTTAATTTTACTTCAAAGATGTTCCCCTGGATATCTTCCAAGAATGACAAGACAGACGGCTCACGAATTGGCTCTACTGAATACAAACGGATTAATTACAACAGTCTGCAGAAGTTGTTTGCACTGTAATGGTGCAGCAATATCAGTCATTTTGTGGCTGCATAAACTGGGCTGCATATCTTTACAAAGACTAGCTTGAGCTGAATGTAAAGTGAGGATTTGGACTTTTCTAAGTCTAATAGGGTTTATTATAAGTGAGAAGAAGACAAATCTACAGCCTTTGACTTTCTTAAAGCAAGACTACAAATGATAAGACCAACTTCTGTAAAGTCTTTAAAGTCTAAATTCCTGCATTCTGACATGTCCTGTCAGTTTGTGCTCATGTTTGTGATCAACCTAAACAAAGCCTAATGCAGCAAACACATAATCTAATTCTGAGCATTATGACGTCAGATTCTGCACAAGCAGAGCATCACATTTCTTTCTCTTGTCTGCCTGGATTAGAGAAACCCGATCGTAGGTTGGGCTTGTAATCAAATAAACAATCAATATTCTCTGGACAGTGATCCTGAGAGTTCACCATTGGCTCCCTTCCTTTTAGGCCAGTTTTTGATGACTTTACCAGCATTTGTTATACCTCATTGCCTTTTACTGACAATATCGGCAGTAATTGCTGTTAATCACAGCTTTCTCCCTGCAGAGTCTGGGAAGCAGAATAAAAGATGCAGAACTTGCAGAATAAAGGAAAAAAATTGGGTGTTGGGAATCTTAGTCACCTAAATCCAACCCAAAGAAACATTTAGAAAAATAGAACAAGAAAAACTATATTCATCAAGAGGTAAAACAAAAATATAAATCAAGCAGTTCTGTATTTATTTTAAATTGACAGTGAAAATAAAACAACAAAGAAGTATGTTCTGTTCTTTCTGTTTCTCTCCTTATTGTTCTGTTACAATTTGGCCTCCTCAAGTTTCTTCATACTGATCTACATCCCATCACAAAGTGTTACTCATCTGAGTATTATCATTAAATAAATTCTAAATCTTTTCTCCTCTTTCTTGCTGTCCGTCTGTCAAGGAGCAATCTTCGGGACCAAATCCATCTTAAAGGAGTTCAGTTGTATCCAGTGAAAAAGCAAACCAATTAAAGTCAATCATGTAGAATTCCTTGCAAAAGTATTCATACCATTTGATCTTTTTCTACATGTTGCGAACAACATTTTTGTGTATTTTGGTTGGATTTTATGTGACAGATCAGCACAAAAATTAAAATAATTGTAAAGCTTTAGTTATTCCTAGTTTTGATTAGATTGGCCTTGTTTCTGTTTCTCTCTCTCTCTCTCTCCTCACACCTGCAACCCGTTAGCTAATCAGCCCCGGTCTATTGTTCCAGCATTCACACTCCCTGTATTTAACCACCTCTCTATCATTCACTCCTGTGGTTCCTGTTTGTTTTCCTCTGGCTCCCTGTGTTCCCAGTGTTTTTTGTAAGTTGTTTTTTCATCGTTTTTTTCATTAAATAACCAAATCAACTCACCGCCTCCGCTGCTTCTGCATTTAGGTCCTACTTCACCACAACCAAACATGACAGCCCTGTTTTTATATCCATCCACATTCCTTTAATACATACAAGCTTCTATATTTGTGCTGAAACAAAGGGATCACAGTATGATGCTGCCACCACTAGGGATGCAATTTTATTATTTATGATATATATGATTATTTTAGTTATCGATTAATCTATCGATTATTCTGACAATTAATCGATTAATCAGATAAAAAAAAATAGCACATTCTGCAGATTTGTCATTCAAGCCTTTTTTATACAATATTAGAAATATATTAAAAGATCCAAATAAACAAATAATTTAATCCCTTTTTAAAATAAGAAAATAGACATTTTATTGCCTAAAATGCAATGACATAACATTCCTTTAGTGAATGCTTGATCATTTATAGCAAAGGATGCATCTACAGCTAAGAAATTACTCCTAACATCAACACATGATTTAACATCAATACAATGTAGGAGTGATCTGTTGACTTATTTTTTAGATCAACTGATTAATAATTGGAGGAAAAGGGGCGTCTCGATTTAGATGGACTGACATATCTTTGTAGGTTGACAATGGTATCATTTGGTTTCTATTTTTGGATGATGTTATAAAAAGTACTTAATGAGATTCTCTAACAAACCTCTGAGGCCTTCACAGAACAGCTGGATTTATACTGAGAATATATTACACACAGGTGAGCTCTATTTTCTGATTAGGTGACTTCTGAAAGTATTTCCTTTTTTAAAAAAAGCTATCAGAGTATAGAGGGCTGAAAACAAATGAAACCTGCACCATTAGCCTTTTCTTTGTACATACTTTGACAGTTTTATGCACTACTTTTTGTTGGTCTCATACATCAGATCTCAATAAAGTACACATAAATGTTTTTGTGATGTGGCAAAACATAAAAAAGTTTGACAGATGTGAATTGCACTGCAGGCCCTGTGCATTACAGGGGCAGAAAATGCAATATTTGAGAGGCAGAGGTAGAAAATGCAATATTACTTGCTGACAGATGTAAAATTAATTAATGTACATCTAGATCTATTAACACAGCTGCTACAATGGCAACTGTGCTCGAGTTGCATTAACTTATATAATAAGTTGCAGTCCCCCCTGTGTGGCCAACAATTAGAGCTGTAACATGCTGACTATTCTGTATCAGTGTTGTAAATTTGCTATACTGTAAGCTTTTATCAGTCTGGCACAAAGGTCCCTTGTTTTGTGCTCAGTAATGCAGTCTTATGGGGTCCATTAGCTCTCTGCACAGATGAATGGCAGCGTTCATTTTTACTTGTCATAGAGGCTGATGTACAGCTCACCCAGCAGTCAGTGTCACAGTTATCGCATTTGCATTAATTATGAAACAAAGAAGGCTTTGTCAGAACTCTAGATTTTCAATAGACCCACTGGAGGTTCTGGGTTTCACTTTGTGTGCTGCAGAGCAGAAGTCAAAACCTCAAGGTTACAGTCCTCTGACACAAACTTTAGCCTCTTTCTTTACTTGCTACATATGAGATAAAAACAACTCATGGTGTAACATGATTAACCACTGAATGCATTTAAATGGATAATCTCACTATTGTTTGTTGAATCTGAATTTCCTCTGTAGCATGTCTGTCTGGTTTACTATAGCACTATGTAAATACTGTGTATGTTTGGGTTACTTGCAGTCCCATGCAAAAGTATTCAAATCCCTTAAACTTTTCAACATTTTGTCCAGTTACAACCACACATTTCTATATATTTTAGTAATGTAATTTTACATGATGGAACAACACAAAGTACAGCATAGTTGGAAAGTGGAACGTAAAGGATTCTGATCAAATTCTAAAAGTATAGCATACGTTTATGTTCAGTCACCTTTATTCTGATACCTCTATCAGAAAAGTAGTCAAGAGACCCCTGATAACTCTGGAGGAGCTGCAGAGATCCATGGCTCATCGGGGAGAATCTGTCAATATAAGTATTAGTTGTGCACTTTTAAAATCTGACCTTTTTGGAAGCGCAACAATTAGAAAGCAATTGTTGAATGAAAACCATATGAAGTTCTGTTGAAAGTTTGTCACAAACCATATAGGGGAACCAACAAACCTGAAAGAAGATCAGAAGAGACCATAACCGAACTCTTTGACCTACAGGTGAAACATGATGTGTAGTGGAGAACTAACTGCTCATCACCCTGCCCACATGATGGTCATGGTAGTATCATGCTATGGGGTTGATTTCTTCAGGGGGACAAGAAAGCTGGCCAGAATAGATGGAAACATGCATGGAGCAAGTCACAGGACAGTCCTGGAAGAAAACCTGTTAAAGACTCTAACAGAGTTTAGTTTGAGGTGGAACTTTACCTTCCAGCAGGAACACGACCCTAAACATATAGCCAGTGGTACAAAGGAATGGTTTAGCATACCTGTGTGTTGGAATGGCCCAGTCAAAGTCCAGATCTAAATGTGTTGCAAGATTGAAAACTGCAAACTGTGGTGGCTGAATGAAGATACAAGCCACAGTTTTCACTACTGTATTTGTTTTTTGATTTTGTGGAATAAGTAGGGTTTATTCAGAAAGGAAATGGGCGGAGAAGTTGGGCTGAGGGCGCCCACTTTACCACGGAATAACACCAGATATTTTTTCTTAATTGTAAAACCATATACCATTTTCAGTCTGACTCATGAGTATGAATTACTTTTTGTTGGTCTATCACATAAAATCCTAATAAAGTAAATGAAAGTGTGTGGTTGTAACATAATGTTAAAAACTTCAGGGGTTATAAATACTTATTAAGGCATTGTATGTAGGTATCATTGAATGTCTGTGAATTACCGTCATCTTAAACTCTAATAAGAATCATGGCCTGCAGTCTTTTGGATTGTGTGAATCCAGAAAGTCCCACACCACAGCTATTTCACACCCACATACTTCCTCTAATCTTATCGCTCTTTTGGCTCAGGGGCCTCAAAGCGCACAGACTGTGTGCTCAGAGTATGCAGTGACCATGTTTATGTTTTAATTTCTTTGAGTGGGTGTTTTAGTGTAGCTTCGAAGTTTACCCAGGTCCCACGACCAGTGCCGGTTCTTGCATTAACGCTGCCCTGGGTGAGCCCCTCCTTTCTAACAGCCCATATTTTTGACAAAACTAAACATCCCTGTTTTTTGTTTTTACAAATAGGTGTGCTAAAGAAAGCTTTTACTACTGTAGAAAAGGTTAGCCTGGGTTTGACCAGTCTATGTGTTGCAGTCTTCATGCTAGTTTACATGTAAAGCAGCCTTGATGCCAAAAAAAAGCATTAATAGTGCTCCTTTTTTCAAAAATGGAAAAGGTTTCATGAACCTCCAGATGTGTTTTATAGAACCCCTGTTCAGTCTAGAGCAATCCAGAACAAATTTGTAGTGTTTTAGATTTGATACTAGAGTGTAATGTTCTTAGAATATTCTGGACCCAAAATGGAAACCACAACCCAGAAAAGGTTAAACAGTCTTTATTGACAATGGAAACAATGAAAATGTGGTGACTTTCAGAGAAACGGACCTTGCTTGGCTGGGATACTTGAGGTTTTTACTGAGAGACAGAGATCTGTTTACCTGGGATTGTTTCACCCACAGGACGGTACAGAGAAGGGAACTCTATAAGATGGAAACCAAGAGTGGTAAAACCTTGGAGAGCAAGAACTCCGGTAGCCGGTAAGCTTGTTTACACTTACTGCAACAATGGTCTTCACCAAGGGAAAGTGAATGACCACTTTGTTCATAATCCTTTGATCAGTGGTCGGGTAAACTGTCCAGGTCAGTGCCAGGGAAGGCAGAGCAGGAAGGATAGATCCAAAATCTGTGAGGCAGTGATCAAAATCCAGAGACATGAAGCAGAAGTGAAAGGCACAGGCAGAGATACAATCAGAGCAGTCAGGAAGTAGGTAAAGGCAATGGTCAGAAGACAGGCAACAGGTCACTTACATGTTCATGGACTCAAACATGAAACGCTCGAAGGCTGTGACAGTGGTTGATGACAGACAATCTCACACTAAGTGACTACAGGCCAGGAGTTAATACAGGGAGTGCCACAGGTGGCATCAATCAGCAATCAGTAGACAATAGGACTGGAAGGGCAGAACAGAGGGGCACATGAAACTTGGCAGGAACAAAGAAGATCATGACACTAAAGATGATCAAATGTAGTCCAGATTCCTTTAAAACACGTGTAAAACAGCCTTCATCTGTTAAAAACTTAGTATTGTTAGTGTTGGATGGTCATATTTTCATACAATCCCAAGTCACCATCAACTGCACAAAAAGAAAATGGAAAAAACATCTGGATCCAAATCTCTTTTTTTAACTGCTTGTGTTGTCCCCCTGACAGAATAACACTCTGGGCGGTAAGCCATATCCCTCATATCTAAAACCATTACTGCCAATGACATTGCACAGTGTGAACTATGTACTTTCGAACAAGCAAATGTTAAAAAGAAGATTTGTGCTTTACCCTAACATGTCTAATCTTTGACTCTGTTTAACTTTCAGCATGGAGATTAATCAAACTACAGACATTTGGGAGAAAAAAAGTTCTCATTGAGGCCAAAAGACATCCTGAACAGAAGAGAGGGGTAAAATCCCTCCTCTGTCCCATGGGAAATTAGTCTGGGCACTGTGAGTGAATCAGATCATTGAGAAGTCTGTGCTGAGTCAGACTTTTTGACTTCACAGAGACAATACGTATATGATTCCCCTCATAAAGACCTTGAGTCTTAATAGTCTGTTATCATTTATGGCACTTTGATGGGTAAAAGCAGTAAGTGATTTGACTCAGCATTGTTGCTTCTGCTTGAATGGGAATGGGTCAAATGGGTGTCCTCAGAAAGTTTTATGTTGGATTTCTGTAAATCAGCCACTGCCTCTTTATGCTGCCATAACCACCCCCAGATTTTCCTGTTAACATCTTCAGTTTTGATAAATTGCTAATTCAGGAAAGGCATTGTGTTTACAGTGTCATATATCTTAACAGCACTGCATTTTTTAAAGTTTTTAAATGCACATCTGCTTCATCGTGTGGCAGATTTAATTTGCCTGAGTTCAGAGTATTGAAGGTGCTGACACACTGCTAAAAGCCCTCCAACGCACCCCATAAGGGAGCGGCCAACCTCATTTTTTACTTATAGATAACCCCTCTAGAAGCCAGCAGCAGATGACTCAGTTCCTTAGACACACAAATGAATGCACCACACAGACACCTGGAGGTTAAATATAGGATAAAGTTTTCCCTTTCCCACATGCTCTGAGTCGGGGTGGAAGGCAGGGGGATTTTTTCTGACCCCCTGCCTCTGCATTTCATGCGCTGAGTCACTCTGTAAGAGGGTGGTGCTGGTGTGGGGTGTGTGTGTGTGGGGGTCTGTATCTCAGAGGGTTTCAAGACTATAGCTTTCAGCTCCATTCCCCCAAACGCCCACACTGTCCCATTACTTGTCTTTCTGTAGCCGCCTTAAGCACTGCGCTCCATCAGGAGACTGGGAAAGTAATGCAGCAACACAGAAAAAGAAGCTGGAAGGATGGATGACATGAAAGAAAACAGAATGTTGACAGAATTAGCATTATATGTAGAGATAAGCTTATAGATTGTGTAAGGAGAACTAATGTCTGGAGCGCGGAAGAGAGGTACTGAACTCAAAAACCTCCCATCCATGTTCCTTGAAGACAAGGACATTGAACTTTCTATATTTTCTACCTTGTTGTCCACAGAGTAGCTTCTATTGTAATCATTTCCCACCAGCCTGTTTTATGGATATCCAAAGACAGGAAATCTGTTTATACAGAACCTTACACAAAAACATTTTATATCTTGCCATGCTACGATCATAAACTTCTATATATTTTATTGGGATTTTATGTGTTTGACCAATACAAAGTAGGACATAATAAGTAAAGTGAGTGAATAAGGATACTTGAGTTTTTTTCTTTTTTACAAGTAAAAATGTAAAACATTTTAAGTACATTTGTGTTTGTCCCCAATGAGTCAACATGTTTTGCTGCAATTACAGCTGCAAGCCTTTAGGGGGTATTTTTCTACCTGCTTTGTAACAGGAGGCTGAATTATGTTGCCCATCTTTTTTTTTTTTGCAAAAATTGCTGAAGCTCATACAGATCGGATGGAGAACTCTGTGAGCATCAATTTTCTAGCCGTGCCACAGATAATACATTAATATTATTTGATTAAAACCATCACTCAGGCCTAATGTTGAGGGACGTTGTCCTGCTGAAACATGAACGTCCTCCTCTGTCTCAACTGTTTTGCAGCCTTTAGCAAGTTTTCTTCCAGGATTTCCAGTATGTAACTCTATTCTATGTATGTAGATCTTTTTGAGCGTATAGGGTGCTCCTGAAGACCTTATTTGACTCTGTGCTGGCATCAGCCACCTCCTATGTAGTTTGTTGGAACAGCAGCTTATCTAAAATAACATCACTGTTGTCAGTGTATCACCCAATGACAGCTGGAGATAAACACCAGTCTTACCTCCCCCCAGTGAATGGATGTACAGTGGACATTATCTCCCACCCCATGCATAAAGCTGTTGCTAAAGTGAAAAGCTCCTTCAGTGACAGACTGCTGCATCCTAGGTGCACAAAGGAGTGTTATCGCAGATCCTTCCTCCCAGCAGCTGTTAGACTTTATAACTATAACTATTCCCAACACACTCAATAAATGTTCACATCCCTGATGTTCTTTGCACAGTTTTTTCACTTCTTAAACAGTCTGTTATTGTTTTTATGCACAAATATTCACATATATCTTTTATATCTTGTTTTCTTAAAATGATGCTACTCAGTTGCACATTTTTAAAATCTGAATATGCTATTTTTAAATAACTGTACTGTATTATTTTTCTTATGTCTTAAATGTTTTCTTACTGTACAGTCTCTTATTCTTATTTTTTATATTTTTTTCCTTTGTGTGAATGTACAAGTTTCCAATCACCTTTAACTTGCTGCTGGTACACCTGAATTTCCTCACTGTGGGACAGCAAAGGATATTTCTATTCTATTTTATACATTTTGTTATCATCTCTGACCAGCTTTTACATTTCTGCAAAGAAAAGTATCCCCACAGCTTGATACTTCCACCACCGCTTCAGCATGGGGGTTTGCGTGGTTAATGTGCAGTATCAGTTTCCCTCCACATATAGAGGCTTGCATGTAGGCTCAATGTTCAATTTTGACCTCATCTGGGCAGACCTCCTTATTCCACATGTTTACTCTGTTCCTTACATGGCTTGTAGCAAACTGCCAACAGGACCTTTTATGGCCTTTTGTTCAATAATGTCATGAAGGCCAGATTTTCAGAGTGCAAACACAGAGACAAACACTGCGGCCAATAGATTCTCCTACCTGTGGATCTGTGCAGCTCCTCTAAAGTTACCATGAAAGTTACTACTTCTCTGATTGCTAATCTGAATTAAACACACATAGACTTCTGAAGGCATGCTTTACGTGTCCAGCCTGTCAGTTTAGGTGGCTATACTTTGCAAGACATTGTACATTGCAGATTAGGTCCACATTAGCATTACAGTGATTTAAAAGCTATTTTATCTAAAGTAATTTGAAAGTGCAGAGCATCTTGTAATAAGAGCTTCATCTATTTCACTGACAATATACAATGAAAACAAGTCCAGAAGTCTAGAATAAGTGCAGATAAATGATATTAAGGTAGAGGTGTTATTTAAAGGGATAAGTCTTCAAGAGATTCTTGAAGGTAAAGAGGAACATCTCTTTTCTGATAACATTTTTTAGCTTGTTCTAATGTCCCTTTCTTCTGCAAAATAGTGGTACAAAGAAATTAGACGTTTATGTTTTTAAACATTTGCTTTCATCCAGATCATTAGTGAAAAAGGACATGATGCGCAGTTGCAATTTTAAATCAGATAGCTTATCTAGGGGGATGAGAGTACCCCAAAGATCAAATAAAACAAATGTATCCAAAGGAAAACAAAGAGAGACAGAACTAATATAGATGACAACAGGAAAAGCTGAATATCTAAAGATCAAACAAATGCAGGACCTAAATCAACAGAATTAAATCAAAGAGAATGAAGTCACAAGTTTAGCCATGAGACATAAGGAACTGATCCCAGTCCAGGGGCAAATATTAAATCAAGATCAGCCATTTTTTTCTTCTATTTTCCTATTTTTCTTTGGATTGACTATAACTCTTGTGTCATACATCATTTGATTATTTGGGTTTGCTCATAATTTCCAGAGCTAGTCACCTCAATTCTGCTGCTCTGACTGTTTGCACCCTTCAGCACTGCAGCACTGCTGGATACATGCTGAGGTCCTTTCCCTGTATGAGTAAGTCCACCTGATGGTGAAGCAGCCCATTGTTATTAACAGGAAAAAGCCTTCCTCCTCTTGAGAGTGAAAAACGATCCCCTGTAGATTTATAGTGTTAAATACAAGCATGTTTTAGGAGGTTAGGAATAGGCTTATATCCTATCACACGTAATTAAACCTTCATTTGTGCATGTTTATCAAAAATTATTTTAATCTCTAAATATAACGCAAAAGAGGTAATATTTTCTGCATATTTTTAATTTGTTTAAAGATGATTCAAGATGGTATTTAATAGGTGACAACCTTCTAAGACATGCAAAAATCATGGCAGCCAGCTGTTTCTAGGTAAAAGAACTGGGATTAACTAATTACTATCAAGTGTGAGCACCTCGATAAAAGCAGATGTGTGTGTGTGTGTGTGTGTGTTTTTAAAACACAGCAAATTCATCCCCAAAATTTGGTCAGTGTTTATAGAACTGTGATTTTATGGCAGCTATGTTTTTGTCGGCCTTCCTCAGGTCAGCTGTGGCTACAATGTTTCTCACCACCATCAGCGTGTGAATGTGTGTGTGAATGAATGAATGTAGTGTGAAGTGTTTTGGTGTTCTCTAGACTAGATAAAGCACTATACAATTACAGGCCATTTACCAAAAGAGTCAAGTCAAATCAAGCTTATTTGTATAGCACATTTCAGCAGCAAGACAGTTCAAAGTGCTTCACATCATAAAAAACATCAATCAAGTATACAGCAAATCATCAAAATCCTCACAATCATCAAGCAAACACATGATAATTGTCAAAATTATCCAGCAAATATCAATGCATCAAAATCATTAGGATTTTGATGCATTGATCAAATATCAGGCAAATATAGTTCAATGTTCTACTTACTACTTATCAAAGGCAACTCTAAACAGGTGGGTTTTCAGCCTCGATTTAAAGGAACTCAGTGTTTTGGTTGTTTTGCAGTTTTCTGGGAGTTTGTTCCAGATTAGCGGTGCATAAAAACTGAAAGCTTCTTCTCCATGTTTGGTTCTGGTTTTGGGGATGCAGAGCAGACCAGAACCAGAAGACCTGAGTGGTCTGGAAGGTTGATACAACAACAGGTCTTTAAAATGTATTTTGGTGCTAATCTGTTCAGTGATTTATAAACTACCAGAAGTATTTTAAAGTCTATTCTCTGAGCTACAGATAATCAGTGTAAGGACTTTAGAACTGGGGTGATGTGCTCTATCTTCTTGGTTTTAGTGAGAACACGAACAGCAGGGTTTTGGATCACCTGCAGCTGTCTGATTGACTCTTAAGGCAGACCTGTTAAGACACTGTTGCAGTAATCAATGAGACTAAAGATAAACGCATGAATGAGTTTCTCTAGATCTTGTTGAGACATTAGTCCTTTAATCCTGGAAATGTTCTTCAGCTGATAGAAGGCTGACTTTGTAACTGTCTTTATGTGTCTCTGTAGGTTCAGGTCTGAGTCCATCACTACACCCAGATTTTGGGCCTGATCACTAGTTTCTAGTTGTAATAACTGAAGCTGCAGACTGACTCTAGATCATTCCTCTTTAGGTCCAAATATAATCATTTCAGTTTTGTTTCTGTTCAGCTGGAGAAAGTTTTGGCACATCCACTCATTGATTTGTTCTAAGCATCTGTTCAGTGCTGGTGACATTGTGATATAGAGTTGTGTATCATCTGTGTAGTTATGGTAATTAATCTTATTACTTGTTATAATCTGAGCTAGTGGGAGCATGTAGATATTAAATAGGAGGGGTCCCAAGATTGGACCCAAGATTGAAAGAGCAAAAATACACAATATTAACTAAAAAGCACATGGGTGGAAGGATCGTGCTTTGGGCTTGTCTTGCAGCCACCTTGTAGCCCCTGAGTCAACAGTGAACTCCTTTATTCAAGAGTCAGATGTGAAGGCATCTGTCTGACAGATGCCTGACATTAGGAGAGATGCAAATGAAAAAAACATGCCTCAGTACCAAAATGAGTTGTGGCAATTCTGTAAAGACTGGAAAGAAAGTCTTCTGGAAAAAGGATAGGAAGATATAGAAGAGAAAAGGTTGCTACTAAAGGTTTCGGTATACTTTATTACACACTGCTATTTGCTGTCTGACTTAGATTTTGTTGAATAAGCACATGTATCTTTTTATCTAAAGTTGTATTTACCTGTTTGATTTATTCTTGTTTAAACATTTTTAGAACCCTATATTGAATAAAACTTAAGTTTTTTTTATTACCATGGCTACATGATGTTTAAGTGCTCTTACTCTGCAGAGTTATTTAAATGTAGTTTTATACAAGCAACCTTTCCAGCACATGAACCCTGCTGATTTAGATGGTAGTCTGGATGTGTAGCGCCACCTCCAGTTCAATATTACCATTTATTTTTGTGAAACATAGAACGTGACTTGGCATTAAAACTTGATTCACATGTGTCCATGTTTCATGCTGATGACTCTGTTGTCAATTTGTTGTGAGGAATAAATGCATAAACTGAATTTAACATGGATTGTCATTCATTCATTTATTCTTTCTACATGAATGAATGAATGAATGAATTTACTATTCAGCATTTAACTATTAGTTTTACTTACAGAACTATTTAAAACCGATGATACTATGACCCAAATGTTAACTGAGTAAATTTTAAATGTTTTTTCAAAAAAAAAAAAATAATGTTACTAGATAATGTCAATTAGACAAAAATAGCAACAAGATGATTTCTAAAAATGTAAGAAAAAAACAAAAACAAAGAGACTCAGGACATGTTTTTGGATCTGGTTAGTTATGCTCTAACTGTATCATGTATAATTATTTTATTTTAGGCTATCTTAATGTATTATTCACTAATGCAGTGTATTTATTTATTTTTTTATTTTTGGCTCAGAAAACGCCAGGGCAATGGGATTTTACGTACCATGAATTAAAAGCATATTAAAATTTAAAAAGTTGAAACAGAAAACCAGTGAAGCTCAGAATTAAGGCAACTTTTAAGGATTAAAAGAAAGTCTGACTCATTGTAAACAGATAGTAAACACAGTAGAAGCTGTTTAAATATTTGCACAGTGCTATCGTTTAGAGGTTGACTTTATTTAACTGATGCCTGTAGGGACCTCTAGTGGTACCTAAATGCAATGAAGCCATAATATTTTCCCGCTTTTATTGACCTAGTTGCACCATGCAGTGCTGGCAAGCTTCGTTGACATTCAGGAAACTGAAAAAAAAAAAAAAAAAAAAATACTGTATAAATGTTTTCATTATTTACTTAAAACTTCATGTTTTTGTTGCAGTTCACCTTCGCTAAACTATTTCTTTTTATTCTACACAGTAATAGTTATCTGTATTTATCAATACAAAAGCCTGATGGGTGCGTTCTTTTGCAGTGTGCCGGGAATCACCCGGCTTGAAGTGATGCACAATCGAAGTGGGAGGAGTGTCCGTTTAAAAATAATAGAAAATAAAATCATAAAACATTTATTGCAGTTTATTGAAGACACATAAGACAGAGACAGCTTGCAGCTCAAGACACATTTAGAAAAAACCTTGGCAAAGGTAAATGGCACACAAAACTGTAGTATTACTACTACTTCTACTACTACAACTAATAATAATATTGATAATTATAATATGCAGTATGATATTACACTAATGAAAAAAGCAATAAAGAACTATGTGAATGATAATAAAGACAATTGTAGTATCCGTATAATACAAACAATTTACATTCCAATCATAAAAAAGTACATTTAAATATTAGAAAATAAGGAAGACATATTGGGATTGTAAACTATGCCACTAAAGCAGATATTGAACACTGTTAGAAAATTATTTAGATAACGACTAAGCAGAAATAGGGAAGAGAGGAGCACTGTAAATAAAAACAGAAGTTTTCCATTGTGTGGTAAATAATGTTTATTCTCGTCTTCCAGTTTAAAAGAATGATTTTCTTGGCAACAGTTAAGACAGCTAAAAACAGTCTGATTTTTCTTGTTAAAGTCAGTGTCTTATATGTCTCCTAATACACAGGCTGAATTTGCATTAAATGTATTGGGGTGGCCATTGCCCCTCTTAACTCACCACCAGGTATCACCTCTTGGTTAACAGTCTGGAATTCGTCATGGCTAGCTTTGGGTCTTAGCTTCTAAAAAGGAGTCAGAGACTTGGGTTTCTGGAGCCATACTGGGAAAATTGATAGAACCTATGCTTTTTTTTTAAGCATCAAAAATTATATAAATGCAAATTCAACTGGAATTTTATACATCTTTTTGCAATATCTACATTGAAAATCTACAATAGAATGACACAGGCACATTTTTTCACTCACTTTAAAAGCTAGACATTTTCCTGTGTTGTGAACCTCAAAGGAAATTAAATGTTTTTAAACCCATTTTTGCAAGTATACAATTTAATACGCTATAATTTTTAGTTCATTGTGTAGGTTTTGCAGCTCAAGACACATTTTAGTTTTGAACGCCAGAGTAAAAATGGTATTTTGGATTGTAAAGAGTGCTGGACCCCTGGATCATAACTCGGGGGGTGGTGGGGGTGGGGGGGCCTTGGCTCGATCTGTAGAGTTCCTGTTGGTGGATCATAGGCAGAGGAGACATCCGGTTAGTGCGCTGTTTGCTTGACTGCTTCACCGGCTGACAAATGGTGCGCACCCACTGACTCTACATGAAGTTTAAAAGCTGATTGATTTCATTGTTTCATGCTCATCCACACACACACACACACACACACACACACACACCACATGTACAGTATGCACCTTATAATAAGTTACAGTTCTAGTCTACCCCAGATATTCTTAAAACAAGCCTATAAATCATAAACATGTAGTTAAGGCGGGATGATGCTCTCCGCCTACATCGCAGCTCATCCATGCCCCCTCCAAAGGCTGCGCCGCAACTGCGCAGCCCTGCAGATCTTTAAGCCAGTGTGCTATGATGAGATCTGCGTAGTGGCGCTATTCATGTGTTGTAAGGATCTGTTGTAAGGATCTGTCGTGTGTCCGCTGGAAGCACAGGCCATTATTTTTGTGAAAGGAGACAATGCTCAGATGCGTTTGCTGCAAATTGAAAAGCGGCTGCTGCAGAACTCATGAGCAGACTTGGATTACTGATTATTTATACACACAACGCGGTTCTTCTCGTTTTACTAAAGCAAAGGACGTGTTGCATTTAGAGTGAGATGTAACGAGCCTGTTTACGCACGATCAGTTTAAGCGCCTTTAATGTAGATGAGGGGATAACGTTGCTTCCTCTCAGGTGGTTTTTTTTTTTTTTTTTTTTTTTTTTTTTTTTTTTTTTTACACACCGCACAGCAGAGTCAGAGGATAAACTGCAGCCTGGTCGGGTTTACATTAAAGCTGAGGGATGGTGGCGGAGATGGCGAGCTGTGGAGCAGCGTCCCACCTGGAAGACGGGTGAGTCCCCCCTCCCCATTGCTAAAATAAAACAAATAAATGTGGAGGTCTTTGCCGCTTCGAGCACAGGAAGTTGTGTCTTTTGTTGTTGTTTGTGTATTTTAAAGAGATCAGCAAGCAGAAAACACAGTTTGCGCTTCCTTGTTGTAAAAATTATGTAAAACTGAAAGCATTTGCCGACATAAAGAGGAAGTTTAATCTTTGTTTGCGTCTTTGTGAGCACGTTGTTGTGCTGTTACACTGGCATGGCTCACCGACAAAACTGTCATCACGCCTGCGTGAAGAGAAAGTTGTAAAAGATCAGCATATTTGCTACTCTTTAATTTAATTAGAAAAAAAAAAACAAAAACAAAATCGAAGACTGTTAACACCCACCATCTTCACATTTGCATCTTGGGATTATAGTAATTTATTGCATAATTCAGACAAGATGTGCCACACATGTTATCTTTGAAAATCAAGTTGAGGATCCTCACCAGGCACTTCCTCTATCATTGCTACCCACTTTCTGTTGTTGAACCAGTAGCAGGTGAGCTGATACTAATGACTCATCTCTTCAGTGATACACAATACTGCCCAGGCTTTGTTTGCGTGATGAATTGGATGGAAAAGTCTCTTTATATGCCCTAAATAATAACCTCACAACACGATGGTATAAAATTAGAAACAAATAGCTTGAAGTTGTAGCAGAGTAACTTAAATATTTTTTGAAGAAATTTAAAATAATGAAAAGGTCTCTGCCCAATTTTCTGAAATGTGATTCAGATGCAGTAGAAAATGCTTTACTTAAGAGTCTCGATGGGTTTTGTTGATTGTTTGTTTAATAATGCTGATCACAGGGTGTTAATCAATAGACTAAAGGGATTCAATTGGAATACTTTTTGAGTTTTAAAATGGTACATCAAATGTTTATGTGAATCAGATTACATCAGGAACTGCAGCTCTGTCTTCAGGGGTTCCTCAAGGCTTTGTTCTGGGCCTCATTCTTTTTCATGCTGAAGCCAGCCATCTGTACTGTTCTTCTCGGACATATACAGATATTAGCTTGTAATAAAATTTTCCTCCACATAAATGATCCACTTTAGTTAATGGTTAAATGCAATGTTTTCACTGTCTAGCTAAGCACAGATAAAACAAGCGTTGATCCCTGCCTTAATAAAAGAGGGCAATGATAAGAATCAACATTTTATAACTAAAGACTTTTCATTTGAGTTTGCAAAATCTTGGTGTTGTTTTGACACATCAGTCTCACTTTTGCATAATTCAAAGCAGCTCCTTCAGAATTGCTTTAAGCATTTAGAGTGCAGTTCTGAGTTCAGACAATTATTGCACTACAAAAAGTCTTTTGTGATATAAAAATTGCACACACTTATATTGAGATGACAACATATTTGTGATATAGTGTGGAGCCTTACCTCCAGAGTTATAATATGTCACTAGGTGCCTTTTTTGATTGATAATAACCGTTCTCCAATATTTTCCAACAAGCCAACTGCTGTATTTAAACTAAGTTGAAATCACACACAAGTGGACTCTGCTTCTTAATTAAGTGACTTCTGAAGTCACTTAGGCAGCAGGTTTTAATCAGGGGTAACATAGAAGAAGGTCTGAATACAAATGCACACAACACTTTAGAAATGTTTTATTTGTAATACGTTTTGAAAACCACATATCCCTTTTGCGGGTGTATCACATAAAATTTCAATAAAATCTGGTGAAGGAAAAGTTTAGGGGCTATGTATACTTTTGCAATGTACTGTGTCTTCCTGACATCAATGTTTGGATTTTTTTTTATGTTGCCTGAATATTGTTAATATTTTCTCTGCTCTCATGTGTTTCAGTCCTCCTCCTCCTGTTCTCAAAGGGCATTCGTTTCTGCAGACAGATACAGGCCACAACATTTTTTATGCTCCTCTCAACTTCCCATAAACACAGCGCAGATAGAGGACATCTGTGTGTCGATAAACAACTGTCAATTAGGCTGCATCTATAATAACGCCGGAGCAAAAAGAAAAAAAAAATCTTGCCAAAATATCCTTCAGATTATTCCTTTTAATCTCACTGCTTTTTTAATCAGCAGCTTTATACTGAAAATGTGTTGTTTCTGCTGTTAGTAAGTCTGTGAAGTTTATTTTATAGCACTTTTCAACAATCCCAAATGGTTTCATGGTAAAACCAAAAAACAAACCAAAAAATGATTTAAAAAAACATAGAAATAGATAAAACTGACATGTCAGATGAGACAAAATCACCATGAATTGCAGAAAACATTAAAAAAACAGGTCTAACTGAAGCTTGGGTTACATAGCATTGCCTACAGCTGCTTTTTAAAAATAAGAGTTAGCAGAATCTGTATGGCTAATGTTCACAAAATACTGGGTTTCCCTAATTCCCCAAAAGTTAGAATAAAAAAAATGTAAAATTAATGCTAAAATTAACTAGTAACTGGTGCAGGGAAGCTAAAAGTAGACAGATAGGGGATCTTCTGTTTTTCCAGCTACATTTTGCACAGTCAGAAGTCGATCTTAGAGTGGTTTGTTAAAAACAGGTAAAAAGATTCTTGGAACAATCCGAAGTGAGCTGAAACATAATCATGGATAATATTTTCCACCTGCCTCTGACACGTTGGAGACCTATCCCAAAAAAACTTTTGACAGGTTTACAAATTATTGACTTAGGGGGACTGAATTCAGATGTACACCATGCAGTTCAGATTTTTAATTGTAAAATAAATGTAAAATATCTATTTCTTCTTCTTTACAGTGAGATTTTGTGTTGCACCATGACATAAAATCAGAGTGCAAAAAAAAAAGAAAAAAAAAAAGGAAAAGTTCAAGAAGCATGAATACTTTTACAAGGCACTGTTAGATCCAGCAGCAATTGGTTTGTAATTAAATGTGGCATCCTGGCAATTTGCTCCAGTTTGCCATATCTCTTCCCAGAAGTTGGCGCAGGATGTCAACCAACAACAAACCAAACGAAGCCAACCTGAAACTAATGTGGGTCAGGTTTGCTGTCTTGTATTTGGTGTGGAATGATTCATCGTGAGGCAAGTTTCTGAAATAAATTACAGCAGAGAAATCTGAGAACTTACACAGGGAGGTTGTTTGTCTGAAAACGTTTGAGCAACCCCTCAAGTCCACATCTCTCAGAGGAAGTAATGATTACTAAGGCAACTAACAAGCTCACTGCAGCAGTTGTGGTGTTACTATTTGGCAGAGGCACATGTGAGACGACCTTGAAAGAAAGGGAGAGAAAACACTGTTTACTGGACATTTGTTGTAAAAGAAAAGGAAGTGGCAGCTTCTTATCAGGATAAACAGGTGCCAGATGACATATCGCCACTTCCTAATTCACCAGTTGGCTCATGGTTGGGGAGTTTTAACATTTTTACAGCCAAGGAAGAGAGACAGGAAAAGAGACAGATGAACTGCTTCACCACGCCCCTCTGTGGGTTTTTTGCACTCTGCCTCTTCTTCCTAATAGAAACAGACGTGTTGCCTCTTGTTGAAGTTTGCATTGTATAAACAGGCTATCCCGGTCCTCCTCTCAGAAAAATACTGCATGTTTCATTAAATAAATCAGAGGCACTTTATTTTTAGATAGCATGCTCTTTTTACACTTTTTAAAAATATTATATTTATAATCTGCTAGCTTTTGGGAAGAAATACAGTGATGATCTGTGATTATTTGTCCTCTATGAGACGTACTGAGGTTTAGTAAATATCCTTACCTGTGCTCCAGTGTATCAGAATTTTCCTATGAATCCAGTTCTAAGTGTAAAGTTAGTCAGATTTGCCTCTGTAAAAGTAAAATGTCCTTGCTAATCAGTTAAATGCAGAAAACTTTTAAGCAGCTTAGTAAAGTCAAGTTAACATAATAATGTGGTTCATTTTCTTTCGGGTCTGCGGGGGTTGTGTTTAAGTAGCACCCCTGTGGTGAAAGACCTCCCCTCCTCTGGAGGCACAAAATTAGAGCAAAGTGTCAATTGTTACAGCACAGTGATGTCCAGAGATGCACTCTTTTCTATGTGCTCCATTTTCTGCAGACTGTGTGGTTCTGTTGGAGTCTTCAATTGCTCCAGGCCAATTTGTCCCCCCTAATTCTTCCCTATGGGTTGCCATTCTGTCCCTTTTTACTTCTATCTCATTTAACCCATTTTGTGTCCGTGTACTTAAGGCATTACAAAGCAGTTTATTTTTATGGTTAAGTATTTAAAAGGTGTGGTGCTCTCTCAGTGACCATTTCGTTACCTATATGCTTGTCGTATACTGAAGCGGGAGGGGTGTGCCCAGGTGGTCTGCGCCGTGTGTGAAAGGGATGTGCGAATACAAACGTCTCGCAACCACGTGAGCGTGCGTCGACTGTTCGGCTTCAGATGAAATATAGGAGAGCCTTTAGTCTGGGGCCATGGGGGGATTCTTTCTCTCAAGGAGAGAAGTTCAGGTATCTTAGTGTTTTGTTCAGGAGAGATGGTAGGATGATGAATTGGTAGATCGGGGCTTCGTCTGTGTTGCAGCGGTCTTTTGTGCTATATTAAGCATCATTGATATGTTCATGATTTTGAGTTGTTTTAAATTGTTTTTGCATCTATCTTTTCTGTCTTACAGAGACGGTGATGTCCCTGCGCTGGTGAACAAAGGTAGTCACTTTCAGTCCCTTCTTTTTTTTTTGTTGCTGTAAGCATCTCTGTTTACTTTCACTTTGGCAGGAGGCACATGCAGTGCTACATCTGTCATGCGGTCTCTTTTCTCAGTGCTTTTCATATTATTTGCATGAAAGGGCTGCAGTATGTTTGCGCAGTCATGTCAACGCGTTTGTTTTGAGTGGTGTATTACTTGGTTGGTTTTACTGCAATTCTCAACAAGCACAAAGTAAACCAAGAAGAAAAAGACATTAAATTATTTAATAACAATTAAATTGTTACATATTTGTCATTCCAGTTGTATTTCAGGTTCTCATTTAGCATTTAATCAGATTTGACCTCAGTGGCAACCATAAGTCATCTTAGAAAATATCCTCCAACCTTTGCACTCCTGAAAGTTTATTAGATTCTTCCTTAAAGAACATAGCAGGGTGAGAACCACCAGCACTGAGTTTGCAGTGCCTTGCAAAAGAATTATAATGGAATTCTTAGTTAGTAACACATCTTTATATAATTTTATCTCCTTATAAATACACTGTCCTTTGAAAGGCTTAGAGATTTGTTAGAGAATATTAGTAAAAAAAAATAGCATCATAAGGAATCAGGAACACAGCAGACAGGCCAGGGATGAAGTTGTGGAGAAGTTTAGAGCAGGGTTAGATTATTAATCAATACCCAAAGCTTAAAATATCCCACTGAGCTCTGCTCAATCTACATGTGAAAATGAAAAGAGTATGGCACATTTGTAAACATACTAAGACATGTCCTCCAAACAGACAGGCTCGGCAAGGAGAGCGTTTATCAGCAAAGAAGCCAACGGGCCCGTAGTAACTCTGGAGTTTCTCCAGAGTTGATATGTTCTCTGCAGAGATCCACGGCTCGTTTGAGAGAATCTGATACAAAATTACATCAGTTGACAAAGATCTGAAATGGACCCTGATCTGAGGGCTGCAGAAGAACAGACATGTAACACATCAGGCACCAACTACCAACTGGTGGTCACTTTTCCCTTCAATTGTCTTTTTCCACCTTTTTTAATTTTCATATCTTTATCTGTTTGTTTGGTCAGTCTGAAGAAGTCAAGAAATGCACACATTCTTCCTGTATTATAACCAGTTTGCGTTCAGGTAAATCTATATAAAAGCCTGTGTGTATGCAAATTCTTTATGCATCTGCATAAAGGACATTGACAGTCTTCCCCAAAGGAAAAGCCTTTGTTAACTTTTGTTTTGTGTCTTTTTGAAATATAAACTATCCTCTCTGCTTGAGGTCCTGGGCTCTCTGGGAAAGACTTTCACTCAGGATTGCATTTGTGTTTATGTACATCTATCCTTAGCTTTATGGCCTCTGTTTAATTATTTGACCATAGAACTGCATAAACCATTAGTTTTCCTTCTGTTAATGGTATTTCTTTATCTCTGTGAAACAAGTTGGACCATTGTCTTGGCGGTTTATGACAAAGACCTTTCATCTCTGTTTATTCAATAGAGCAATCAGTTCTAGAAAGTTGTTTACCAACTGTGTTTCCTCCCCAAATGCCATCTCACAGGTCTACAGCCAACTTCATTTTGATCACTTACCTTTCACAGCCACTGTCATCTTCACACACATTCAGTAAAATGAAACCTTTGAACAAAGTTTCAACAATTTCAACAACTAAGAAAAGCACAGCACAAATGTACAATTTTGTAAAATTACCAAAACTATGAAAAACAACCTTTTGAAGGGTAAAACTGTATGTTGACTCATGAGAGTATTCATTTTCTCATTTCATTCTTTTTCAATTTGCCATCAACTCAATACAGTGAGAGTTCAGATCAGAGAAAAAATGACTAGGATCGGTGTTTCTTAAGCTTGTATATGCAAGTTAGTTTTAGATTAAGTCTTATTGTTGTTTATTTTCAGCCTCTGCCACTTTTTTGAAGTGGATTAAAGCATCAGAAATAATGGAAATATTCACATTGATTTGAGCGGCAACACAGAAGTCCTGTTCCTTGAACTCTTAAACATTTTTTCCCACTAACACAAAGGAGGGGACACCTGTGGGTGGAAGGAAAAATGTTTAACCTTTTTATTTGACTTTGCTTTTGGTTTTTTGCAAAGAAAAATCTGAAAGTGTGTCAAGTCAATCCATCAACTGAAAACAGAAAGAGTATGGGGTAACTGCAGATAACCCAAGACATGACTATTCCCCTAAACTGATAGATTTAGGGCAGGACAGCACTATTCATAGAAGCAGCCAAGAGGCCTATGATAACTCTGGGAGAGCTGCAGCGATGCACAGCTCAGGTGAGAAAATCAATTAACTATTAGTCTCTCTATGACTATTAGTCATAAATCTGGCCTCTATTGAAGAGTGGCAAGAAGAAAGCAATTGTTGAAAGGACACTCCAAGCTGTTTAGTTTGTATCTTGCCACAAATCATGTAGGGGACACAGGAAACTAATTATAGCTAGCAAAGACTTTAAACTGAGGTGGAGGTTCTCCTTCCAGAAGGATAACAACCCCAATTCAGACCTACAATAGAATGAGTTTTAAATCAAAGCATAATTATATTTTACTGGCCTGGTCAAATTCAGTTGAGAATTTGTCTCAACAATTGAAAATTAAATGTTTACATACACTTTTCAGCCATCTGACTGATCTTGATCCAAAGTTTTAGTCGCTGGGTGCGCAAAGCTGGTAGAGAGATACCTGTAAAAGACTCACAGCTGCAATTGTAGTAAAAGGTTGTTTTACAAAGATTTGACTTATAGGAACTAAATACAAATGCATGCCACACTTTTAAGATTTCTATTTGGAAAAGAGTCTGAAAAAAACCCAAGTATAATTTCCCTCCCACTTCATAAGTATTATTTATGTTGCTCTGTCAGATAAAATCCCAATAAAATACTGAAATTTATAGTTGTGGCAAAATGATTAAGGGGCATAAATACTTCTGCAGGGCTCTGTAGTTTTTTGTTTTTTTTTAATTTTTTTTATTTTTTTGGAGATGTGTTGCATTATGAGCTTTTGACCAGCAGATGGCAGGCGACATCCATGAATTTCCTGCTCTCTGAAACTACACAGCCTGTGCATTTGTACATGCATACATGTATTTTCAGAGCCTATGGACTCCACTTGGTTTGTTTGTTTAATAGAGAAGAACAAGATGGTTGGGGTAAAAAGAGGCATGGTTTCATGTTGGCTCTGCTGTTAGAGGGTAGTGGTGCAGAACAAGGGACCTATGAGGCATATGAGGACAGGGAGAAGGAAGGGGGTGTGGGAGAGTGCACAGAGAGGTGAAGCAAGCAGACTGAGCAAAGTGAAGGAGGGAGATTGATGAGGGTGGTGCTGTGGGTAGAGCACTGATGGCAGCATCTGCTTGTTAGTCCAAGATAAAACTCTGTGGGCTGAAGAGGATGGACCCCATCCATTAGACGGCGAGGCACTCAGCCAAATGGCCCGGTCCGCTGACGTTAACTGCTGGAGCAGAGACTCCTCTGGACCCATCAATAAATATGTGCCAGAGTGGTAATTCTTGGCACTTTTTCACATCCCTCTCTCCACAGTTCATTTGTGGTTAATTCTGCATATATAAAAAGAGATGATGTAATTTAGCCATATTTAGGGATTTTTTTTTTTTTTTTTTTTTTTTTTTTGAAAAATAAGAAAATAAAACTTAGAAGTAAGCTATGACAAAGTCTCTCTAGGGCAGCACCTGCTGATTCATTTTTTTGATTCCTCTTTAGTATACTTATGTAAAGAAATGGTTTCGTAGCCACAAGTGTGCTGAAACATTTGGCAACTGAGTTCCTTTGGCTTTAAATAGACTTCGGTCTGTGAGAAAGAAGAAGAGGGCTTAATTCTCACAACATATGTGTGTTTCTGTTTCTTTTGCAGAATTGGGCCTTTTCTGGTTATAACACAAAGAAATGGGCCTGAATTTTGAATGATGTTCAAAAAAATAATCAGACCTTTAAAATGTTGTTTTTCTTTCCAGATTGGTTGTAATTGTAAGGTCATAAGCATGTCAGAATCTCTCAACTTTAATATTTTATTAGAATTTGGGAGTGTGGCACTAGTTAAACAAGGATAAATAGTTTTAATCTTACATCTGTTTGTTGTTTGCAGATAACTTGTCAGAGGGCGACAGTAGCAGTTCAGGTGAGCAGTCAGTATTCGTTTGCAGGTTTAAACCTTTGACTGTGGTAAGCTTTTTCCTGTTTGACCTGTTCATTACATGCTGTTATCAAACAGAGACTACAGGAACGTCCACCGAGGACAGCTCAGAGGAGGAAGAGGAGGAAGAGGAGGAGGATGATGAAGAAGAAGAGGAGAATTCTGGTGAGTTTCTATGAGCCACTCACTCAGACCATCTATCTTTAAAGTAATGCTTTGCCAAATTAGGAGGCACAATGATAAAACAATGTCTGAAACAGGAATCAGTTTTTTTGGGATAATAAGTCACAGGAAAACACATGTGCTTTGCTTGGAATAAGAAAAAAGATAAATGCATGATGCAATAAATTACAAATTGTTCTCCTTTTCTTTCTGGGTGTAATAAATGAACATGGTATTATACCGACTAAACCATGTGTTTTAATAACCCTGGAGAAGATATGCAAAGAACCTTGAAATTATTAGAAAAATCTCACTTTTGAATGTGGGGGGGGGGGAATCTCAAGATATTTTATTTTATTTTTAAACTAGAAAAACACATAATCATCCTCTGGGCCAAGAGTTTCAACACCCCAACATAAATGTAACTTCTATTTTTTTCCCCAATTAATTCTTCTAAATCATAATCCTTGACTTCCTGTGTTCCTGGGGTGTAAATGTGGCATGACACATAGGCCCATTTCTTTTTGCCACTCACCACTAAACTGTATGAGGATTCATGTTTATTTTGACACAATGTGCAGTGGTGATCTCCAAAGCTCACTGTTAGGACACTGCAGGTAAGGCAAGATAACTTTATTGATAGCTGAAGAGAAACCAAAACAATGTGGAAAAGCAACTGTAGGAGTTGATGTGTAGAAAAGCCATGATGCAAAACTATAAAATAAAGAAAAAAGAAAAGCAAAATGATGATGGATGGTTGCTGTTGAGCACAGTGGAGAATCTGTGATGCTGTGGGTCTGTTTCTCTTCGAATGGCCTCTCAAACTCCTTAAACTATTACAAAATTTTGACAAAACATCAGATGGCCTCTATCAGAAAACTCAAATGGATCATTATTGGGTCATTCAGATGGATAATGATCCAAATTAACACAAACGATTCACTTGACTCAACCTTAATTTACCTAAAATCCTGCACATAAACTTTGGGTTGGACTTATCGAAATATTTCAGTGTACGATTGTGCTACTGCAGTAAAAGACAAATGTAGTTTAAGGCTTTTTAAACTTCTTTTCCAATAGTGTTGAGGGCGTTGTATGTTAGTTTTAAAATAAAGAAAAAGTGGTAAAAAAAAATAACAGCATTGAAACCAATGAGTTTGAACTTCCTCCAACTTAGTCACCCTTCCAGGAACACATGTAAAAAAAAATCTACACTTCAGATATGCTGAGAAGCTGAGTTTGTTGACCTTTTAATAAACTAGACTGACTTTCCCCCCATTGCTTCTTGTTTTTAGAAAAATAATTTATGAACTTCTCAGACTTACCTCAAACCCATAATAAAGGAAAACATGGATGGCTACTCTGAATGTGAACTATGGCATGGAAATGTAGCTGACTGAGAGCCACTAGACAATATGATGACACACGTTGCTTTGAAGCATAAAAATTAATTGTATAAGCTGAAAAATAAAATGCTTGCAGATTTAGATTTGCTAAAAATTATTGCGATGATATTTATTTGTATAATCGCTGTTTCTGAGAACTGCTTCGCATCTGATTTAACCTCACACTATTATTTAAACTAATGATGCACAGAATCAGCAGCATGCATGTCACGACTGGATCTGTTGGTTTTCTTTTACCCCACTACACCTACTAGTAAATTATTTTCCATGTAGAAAACTCCGATTGATCTGGTTGGTGAATTAAACTGCTATATTTTGAACACAACTGCATAAGTTAGAGTTGTAATTCGTGGTATCTTTTTATCCTGTCTGACCTTTTTTTTTTTTATTGCATTTCAACTTTTATCAGAAGGTGGTGCTGCAGATGATGAAAAGGGAGGAGGTAGGACTTTCCTTTCATGTAAGTCATTCAAAGGCTTATGTTGTATCTGTATCTGTTGTGAGCACTGTTGGATCAACATTTTTCTTACATTTTCTCTCTGTAGACGATAAAGAGGTCAACACGGATGAATCCAAAAACGGTAAGATACGCACCCACCAAACTCCTCCTCCCCACCCCGCTTTTCCACTTCACCTGTTCTAAAGAGTCAGAAGAAAAATGAAAAAAAGAACATCAGGAAAATAAAATCATGCACAAAGGAGAAAATAGGAGAGCGAAATGCTTTGTTGGGAACACCTGGAAGAATAAAAGCTAGAAATGAGATTTGATATAAATATATCTGTAATATAAGGTGGAGACATGCTAAAGTCATTCATACAGACAAAAACAGAGACATGCTTTTGTGTTGCTTTTTTCATTTAAGAGCATAATCTAACCTCCCACTAAATTTAAACCTTGATTTATCTTGTTGAGTTGCACTGTCACCAACCAGGTTTAAAGTATTTTATCACTCATCAAAAATTGTTGTTTTCTTGAATGAATCCTAATTTCATTGTGGAATCAGTTCTTTACTTGTGCTTTGCTGCAGAGAAAGAGGAAAAACACTGTATTGATGCATTAGCAAACAAAACAAAGTCGATGTTGCAGCAGGATTTTTACTAGCAGATTCTTGGTCAAGTGCAAAAATGAATAAGCTTGATTGAAACATCTTAAAAGGTTGTTCTTTTTTTGTCCATATTGAAAAGAAAAATACATTTATTCGGAGGAACTTAGATTTTAATCACAAAACTCATCCTTTTGCAACTTGCGTAATGTGATCCGTATCTTATGGAAAACAGGGAATTCTGGTTCTAGAGGAGGAGGTGCTGCACCTCAAGCAACAGCTGTAAATGGGAGAGGTGAGCTTGTATATGTTACTACCATTGATGTAGCGTTACCAACTTTGCTTCAATGCTTTTTGTTTATTTGTATTCTTTCTGACAGATGAACGATTAAAGTTATGCTGTGAAAAATGCAAAGCTGTCCATCAGGTGAGCTCAGAAACCAGCTTGTGTCTCACAATATATTGTTTGGTTTTGCTGGTGCAGTACAGTGAAAAGTATTGATTCCTTACAGATTTATTTGGTTTCAACATTTTTGTCAGCCTTGAGTGTTTCATATGAAGCAGAGTAAATATAAAATACAGTTTTCAAATGATTATTTTATGTATTGAAGGGAATAAAAGCTATCTAAATCAACCTGGGCCTATTTAAAAAACACAGAGCTGATAAGCAGTGGATCTTTAGCATCACATTGGACAAATTTTAGTCCACTCTTCCAAGTTGAATTGTTTTATTTCAGCGAGGAAATAAATATTTCAGCTGTTTAAAATCATGCCACACCATCTCACTCAGATTTAAGTCCAGGCTTTGACTAGGCCATACCAAAACCTTATTTCCTCCCTTGGATCATTCAGAGGTAGACTTGATAATGTGCTTTGGACCACTGTCCTGCAGCATGATCCAAGTGTCCTTTAGATTTAGCTCATTACATGATGACTGGACATTCTCCTTCCCAGTTTTCTGGTAGAAAGCAGAATTTATGATTAAATCAATTATGGCATGTCGTCCAAGACTTAAAGAAGCAAAGCAACACCAGAAACACTACCATTATGTCTGACTGTCAGTATGATGTTCCTTTTCTGAAATGCTGTGTTAGTATTGATGTAACAAGACTCTTATTGTTAAATTATGAACACAGGCCTTCACTGAGGCAACAGAGGTCTGCAGTTTTAAAGATGCTATTCTGGGTTCTTTTTTGAACCTCCTGGATAAATCATTAATGCAATCTTGGAATGATTTTGGGAGGCCGGCCACACCTGGAAAGGTTCACCATTGTTCCATGTTGGAAACTTTGTAACCCTTCCCAGGCTAATAGATCTAATTGTCTGTTTCTCATCTGTTTTTACATGTCTTAAGATAGATGCACAATGTGTTGCTTTTTGAGATCTATTAACCTGCTTCATATTGCCAGACAGATTCTGATGAAGTGATTTCCTGATTCTACAGTTTAGGCCTGGATCTAAATGTGGTTAATTCATGATTTACCATGAGGGAAATTACTTTTTCTCAGAGGGCCAGGTTGATTTGATTTGATTTTTAGTTTTTTTTTCCCCTTAAAAACAACACTTTTTTTTTTGTTTTTTCTTAGGTAAATTTTTGTCTGATATTAAAGTTTATTATGATCTGAAACATTTAAATGTGACAAAAAAGCAAATTCGGAAGAAATATGAAAAATACTTTTAATCAGCACAGTATTTTGCAGATAACTGTGATAAGCCTAATTTCCTCTCTTTTATTAATCTTTTTTATTTCTGTTATACTGTAATGATGATGCAAATAAATAAGCAGCGTGTGCTTTTGACAGACCCATGGCACAGAGCTCGTTACTCCTCAGAGGATGTCAAAGGGACGTTTCCAGTGAGTGAGACACAGTGTCTCTGCAGCAGATTTATACTCTATAATAGGCCCCATCATTTACTTTGTGTATGTTTTTAGGTTGCATCTGGAAGGAGAAGGCACATATGAGTGTTCGGTCACTGGTCTGGTTTTTGAGGCAAGCGAGCAGGTTCTGGTGCGGTATTCGGTCCTATCTTGGTCCAGGTTTGGCTCATTCCTGCCAAACTCCTGGAAATTTGCCGGACCAATCTTCAACGTCGACACTGTCAACAAGGATGCGTCTGTCCTCACCTCTATCCAGTTCCCCCACTCCATCTGCTTAGCCCGTAAGAACATCAGGATGTTTTATAGCCTGTGAAAAATATATTTTACTAATAAGCACAGTTTAAAAGAGCTGAAATGAAACTGATGTGTTCCCAAAGATCCAGAGGAGGACCTGACGTTCAGCGTCCTGCACATGAAGGATAACCATCCACTCATTGAGCCGACTGCAGACCACTCAGGAAGCCACGTGAAGTGGAACGTGACATCCCTGTCACCAGTCGGTCCCATCATTCAGAAAACAGGATCTGTGGAGCACCACGGGGTGGTTCTGGTCTACAAGCAGCTCGGCAGTGACACCAACAACTACAGCTTCCATGTCTACCTAGCTACAAACAACGCATCAGACATTAAAGTAAGCACTATGCTCCATAATGTCAGTCAGTCATCTCTAGTAAGGAACTGGAGGCATTTTGTGGGAGTTTTGGCTGACAGCAACTTTACTGTCCCAGTGAGAAGTTTACATACACTCATGATCAGCATGAGTGTCTCACCAATTCTGGTATTTTAATGATAAATTTAAACCATTCTTTCTCCACAGTCATACAACAAACACCTTCAATTAATTTTTAGATCGGGTTTTCTGACACATTCCCAGATCAGATTCCGAGTCCATCAATTTTCAGCACAGTTGAGGTCAGGGCTTTCAAGAAGCCTAATTTCAGTTTTTTTTTTTTTTTTTTTTTTTTTTTTTTGGTTCATTTCATAATCACCCTTTTTCTAAAGGTTTGCAGCAAATTGCCTGGGACCTGGGAATCAAACTAGGGACATCTGTGTTGACGACTGTCGCGTCCACATATGACATGCCTGCTCAAACACTGAGCCATGTGGCGGCCCTAAAACCAGTTTGGATACATGTTTAGGACTATTTCGCTGCTGGAACACATAATTGAGTCTAAATTCAACTATCTGTCTGTTAATTTTAGGTGAAGATAAAGATTTATCAGGTAGTTTGTCTTTTGTGCTACGCACCAGCACAACTACCAGCAAAAAAGCCCCTTAGGTGCTTTCACACTTTTACAATTAGCATAGTATTTGAAGGTTTTAAACTCTCGCGTTACCTCCTTCAAGTCTACACTTTATCTTTGTGGCTAAACAGCTCTATCTTTTAGACTACAAAAGTTTTCTCCAGAAGACAAGTAGAGGATTGGACTGGCGACCTGTCCAGGGTGTACCCCACCTCTTGCCCGATGACTGCTGGAGATAGGCACCAGCCCCCCTCGCGACCCTGCAAGGATAAGTGTGTTAGATAATGGATGGATGGATAGACAAGTGGGAGATTTCAGTTGAACTTATAGGTTGCTTTTTTGGACCAGAGACCTCTTTCTTGGTTGGCATCCTCCCACTACATGGTAATGTTAAAATGGCTTCATTGTGGACACAGTAAAACTGCCATTTCAACAGCAGATGTGGCGGTTCTTCAACTTTTTAATCAATTTCGTTTTATCTGAGGGCAACAGCTTGGTTCAGAGGATTAAAAACAACTGGGTTCTCCAACATAACAGTGATCCCAAACATACATTAAGACCTGTTTTGGAATGGATAAATGTGGAAACAATAAGCTTCTGGAATGGTCCTCTTAAAGCACTGACCTCTGCCCCATTGTAAATTTGTGGAGTATGTTTAAAAGCTGGTCCATGTCAGGAAACCAAAACATTGAAATGAGCTCTATGAGTTTTGCAAAGAGGAGTGATCAAGTATCCATGCAGAAATATTTATCATAATATTAAGAAGGATCTGTGTATTATTTTATGATAGATTTGCACCTGTTGAAGTTGCTATTTTTTAAAAGTAATTCCGCCTCGGGAAAAAAAAACCCAGTTCAAGTAAATGATTACAGGTAAGACAATGAATGAAATTCATATCCGTGATGGGAGTATGCACATGTCTCACTCAAACTGTGGCTGTAATAGCTGTTTCTTGCAGCTGTAAAACAAAACTGGTTTGGAAATTAGGTGAGATTTTTAAAAACATTCTGTAGTTTCAGGATCCTGTTTTATTTATAATTTATGTACCTGATAAGTGGAATCTGTTACCAAACAGCCCCTTTACAATGTAAGTGATTTAAAAAGGATGACAAAACTTGGCTTATCTACCAACTATCCACAAAATTTCAGTGGTGATGCTCACAAAATGTTTCTGTTACAGGATTAGATACTGTACAAGTACAATTACTGTTTAGACTTCACTACATAAAGTCCCTGGAAAAAGCACTCACAGTTCTTGAACCTTTTGGGGTTTTCTGACCTGAAAATTTGCTGAAAAAAAAAAAAAAAAAAAAAAAAAAAAAAGGTGGTGGGTTTGGGGGTTGTCATAGAAAAACACAAAGTGGCACAAAATTGTAAAGTAGGAGAAAAATGATGAAAAAGAATACATGATTCCCAACATTTTTTACAAATAAAAATCTGAAAGGTGTGCCATACCTTTTTATACAACCCCCTTTACCTTGATACCCCTAAATTCTGTGTCCCTTCAGAAGTCACCTAATTAGTAAATAACATGTGTTATTCAATTTCAGTAAAAATCAGCTGTTCTTTGAAGGCTTCAGAGTTTTGTCAGGGAACACTAACAAATATATCATAGAAAACTCTGTCAAACTGGATTTAAGGTTTTATGAATGTGAATTTACAAGTCTTTCCACTCAATTCTCAGTTGCATTTGCCCCCTTCATTTAGCCATTTATAGTTTCGTCAATTCTGACTAACTTCCATACACCATAATGCTGCCACCACCATGTTTCAGGTAGCTGTGTGGTACTAGTGAACAAATGCTTTATGTGGCAGAAAAATAATATTTGCTAACTTCACAGATCAGCTGTCCTTATACTAAGCTTCAGTTACACACAGGTTGAATTTTTTTTTCTGAAGGCAACTTGCTGCACTTCATTTTATTTAGGGATGACAGAGTAAAGGAGGCCTAATATAAAGATTCTCTGCATTTTATTAGATTTCACTTAACAAAATGTATTTTTCCTTCCACTTCATAGTTGTGGACCACTTAGTTTACGTCTGTCACATATTGGTACAATTAACTTTGAGGTTTGTGGTTGTAATGGGACAAAATGTGGAAAGGCTTAAAGGGTGTGAAGACTTTTGCAAGGCAGGTATACACAGTTCTTGTCTCCAAACACATTTATTTCCAGTTGAAATCTGCTGAAGTTTGGAAAATCTTTGTATGAGTAACAGATTAGTGTCTGGACAGAGGATTTTTTTCCATTTCCGTGCAAGCAAAACAAAACAGGAGAAGAAAAAAAACACCGTTTTTACAGAGAGAAATGTTCAACTCATTTCAGACTTTTGATCAGCTCAACTGGTCATGGCTAAAAGTCCAGCAAAATGCCTCATCTTTGAAACTGCATGTGGAAACAGTAATAACAGACATAGAGCCAAAGGTAACTTTCACTTCTGTTGATGTTTGTGGCCATGATGTTTTTGATGTTGCCATGCTTCACATTTTCAGACTTACTTAATGTTGAGCAGGATGAGAGGAGGAAATGAGTCAGTATATATTTTTATAAAGCCAAAGTGTACAACGCATGTTTGATGATGACCTGACAATAAACAAAGCAGCTGTGAAGTAATTAGGGATGTGTGAATGTGGCTGCATGAACACGTGGGCCTGGGAGGATCCAGCTGATGAATAATAAAACACAATGAAAGATGCCAGTTCTTTAAATATATTGCAGTTAGTTTTTCCATGTGGTGTCTCAGCTCTCGTGATGCTTTTGTTCACTGGGCTGAAGTTGGAGTGACCTTTTCTTCATCCTCTTCATGGTCATATTTATTCTGCCTGTTCTTGTTGCTGAGAATCTAAACCTCTGCTTCACCTAGTTTTCCTGCTATGCTGCTTTCATTCAGGATATAACGAAACAAGTTCGGGGCTACAAGAATCGATACATCAAGATTGATAAGCCCCCCACATGTAAATTGGATGAGGGGACGTATCGCCTCGTGAGCGAGCCGGAAGGAGACATCAAACCTGAGGTGTGTCTCTTTGCGTGTGGATGAATCATTTTCATAAAGCATAATTTAGACTGGTTCATGCTGTATATAGTAAAAACACACAAGTCAAACATGTTGGGAAAACCCTTGAGTTATCTTTTTTTTTTATTTATTTATCTTCCAACCAGTTCTTGTAATCTCTTAACCTTTTTAAGCCTGAAACAGTCAGAAAATTGTTTAAAACTGTTTATTGGATGCTTCTTACAAAATAAAGCAATCTTTTGAAATATCACCTACATTTATCTGTTTTTATGTATCATAATTTATACATGTGTTGTTTATGGTCAACATAACAGCTTTTATCAAGGTTCATTTTGGCAGCATTTGAGGAAAATGCTAACTTTGTTAATAAGGTAGCGGTTGCTAAAAACTGCTATCGCAAATTATTCACGCAGTGCATATGAACCTCTCAAGTTTGCGCTTCTCGTCAAGCCTTTTGAAAAATCTTTCATCAAGACTGTAGACAAAGCTAACGTGATCTTTTACTCCACAGATGATGTCCCAGAGTCAATACATAAGGTTTATGACCCTAAAGGGTTTTGATTGAAAATCTGTTTTAGGTTCTTGTCAGTTCATGCTGATAGTTCCCTTTTAAAGTGAACAAGCCTATTCTGCAAGCTTAGAACGCAGTAAGCTTTTGAAATGATCTATAATTAATTTGTGGCTAATGATTACTTCGGGAGGTTGTCATAAACCCATAACCACCATGATCTATAATGAGTGTGATGTAGTGATTCAATGGCACAAAGTGTGAGCTGCAGAACATGCAGAAGTCCAAAGTAAGCACAGGGTGAATAGCAGGTTCAGGGACCCAGCTTAGTTTATTGAGAAATGACACAAGACCCAGGCCAAAGTAAGGCATTTTCCTTTTCAGATAGAGTAGTTTATGAAAAGCTGACGGGCCCAAAAGGTTATCCCCTTTGAATCCCAAACTTGGATTTTTTTCTCTGTTGAAAAGGTTCCCACAGATTTTAACTCAAATGAAATAAATCAGAATTCTGTGGAAAACCCTTTAAACTTGCAGAGAACTTTGAATAAATTTAGACTTTAATCAGCTAAAATAGTACTTTCATTTACCCTAAAATGACTTCTATATGTAAGTAGTGTTAGTTTCATGTTTGTTCAGATTTGTTGCGACAGATTTCATGAGGCTGATAAACTTACAAATTACATTTTTTTTTTCAAACTTTGTTTTGATCAATATTTCTGCAGACTTTATGAAGGCCTTTCTGTTTGTTTTCTTGTGTGTCTTGGTTGAAATGGAGAGAATAATCGTTATCCTTATCAACCTAACAAAAACTTTTAGGCTTTTGTGACTCACAGCAACTAAATCATGTTTGTGTCTCATTAAAGGAGCTGAAGTTCACGCTTGCTGTGACCAAGATGAAAGGCTACTTTGAAGCCTTCTTTGAGGAGCGGCCTCCTTTTAAGTTGTCTCTAATAGAGATTAACACAGATGAGACTGTCTGGTCTGCCACCATCAGAGAAGGTACCAGCATGTTTAGTCCCCCGTTAACATGTTTACAGTGCTACATTAGTCTGAAAAGGATTGTTTTGTTTTTATCCATTTTAAATAGTAGTTTGAAATATTGCATTAAAAGTCTAAATCACATTTAATATCCATTTTTCCTATTTATAGATTAATAGAAATATTTGCCAATTTATAGGATATTTTTACAGTCTTACACAGTGGTTGTATAACATTGTAAATTAATATGTTGAATAATATTATAGTGAGTATATAAAATCTACATTTGGTTGTTCCATTCAGTTTATCAGTAGGTAGAGCATAATTGAACACTTATTTTGACCATGTCATTGCAATTTGTAAGGTTTTAGGTTTTCTGTCAATCTTTAATCACATGGGAGTTGGGTAACTTCCTGTGCCTTTTTGTTGAAAGCTGATTTCAGCTGTTTGCTGAGATTTATGTTTGTTCTTTAGTTTCATTTTTTTTTTTTTTTTTTTTTTTTTTTTTTTATATATATAATCCTTTGGTTCATGTTCATTTTTTGCTTTTTTAGGTGACTGTGTGGACAACTCAGAAAAAAAGCCTAGGAAAAGGACAAACTGTATGCTTCTTCTCAGTTTTCAGTGAGAAACAGCTTTTCCATCATGTATTCGGCCTTTGCAGTGCGTCTCGCTTCATATCAATCTCTCTCTTGCAGCTGGCAGACAGAGAAGCAGCAGCCACTCAGAGGAAGAAACTGGCTGTAAAAGACCTAAATGGCAGGATGAGTCAGGTGAATTTGCTCATCTATTTATTTCAGTTAAGCAAAATTCTATTAAATTATGTGTAGCTGATTCACTGATGCCGTTTGAAGACAATTTACAAGTCAGATTATACACAAAAATATATGATCAGTTCAATCTAATCATATTGACAGATTGATGTCAGTTGCATACATTTCAGTGTTATCCTAGTTATAAATGAATGTTGTCAAGCCGACTATTTAAATTTTCCATCTAAGGAAACGTAGCCTATTGTCTCACAATCTCTTCTCCTGAACCTGTATGTAGCACAAATGGTTGCATTCAGATTTTAATTTTGCTGCAATCCCTCATACTGAACATGCATGTGGAAATTAGAACTCCCCTTTAACAGGAAGAAACCTTCAGCAGAACCGGGCTCAGTGTGAACGACCAGCTGACTGGGATTTTGAGAACTAAAAGCGAACACACAAAAACACAGAAGCACTGGTTTAGGAATACTTTTTACATTAAAGAAAAAATAGTTAATAGCAGCTCCTTTAGGGTTTTCATCTAGAAGAGCAACACAGCTAAACGATGAGCTCTGAGCCAACTGTAAAGTCTATGGGATGAAAAACCAAGTAGATATTGTTAGTCGCTGCAATAGCTTCTTTAATTGCTTTGTCGAGGAGAAAAACAGAACTCTCATTGCAACGTGCAGGATAAGCTGAAGGCTTTTAACTGAATTTTTCAGACTTCTTGATAGCAAAATTTCCAATTGTTCTGCCTTGAAGTATAAATGCATGGACTAGTTTCTCTGCATCATTCTAGGATATTTAAAAGTATAAAATTAAAAGTTTATGTCTTCAAGACATGCCTGCAGTCTCTCTCAAGAGTAACGTACCTAGTTGAATTAAACTCGAAGGTTATTAAAAAAATGGCCAGACAAGACAGGGCTTTGATGAAATGCTGCTATTTGTTCAAACTCAGTGCCATATATTGGCAAAAGATCCACAGTAGGAATGAGAAGGTTTGCAAATGTTTTGACCAAACCCAATTCAATCTAAGATGGCATTAGAAGTTATATTTAGGCTCATTTAAGTGTGAATGTTAAAATTCCCTTCTCCAAATACCCTAAAAATATTCAACACTAAGTCAGATAAAAAAAATAAAAAAAAAAAAATCTGAAAATCAGAGTCACGAGCCTGGTGGACAAGACATAGCTAATGTACTAGGTGGGTAACAGAAAGGAAACTGCAGATAAGTGTGTTGAACTACAACTCTGCTTCGTGTCTGGACCCTGATTAGTGAGCATTTTAGAGGAATAGATTCGTCCAGATTCCTAAAAGGAAGAGCTGCTCCGTGGAAAGTAGGATGGATGATGGATGGATAATCCAGAGAGATGGCAAATATCAGTGTAGCCCATACTTTCTAGCACCAATATCACAACCATGTCAGCACTGCTCAAATCAGGAAAGGAACCAGAGAAAATTAGAGTCCGACATTGTTTTGGCAAAATTACACACCAAAGCACCATTAATTTGAGGCACCTCCGACTGGCGTGACTGGGTGACCTTGTCACGAGTGTGAATAACAATTTCACTGTATTTAAGCATTTTTTTAGTCAGTAATTTCAGGTGGGATTTGATGTCGCCTGCTCTGTCCCTAATACTGTTGATCATGCTCCCTGGTGTGTTACGTCTCTAATGTCACATTTTGAACTATAAAGATGCCATTGCCAAAGTTGACCTTTTGGCTAGCGTGTCACTAAGAGGGGGAAAATCATTTAGAAATGCAGACGGGTCGTGTTAAAACAGCCTGGGATCTCGGATTACGTTTTCCCTCTTCCATCACCTAGTCAACCTGAGGTCCTGACTGCATAGTGGCTTCAAATTCAAACAATTCCACCATGTACAACAAGCATGTCCACATTTAAGGTTAAAATAAAGTGCATGTGCTTTTTTCATTTTGCTTTTTCTCTAGATGGAGTGAAAGCAGGGAAAACTCAGGGTCAGGACTTGTCAGAGAAGCAGCTCCTGCAGATCGCCCACCAACTTGGAACAGAGTGGAAGCAGGTGGCCATCTTTCTGGGCTTAGAGTCCAAGTATGTGGATCACATCCAGGGTATAGAAAACTGTGTGCATATGCAGAAGCTGAAAATGCTGGTGGAGTGGAAGAAAAGGCATTCAGGAAAAGCTACAGCATACCACCTGTGGGACAGTTTGAATGATCTGGACTTCTTGCCAAACGAAGTTCGTCAGATGCTGAAAGGTATGGTCAAAAAGAGAATCCATTTTTGTTTTTGTTTCCTTCCAAATAGCAAGTCTTTCTTGTAAGCTGTTAGAGTGGTTCTGATCAGTAGTTCCTCAAGCCTTCTGAAGGTCTTTGGGATTCGAATGCTTTTTCACTCCCTTTCTATCCAGTCCTTGTACCTATTGCATTTTGTGCAGTATGTGGTTAAAAATGTTAAGAAACTAATGAAAAAAAGCAACAGATGAAGTGTAAAAACTTCCTTTTGTTAGATAGCATCAAAACTCCTGAATTTCCACTTTAAAACTTGTTCAAGTTTTCTGTTACATTTGAACAGAATGCTGGTCCGTTCCTTGAGGTTAGCCTTTTTTGCACTTGAATAATTCAAAAGTTTAGAAGAAAACTATTAATCATTCCTCTAAAATGGTCAGGTTATCTACTGAAATGAGTCTAAAAGCAAAAACTTGGGGGGCATGAGATAAAAAAAACATAAAAATAACTGTAAACATGTAGCCTACTTTACCAAGCCACAGACAAAATGGACAGATTTTTTGTACCTAAAGCTATGGTGAGTGAATGAGATAGTCTGGGCTAGGCAAAATTAAACACAGAAGGAAGTATGGCCATGATTATTTGAAGTTTGGGTTTTCATGGGCTGGATCTGAAAATGCTGGACTGCCACAGTGTTGTGGGAGGGGGGTGGCGCAGTTGTTTTCTTATCGGTTTTGTGTGAAGAATTTGTGGAGTATTCATACTGTGATTAATTTTCACACAATAATATTTAAGTGTCTTCTGAATGCAATAGGTGGAACTGGATATTATTTGAGAATATCACAGTAGACGGGGATGAAACAAATACATGCTTAAAAATGTATATAAAAAACACGTATTCCTTTACTTTCACCTCACAGTATATCTACTACTTTATGGACAAAAAATTTGAAGGCATGAATACTTTTGCAAGACTATTCTGGTTTAAAAAAAAAAGAGCTCCTGTATGGATTAACTGATCCAAATGGTTATCTTTTTTTCTGTTTTAGGTATGATGGACAGCCAAGCTGCTAAATAAAACAATAACATGTTCAAAAACTGAAATATGTGTTGCTTCATCAAATGGATGCAACAAGGATCTCAGGTGTGCAATGAAGCAGCGTCGACCTGTGGACCAAACATCAGCTTTTCCATTTTTGTTTTCTACACATGAAACAGTTTTTAAATCTACATGTCTATACATTCAGATGTGGGCCTTTGTTTTCTGTAAGGAGTACAGACTAATGTCTTTGTGTAACTATGTTTATGAATGACGCAGAGGTCATTGAGAGGTTTGGTAGCTATTTATGTAGCTCATAGCAAATGAAAATGTTGGTGCTGCAGTGCTGGAACTGCAAAAATCATGACAAATTGAATTTAAATATTATGTTTCAGTTTAAGGTAAAACCTTGTGAAATACTTTGTGAAAACAACCAGGCATTAGAACAGATCTGTGGGTGTGTTTTAAGATTTACAGACTGAATTTTGACATTTTTTTGTGTCTTTGAAACTTTTATACTCACCTTCTTCCTGTCCTGTACATATTTTTTTTTAACCAACATCTTTTTCAGAGTTATGGTTTATTTTTCTACATTTGTTTTGACTGTATGTCTATTAGTGTTTTATTTTATTTTTTTCTATGATTGTGTGAAACTATACAGAAATGCAACAGGTCCAAAATGTCATATTTTAATGTGATTCAGACATGATTTCCTGATGTCCTCAGAGAACACACATATTGTTTGTAAAACTTAAACTAATTTGTATATTTCAGATAGGTACTGTCAAAAAAGCAGTTCTACACATGTTTGGATTTAAGGCTGGATTTGAGTGTAAATCTGGGAAATCGTTTTTCTGAATCTGTTTTGGAAATTTGTTGCACAGATTTAGAACCACTAAGATCAGAAAACCAAACTTGACTGTAAACACTCTGGGAGATGTATTCAGTTAAATGACTTGAAACATTATTATTCTTTGATATGTAGACACTATACTGAATACTTTACTTTACATTACACTTTACTGAATAGCTGAAGCAGACTTATTTGTACCAGTGAATCTTTTGTTATCCTACATCCAAATATTAAATTAGCATTCAGAGAAGCAGCTTTAAAGAACTTATAGCTTATGTTCTTATTTGTCCTTGTTTTTGTCAGGTCTGAATACTACTTCTTATAAGAATAATAATAAATACAGCCAAGTGGTTATGAATGAATTAATGTGTTTTTGGTATACATTCAGAATTAAATAGAGGTCAGTGTAAAAGCACTTTAAGGACATATTTCATTTTTCATTGCTCTTATTTTGGTTTGCGGGTATTGTTCATTTCTGTCTCAGCAGTCGGCATTAAAAACTTACTACTAAGTAAGGAGATGCTACTGTTTATTATATTGTTTCATCTATAAGCGTTTTCATGTATGAAAATAGTTTTATAGGTTTTCAAGAAGAACATGCCACTCACAATATGGCGGCATCGCTGACGTTATATTATGTTGAGGGCATCGAAGCCAACAATGGCAGGAGCCTGGCAGGCCAGGGACACGTTCTTAATGAGCAATGACAACAATAACCTTTTGCAACTTACGCGTGCGAAGTTGGTGGGATGAAGCGCAACTCAACGGGATGTTATAAATTAATAATGCGTACTTTGCGTGTGAAAGACAAAATTTCGTGCAATTTTGGGCCTCCTGACGTTCCATATAATTATCTCTTGGCAGAGGGTGGGTCAGGAAGCGTCAACAGGAAGTCAGTCAGAGGTTTTTTTTGTTTTGTTTTTTTTGGATAGACTCAAGATCGGAAACTTCAGAATAGAACAATGGCAGGTGAGAGAACTAACTTTGAAACTTAAAGATAGAACTTATGTTATATTGCATATTCAGAATCAGCTATATTTGCGCGAGCACACACAAGGACTTTAACTTTGGTTTTGCTTTGCCTTCAGTACATTTCAAAATAAATCAGTGAACACGGAAAAGTTTTTTCATTTATCTATCTATCTATATATATATATATATATATATATATATATATATATATATATATATATATATATATATATATATATATATATATATATATAGCCCTAACTATGAAATTGGAACAACCATGAAACACAGGCAGTGTAGGATACATTTTCATTTGCTCATGCCAAAGTAAGCGACGATTCTCGCCTCGTTATGTTGCTTTCTTCGCTTATCTTCCGTTCTGTTGCTTTCATTGCTTATCTTTATATAACCACTGGCCAAAATGTTATAAAACGAGTTTGTTTTGTTGTTTTAGATATTTTTCTACAACACTTTGAAGAACCATATGAGTTAGAACAGTTTGTGTTTCTTTCTGTTCGCCTTCTTACTTGTTTTTATGCTGAGATTGATGTTTTTTTTTCTTAAAAAAAAAAACAAAAAAAAAACATCTTAAAAAAATTCTTAAAAGGAATCAGGTATGTTGCCTCTTGTTGAAACTCATACTCTACTCATTTTCAACAGGTCACCTCAGACCTCTGATTAGAAAAAGTTCCATGAATCTTTACAGTTGTTAGGTATATATGGTAAAAATGATATACTACATTTTTAGTTAGTGTAACTATCAGTATCATGCAATGTGGGTTTTATTCGCCTTTAAAAAAAAAAAAAAAAAAAAAAAAAATGTAATCAAAATTAAAACAGCTCCACATAATCACAATAGAAGGGTTATTTGATTTACTTCAGCATGCATTCATCCAGTTGAAGTAATGAATAAAAAAAAGTATAGCAACTGCAGAGATGGTGATCAGCACGTTGCTGCCTGTGTTCCAGTTCAGTGGGTGGAGTTCGGTGGGGCCATGGAACATGACTTCCATATGGCTTTGAGACGATTCTGGTCCACCATCTGGTGTCTCATGAGGGGAAGCAGTGCACCACCAACACTGTTTATGGTGGGGATGATGTGCTTCTGACCTCAACTTGGGACATTGTGGGTCAGTGGGCAGAATACTTCGAAGACCTCTTGAATTCCACTAGCAGATCTTCCAATGAGGAAGCAGAGTCTGGGGACCTAGGGTCGGGCTCTCCAATCCCTGGTGTTGAGATCACAGTGGTGGTTTAATAGCTCCTCTCCCTGTTTTAGTCTGTTTTTTCATTCTTCAGTCTGGACTTAGCTGACTGTGTCAGACCCTTGTTGTTCAACTATTTTTCTGAGACTGGTGACAGCAGTGTTCATGCCCCCTCTCCCAATCTTAGCCTGTTTTTTTCTGCAGAGGTGGCTCAACAGCTTTTGCCTGGATGCCAGGCTGTGCAGACATCGCAAACTCGTGGTGACGTGGTCGTGTCTTTGTACCCTGACTCCGTGGAGAGACAGGACTTATTTGTCCAGGGGTGTAGTGTGTCGCAGAGACACAATCCCTTGTAGCTGGTCACAGATGCCAGCTCCATGGGATTGGGTGCTGTGTCCCAACACAGAGCAGTTCAGGACCACTAGCGTCAACATAGATGTACTGGAGCTGCACAATGTAAATTTGTGTTTTCTGGAGAGAAGACATGTTCTAATTCAGTTAGACAACACCTCTGTTGTATACCACATTAACCCTCAATGTGGCACCAGGACAGCACAGCGGCTTTTGAAGGTGTCCAGAGATCTCCTAGAATGGGCCTCTCCTTGCCTGTCCATATTGTATTTGCCAGGACATCACAACCAGGTCACAGACTCTCTTTTCCACCAGTCGCCTGCTCCGGTAGAGTGGTCCCATCACAGTGATGTAGTGCACATGATGTGGGACCTCTTTGCTCAGGCAGTTGTAGATCTGTTCACCACGGAGGAGTCGACTCATTGTCCTTTGTGGTATTCCCTTACTGGGGCATCAGGCACATTGGGCCCATCCTTGACCAAGGGTCCTCCTGTATGCTTTTTTGCCCGTTTCTCTGATTTGGCCTACTCTTGAGAGAGTTCTCAAGGAGGGCCACAAGTTGTTGCTGGTGGCACCATACTGGTCTGTACGACCATGATTCCTACTGCTACAGAGTCTGTGTAAAGTGAGTGTTTGTGGAATCAGGAAGCCCCTCATTCAGAGTGTCTTGCCGATGATTACTTCATTTGGAAAAATGTTCCTAGTAATTCCAGTCTCTAATGTGGCAGCAGAGCTCAGATTCAGCCTCCAGATCAACATCAAAACAGCCATTAGAAGTCGTCTGTCTGAGGCAAAAGTTCAAAACCTCATGACAATAGCCTCTGCAGCAAGCCCACTTGAGACATTTGATTATGCACAAGTGGGTGTGCAGTTCAGGTCCATGCGGACCAGGAGGAAGTTGTGAGACTATGGGTTCAGGCCATAGTTTAAATGCTGTCGTTTAATTTAATTGTTTATATGTAGTTAGTGGGGCCACAGTCAGTGGTTTTTGTCACTGTGGAGAAAAAGTTACATGTATTCATCTGCTTGATATGTGATGGCACAATGTGGCTTCTCTGTTCAAATTGTTTGGACTGAATATTAATTGAACTGAGTGAAAATTAAATCCAGCTGAATATGTCATTATTATTATTATTTAAAAAATTGACAGGTAAAAATAGATTATGACTGGATTTTTTTTTTTTTTTTTTTACCCCATCAGTCAATATAAGAACAAAAAAGTGTAGCGCAACCTCTGCTCTGAATGGAAAGTGGCTTAGCCAAAGTCTGGACTTGAATCCATTTCAGTCACTGTAATATGCTTATATTCAAAAACCCTCCAACACGGCTGAATGAAAATATTTTTTTAGAATTACGTGTTTTACAGGGTAAACACACTCTTAAACATAAAAATGTATCAAATCATATAGTTTATTAATGAATAAATAATTCAGTAGAAAAATAACTCATTCAGTAGGATTACCTCCAGAAACTCCAGAAATACACCTGTCAACAAAATTAGTTGTTTCAAAATAGCAGATTTTCCAAATACAAAATCTTAAAAAAATACTTGAATTTACTAACCACGAGTCTGACTCAAAGTATGCTAAAATATATCAAAATTTAATATACGTACTACATGTTTTTCACTGGGGTTGTATTTTTTCCCTTTCAGAGATGGAGGTGCATCTGCAATAGAAGACAAAGGTGGAGTCATTTCAGTCCCTCCTTCTTTATATCTCTACATTGCTCATCTCCTTTCATCAGAGCACAATGCATTGCTACATCTATACTACAGATCTTGCTTACACTTATGATAAATCTATTTTTTCATAAAACCCTCTGGCCAGCCTCTGTCTTTACTTCTTTCTACATAATTGACCAGAAATGGTTCAAGTATGTTTGCTCAGTCATAACAACATACTTTTATTTTAGTGGTGTTGATAATTACTTGGTCTGTATAAACTTAATTGTCCTCAACACATACACAATTAAGAAGCAAGATAAGGCATTAGTGAAAAAAACTTAGATCTCTAAATATTCCAGTTATAATTCTGTTATTAAAGTTAATTGAAATTATTTACATATTTTGTATCAGAACTTCACACAGGTCTTCAGTTCCAGTAAACTTGACAATGAGTCTCTGGAAGAGACATAATTCTGTTAGCTGCACTCTGGTGGGCCCAAATGATAATTACGTATGTACTTCCTGCTGATCAAAATCTGAAGCTGAGGGAATAATTTACAAATATTTGTATTTTGTGCAGGTCATAAGCAAAGCTTCAAAATACAAAAAGAAAAAAAAAGAGCATGAGACAAAACAAATAAAGTAGTGAAATTATTGAGAACTACATTTAAACTCAAATAGGCTGTTTATCAGCAGATCAAAAGTTTAACAACAGTCTTAAGTCAAAATCTGTGAATAGATTTTGCCTTCATTTCATATTGTATCACTCTCATTTAGGGCTGCACGATTTTAGGAAATCTTACACTGGCGATAATATTGGGAAATATCACGGTGACGATATGAGATGTGATATGTACCTATTTTTTCACAACTTTAGCATTTTGGGTAACTAGATGAATATGACATCCGCATAAAAAATGGAAGATCATAACTGTTGAACTTAGCTAAATATTTATATCGCAATGAACTGTTTGGAGTGCAATAATTGGCTATATTCGCGATTATATTGTGCAGTCTAGCTCCCATTATCCCCTGATGACGTAGGCAAAAAATACTTTCTGTTTTCAGTTAACAGCTTTAACTGAAAATCTTTTATTGGCTTTGGGATGTTCACATATATTTTCTTCAAACCTCAAACATTTTTGTCTTTTCCTCATGCTAAAAACATATAATAATTACATCTTATCTTTACAGACACAGTTACAGATAAATTCTCAGAAAGTGAGGGCAGTAGATATGGTAAGCACAAATATCAGATCAGTTTGAAGGTTTAATGCTTGGGTTACATTAAAGTTTTTACATACTGACGTGTCAATTTATTGAACAAACAGGAACATCCACTGAGGACAGCTCAGAAGAGGAGGAGGAGGAAGAGGAAGAGTCTGGTAAGAAACACACTTTAAACTGTTTAATCATACCATATACCTCAAAGGAACGCCTTCCTCATTTGGGGAGCCTAATGGGAAGTTTTAAAACCAGTTTCAGGTTTTTGTGGGTGAAAGTAACACCTCTTCCATCAGATATTTGCTTAGTTTTATTTTTATTTTTAAAAAAAACAGAAATTCCTAGACTGAATTGCATGATGTGTTCACTGGTTAAGTCAAATCGTTGTGATTTGATGAGCATGTTCCTGCTCCTTTTCAAAATTAATATGAAGGTTGTACTTTAAGTTTGATTATTATAATATTTTTTTATTAATTTTTTTCTGCTGACATTTGTTGTTTATTCATTGTTTCATTCATTTATGCATGCATTCATTCATTCATTGAAGTTTAATAATCATGAATATTGGAGGTGCTGAGAAGCTCTGTGTGTTTCAACTGTTTAAGAAAACTTTATTTTTCCCCTTTCTTCTCTCTTTTATTCAAAATTAACCAGTCTCTTCCACATGCCTCAAAACTATTAAAATGAGAACATAGACTGCTACTTTGGTATTTTTTTTTTTTTTTTTTTTTTTTTTTTTTTTGCATAGAAATGAAACTGATTGAGAAAAAAAGCTAATGTTTCTGTGATGTCAGCTGTGGTTTTGGAGGATTTTGATTGTTTTGCTGTAATCTCCACATTTATAGTCTAAAAACACAACCTTTTTAAATCAATTTTCTACATACAAAGGTAGTGGACTTGCTTTTTCTTAAGTAGCCATTCAAAGGATTATAGTTTGAAAAAAAAAAAAATTCTGTATCTTTACATAATCATATAATAACAATAATCTGGATAATAAATATAAATTTTAACCTAAAAAATGAACATGCCTAATAAAATTACACTCCTCTGTATTTTTGTTTTCCTGACCCATTTTCAGTATATTTCAACATTTACCAGGTAGCTGTGCTGAAGGTGATAGAGAGGAAGAATGTAGGACTTTCACTTCACGTAATCAATTAAAAATTAAAGCTCAAGCTGATGTGGACACTGCTGGAATTACTTTACAACATTTTTCTTCCTTTTTCTCTTTGAAATTGGTGAAGAGAAAAACACAAATTAATCTAAAAACAGAAAAAAATGTGATCAAGCAGGATGTTCAACCTGCTGCTTGGCGGCAGTCAAACTCAGTACTTGGCAGGTGGGACTGTTCCCCTTTCAAAAAAATATTCAGCCCAAAAAAAAGAGTCCACCAAGTACTAAGGTTGTAGTGTGTTCTTTTTTTGTACTGTGTAGGAAACAGGTGATGTATCTCTCAAAAGATAATAAAACAATGTGTTAAAAGAGTTTCATGTTTGAACTGAAATATCTGGTTTTGCATGTTTCCACTGGTATTTTGTACAGGTGTAACAGTACACAAAAATCACAGTTCAGTACTATCACTAACTAGATTTTTTTAACCTACACATTTATCTATATGTTCTTCTAAAATAAAACCCCAAAACAAATGGTTAATGCAAAATCATTTGCAAACTTCTTCTTTAACAAACTCAAATTCCTTGACAGTATAAGGAAGTCCCCAACGTTTTCTTTTGCTGCAGATATAGACGAGTAAACTAAACTGATGCATTATGATCATAATATCAGTGATCTCTATCGGCAGCAAACAAGACAAAGTAGAAATTGCAGCAGGATGTTTACTTGCCGTTTCTTGAGTGAATGCCACAAACTAGTTATCTTCAGACATCTCAGAAGGTTTCATGATCCCAAGTTGCTGTAAAGACAAATGCCTTAAGGTTCAAATGTCCAAGAACCCAACCTCTCTTAGAAAATGGTAAAATCTAATTCTGAACTTTTTCTTAAGTATCACTGCTTGGTTGGTTTTAATATTTTTGATTGTTTTTATTATTCTAACAGCTCACATATTCAAGTTTTGCTGTGAAAAATGCAAAGACATCACTCAGGTGAGATCAGAAACCAGATATTTTCTTGCTTCATTTTGCTCTAACTTGCAAATAACTTTAGAAGCCTAGTTATCACCCTCTTTTGTTCTTCTTTATTTTACAGTTTTTTTTGTTTATGATTATGCAGATAATTTGCTGGATGTTCTCTCCACAGACCCATGGCACAGAGCTTGTAACTCCACAGAGGATTTCAAAGGGACATTTCCAGTGAGTGAGACACTATCTATGCAGCAGAAATATACTCATTACTTAGTGCCATCACTCACACTGTGTCTGTTATAAAATGCACCTGGAAGGAGAAGGCACGTACGAGTGTTCGGTCACTGGTCTGGTTTTTGAAGCAAGCGAGCGGGTTCTGGTGCGGTATTCGGTCCTATCTTGGTCCAGGATTGGCTCGTTCCTGCCAAACTCCTGGAAATTTGCCGGACCAATCTTCAACGTCGACACTGTCAACAAGGATGCGTCTGTCCTCACCTCTATCCAGTTCCCCCACTCCATTTGCTTAGCCCGTAAGAACATCAGGGACCTTTTGTAGCCTGTGATTAATAACTTTAATAATGAGCACCATTTAAAAGATGTGCTGTGAAACTTTGTTTCATGTCTGATATTTTCTAGAATCTCCTGACAATGCAGTGCCATTCAGCATCCTGCATGTAAAGGATGAGGCTTTCATTGAACCATCCTCAGACTACTCAGGTAGCCACGTTAAGTGGAACGTAACATCCTTGTCCCCTTTGGGTCCCATCATTCCAATAGACGTGCAGGTTGAATATCATTGAGTGGTCCTGATCTACAAACCGCTCTGCAGTGTCACCAACAACTACAGCTTCCATGTCTACCTGGCCATAAATGACAAATCTTCCATTCAGGTAAGTGCTGTTACCCTGATAACAGGGAAGTTACCTCTGGTATGGAAACTGAGGAATTTCGTAGAAGTTTTTGCTGACATTGATTTTGTAATTTGTGTTGTTGCTGGCTGAAGACAAAACTAACTTTTAAAAGTAAGACACAGATTAGACGTGTTTTCAACATGCAGACTTATAACATTAATGTTTCTCTCAGACAATCTGTTTTCAATATAGAACAAATATTTAACTGATTCTAAAAAAAAAGATAGTCATTATTTCTAATTATAAGAAGCATTTAGTCTGTTATTTGTAACTATTTTTTCCATTAGTGTACAAGTAAAAACGAAAAGTAAGAACTCATTCCTTACAGAGAGAAAGATTCCACTCAAGAAACGATCATCATTTGAGGTCAACTATAGCTAAAACTCCAGCAAAATGCCTCACCTTTGAAACTGTGTGTGGAAACAGGAAGAAAGGACTTAGAGTTAAAGGTAACTTTCACTTTTGTTTATGTTTGCAGCTATTGTGGTTTTGACATCAAAGTTTGCATTTCAATTCTTGTTCAACACCGTAGTCACTGCTTTTATTGATTTTATCAAACTCCCCTCTGTGATGTAGAGAGAAATGTTAAGTAGGACGTGAGGAGTATATGTAAGCATATATTTTTAAAAACAGCCAAAGTGCACCACAGACGTTTGACAGCTACATGACGGTAAACAGAGCAGCTTTGATGTCATTTGGGAAGTGTGAATGTGGTTGCAGGAATATGTGGGCCTGGGAGGATCCATCTGATGAATAATCATACAAGATGAAAGATGCCAGTTCTTTAAATATGTTGCAGTTATTTTTTCCATGTGGGTTTTCAGCTCTCATTGTGTTTTAATTTTAATTCTCGTTGTTAATGTTTCCAGGAAACTGACTAACTCTCTCCTTTGTTTTGTCATCCTGCTTCATTCTTCTCATTCAGGATATATACAAACAGGTTCAGAGATACAAGAATCAATACATCAGGATCGATAAACCTCCCACGTGTAAACTGGTTGAGGGGACATTTCACCTTTTCAGTGAGCCGGAGGGAGAGATCAGACCTGAGGTGTGTTTATTTCCATGTGCATGAATTGTGAGCATCATTAAGATTGGATCATGCTGCCAAATGTAAAAATACAAATGCATCAAGTAGTTTGCAGAAATCTTGTGGAGCTAGACTGTCTTGGAATATTTTCACTTTATCAATATTTCTGCAGGCTTTCTGAGGGATGTTTTTCTTTTTCTTGCTGTAAATTTTGGTTATAACATCAAGGATAACATGTTCTGTCTCATTTCAGGAGCTGGAATTCACGATAGATTGGATCAAGATAAAGGGTTACTTCGAAGCGGTCTTTGAGCAGCAGCAGCCTCCTTTTAAATGGTTTCTAATAAAGAAGAGCACTGATGAGGTTGTTTGGTCTGCCATCATTAGAGAAGGTACCAGTGCATTTACTGCCCTTCAGACTATTTTTTTTTATCACACATAGCTGTCTTATTAACATTATATTTCTTAAAAATAAAAAGTTGAACAATTTTAAAATTGTAAAAAGTAGCTTGGAACTTATAAGTTTTGTTATTGCTCTGATGCTTTTGGAGGATAATAAAAAAAAAATCTATGATAGGATGTTTCTTAAAACATTTAAAGAAAAATAAATGGAAAACGTTTTAAATCCACCCATACACCCACAGATGGGGCACGTAACTATATTCTTTATTTTTAATTAACTTGCTGCTAAAAAAAATGTTCTTGACATACAATTTAAAAAAACTAAATTAAAAAAACTCATCAAGTTCTACTTAAAGACCACTAGATGAATTATATCCCTTCGTTTTAACCTGCTTTGACATATTACGTCTGACAAATAATTTTTTCCCTCTGAAAAATGTTTTGTATAACTATTATTTTTTATTCATATTTCATCGTGGCCAAAAGTGGCTACTCATCTTTCTATTTTAACCACTAATCATTCAGCGAAGTCAATTAAACTGTCCACTGGGATTTTATGTTTGTTTGTAGTTTGATTTTTGTGAGAGTATGGTTGATGTTCATCTTTTTCTTTTTTTCAGCTGACTGGCAGGCCGATTTAAAACAAAAGCCAAGGAAAAGACCAAAATGTGTCCTTCTTTTTTAGCTTTTAATTACACAGATTTTCCATCATATTTTCAGCCTCTGCAGTGCAACTAACATTATAACAATCTCTATCCCACAGGTCACAGAGTGAGGGACAGAAGCAGCTCAAGCGAGGGAAATGCCTGTAAGAAATACGTTTGATCAGTTTTGTGAATTTGTTCATCTTCTGGCCACTTATTGGGGAGTTTTAATCATAACTGGATAGAGCTACTTAACAAAGCTTTTTATGGTTACCTTGTCTCTTTTTCCAGATGGAGTGAGAGCAAGGATCTCTCGGGATCAGGACTTGTCACAGAGGCAGCTCCTGCAGGTGGCCTGGAAGTTTGGGTCAGAGTGGAAGCAGGCAGCCATCTTCTTGGGCTTACAGGACAGAGATCTGGAAGATATCCAGGAGACAGAGAACAATGTGAACATGCAGAGGCATAAGATGCTGGTAAAGTGGAAGAAGGGAAGGAAGCCAGGAGAAGCTACAGCGTTGGACCTGTGGGAAAGTCTGAAAGATCTGGAGGACTTGTCCACTGAGGTTCGGGACTTGCTGCAAGGTATGGTCTAAAGATTTTATCCACTCTCAATTTCTTTATATTTATCTTCCAAATAGGTTTCAATAAATATTTTCTTTCATAGTAGCTCTGATCAGTTGTTTTTCAAGCTTTGTAAAGGTTTCAAAGTTATAATTTACACCTTGGCTGCTTTTTTTTTTTTATTAATGTTGAGGCATTTTATCTGACTACAACAGTGCATTGTGCCAAGTCTGCTCAATAACATGAAGACAGTGAAAGTAAGTCATTAAATTTTATTTATGGAGCAGTTTTCACAGACAAAACAAAGTGCAGTACACAAAGCAAACAAACAAAAAATGAACTCCTGTAAAACCCAATAAAAACGATGAAACAAACAAAAAATAGGTAAAAACAGATAGGTAAAAACAAACAAAAAACAAAACACAAGTCAATGCAATTCTCAACAAAAAGCCTGATTAAATAAGAACATCTTCAAACGTTTGAACTGGACAGGCAGACTGGAATGGCTGATAAAAGACAACTGGCATTGGAAGGGAACTAACGTTTACCTGCTGGGGAATTGATTTCACACACGGGAACCAGGTGAGTAGAATTAACAGAATGCAGTGCAGCTGAGTGGGCACCTGAAGGAAAATGACTGATGAACGCAAAATATTAAGATTCCACAATCTAAACAGGACAGAAACGGATCTTAATAAACCAGAAGCTAATGTCTAACATGAAGGTAAGAACGTAAACCAATACACAAAGAGCAAACACGAAAGAAATGAGTCTCAAAACAAAAGAGTGAATCATATGTGGGAGACAGTGGGGATGGGGTGGGGCCACCCAAAATGATCTAAATCCAAAGCTAAGGTGACAAACAAAAGACATACAGTACATCATGACGAGATTGGCAAACATTCTGAAACATTGTCTAAGTTTCCCAACATATTTTTAAAAATATGACAATTTTGTGGAGATTAAGGTTACATTAAAATATATTAATGTACATCAGTCAGTTTTTCCTCCTTTCTATCAAATTTTACTCAAATCAAATTCAGTCAGTATTAATTGAAGGCAGGATTTCATTCCTTTCCACTGAACTTTTGTTTTTACAAACTAAAAAGATGAGATTTCTGTATTTCTCTTTGCTATGATTTATTATCAAACATAAAGATGTATTAGCAAAAGGTTGTGAGGAAAATCATTAATAGCTAATAACTGAGTCACAGTTCAAATTATTAATCAGCTTATTATATACTTACTAGCATCTGCCGATTACAACAAAGGAACTAAACAAAAACACTGATAATAGGGTTAACAAATGTAATACAAACACTTCCACTGTTAAGGGGCAATCTTCTGAAATATCAATGAATGTTAACATTACTATCTAAATGATTAATGGTCATTTGGAGCTCATCAGACAATCAGAACTCTAAGAAAAGTTTTGTTCTAATTGTAATCTGGCATGTAGGGAAAGGAGAAAGGATTTGGAAAGGGATCTGGTTCAGCCTTTAAAATGCTGTGAAAATGCAGGATATCCATCCAACCAACCAACCAACCGGGAGGAAGGAGATGAGCTGGATTTTTTTTTCACAGAGTATCTCTCATACTGTTAGGACATAGTGACAGTTTTAAGAAATATTTAAAAAACCCATTTTTGCAAAAGTTAAAAACTGCAGTTTTAACGTGTCCTGACAATGGTATTCACTTTCGCCTCATCACCTCTAAAGTTCTAGTGGCATATTAATGTTGCTGTAATACTATCCCTCGCCATCTTGACTGGATGAAGTTATTTCAACCTGGAGAGATTCATAAAGACAGAGCAGCAATTAAAAAGTTTTATTGACATGAATGAATAAATGTTTTTTGGTGCTCGGATCCCGGCAGAAGACATAGGTGCTGTGAATTGCAATATGGATGAACTTTTAGGTTTAAGATTAGAGACGGAGTGGAAGCTTAAGGAAGGAGCCTGATGGAGCCATTAGAAAACGAGGGTGGAGAAGGGGCGGATGCGGGTTGTAGTTCAACTGGGAGCAGGTGGAGCCATGGATGGAGAGCTTTATAAGCAGAGACTTGCATCGACTGGATGATGCAGGTGAAGCTGGGAAGAGTCTTCCAGTTTGAATTTACGCTTAGGCTCCATTATTTTCCCATGTTTACTGCTGGCCCAGTGTCCTCTCCCCTCCCTTTAACAAATGTCCACAAAACATTGAAAAAAGGTGCATAGTGGTGTGATCAGGCCTTTAACTCTTGCATCTCCAAGCAAGTAAAGAGGAAGTGCATCATGGAGCAACTTAGCCAAATGATTATGTTTTTTCTGTTGTCTTCTTTCAGATTTAGTGGCCGAGCAAGCTGCTAGATAAAAAAAAGGATGAATTCTACAAACTGTGGGCTATTTGTTGGATGCAGCAAGGATCTCAGGAGTACAATGAAGTGGCATCGACTGGTTGACCAAACCTCACCATTTTCTTTTTTTTTTTCTATATACAAAACAATATTTTTTGTATTTATATTTAAAATATGCAAATATGGGCTTCTTTATTCTATAACATGTTCATAAAGGTGCCTTTGTGTAGCGGCAGGCCAGTTGCAATTGAGATGTAGGAATGTATGTACATAGTGTTAGGTAAAACCTTGTGGAATATTTTGTAAAACAGTCTGGCATTAAAACAGATTCGTATTTTGTGAGCTGTTTGATGTATTTCATATGGTGACAATCTAAAAATAACATATTTTAATTTAAGGCTGAATTTGAGTTTTCCGCCTGTCAGTACAGCTAAAGTCTAAAGAAATTTTGGAAACTTTTGGGAAATCTGTTGCACAGATTTGCAATGACTGTCAATTAGAAAGAAGTTAACATCACTGTAAACACTACAGAGTTCTTTTAGTTAGATTATGTGAAATAATGTTCTTTCAGTAAAGAGTGTTACTGAAGAGCTAAAGAGAATATTTGTCATGCTTAATCTTTTGTCTTATTTTCAGACAGTTGTTTTGTTTTTTGGAGTTACTTGGGTATGATTAAAAAAAAACACTGGTGGTGGAGTGGAAGCTTATGAAGCTGATGGGCTGCAGCTGAGGTGCGTTACACAGCGACTGGACAATGCAGGTGAAACTGGGAAGAGTCTTCCAGTTTGAATTTATGCCTAGGCTTCATTATGCTGGACCAGTGTTCCCCTCCCTCTCTGCCCCCTCTCATTGACCTTTGCCTGGTGTTTGGTTATTTCTCTATCCAGTTCATATTTTTTGTTCTTTTCCCCTAAAACTAGTGTGCTAAATATTTAGCAAATGTATGTTGAGAGGCCACTTAGCCTAAGTGAAGGGGTTTTATAACCTTATGTTGAGCTCTGATACATGCCATTAATCAGGACAGTGTTCTTGCTGGGTTCTTTGGTTCTATGTGATGAATCTCCCTTGACCCACCTCTCCATTGACAGCATGGAAGAGGACCTATCAGCAGGGAGTGATTAACCAATTACATGAACTTTAATATCCAGGTTATGTCACCTTAGAAAACCAGGAAAAGTTATTTATTTTTTTGGAAGCCACATTACTTTGGCTAGAGAAAGACCAAAAATGTCTAAAAAAAACATCTTAATGCTTTTTCACATTAAGGGTTTCAAACATGTAATCACACTGTTAAAGAAACAACAATTTCATGCTTAAGACACATAGTACCATTTTATAGCATAATCAAGTAACTGGTACCCTCAGTTATTATGAAAATGCTGTATAAATAAAGAACAACAAAAATGTTGGCTTTTCACCATAGCAATATCTGACACATTAAAATTGGCCTGTCTCTTCAAGAAGCTCCTACCCTTTCCGACACTCCCCCTTAAACAGATCACAACAATGCTTCTCCATGATGCTGTTTACCATTCATAGGAGCTCAGCAGACACGCAGTTCCACCAGGTGTTTGCTAATCGCTGCTGCCGCTAGTCTGGTGGAGCTGTATGGGTAAGGTGTGGGGGAGGGGTGCTCTGTGGGGAGGTAGCTCAGCTGGGGACTGAAGCTCCAAGGTGGAGGCTTGGCTAAATATGCAGTACATTGTGTAAGCAAGTGTTTAGGCACCCAGAATGGCTGCCACTGGGAAATTCAAGGATTTTTCAAACATGTATGAAAGAATCAAAGCAACGCTCCGGGTGTGTTTTTGATGAAGGAATAATATTATAACATGATATAAAGTTCAAAAAGTTGATTTTGCGTAATACTGCCCCTTTAAAAGTTATGACAAATTATGTATCATTTGAATGGTTTCTGAATACCTAAATTAGTCAAAAAAAAAATCATTGATATTAGAGAAAGTTTGACAGGCATTTAGTCAAAACCTTTCGAGCACAACACTTCAAGGTCATAGAAACATTTACAGTATGCTCTGGAGATATAGGTACACCAACTGCATAGACAGATCTAAAAGTAAATTTTGATGTGATATGGAGGAAAGCAGTTCTTGTGAACACTCTTTCTCTTATTGTTTTTGTTGGAAATAATAAAAACACTGGTCTTATGGTACTGTATAAAAAACCCTCTAAAAATCCTCTTTCCTCAATCTCAAGTGCTCAATAACTGCTGACAGCTAACTTCTGACCACTACTTTGGAATTTCAGCGCATCAGCATGTTTTACCAGAACCATTAAGGCCGATAGATACTGTACTTCACAAAAACAGAGAAATTTGATCTTTTCCACTTAAGGTGGCAAGAACAGTTCTTTCTGGTCAAAATATTTTACATTTCAAATTAACTCAAGTGTAGAACTCTTGTGAAAGCTTCATGAGCCCAGATGATTTGTCAAGAAAAGCTAATTCAAGAAATTTGGGGGCATTTTGGTTTAGTTAATTGATTTATTTCTAGCATAAGTACAAAAAAACCCAAAAAACAAGGTTGAAATCTATGAGACATAAAACACAGACTCTTTGAAAAGGAGCAAGTGTGAGCAAAGATGCATCATCCGTTCCTCCTTTTTGATTATATCACCTTCCTAAATAATTTACACCCCAAATAAAACATGAACATTACCATACTAAATTGTTCAGTTTCAGTATTGCACAAGTCTCAAATCTCTTATTTGTAACAACAACCAATGTTTGAATCCTGTGAGACAGACAAAGTAGAAAGAGCAAACCTCATTGCAGGACATCCTGAGCTGTATACCTCCACAAAACCTCTTTTTTCTATTGTTTTTTTTAAATTATTCATTTATACTTTTGTTTTGCTTCAAGTCACCACCTAAACTATTCCATGGATCCTCCCCACAAACCAAAACACACAAACTCCTTTTTGCTGTAAGAAGACCCGGTTGTTGTTTTTTTTAATTTACTTTGCCTCCTAAATAATAACCTCTGTCTCTGTCCCTGTTTTTAGATGTTGCCTAATAGTAAATAGTCTCTTGCTCTGAACTAATTATTGCCGTTTTGAATTTGATCCAGTTGGCCAGTTTTAATATTTGTGACTTTAAAAAAGTGTGTTCATGTATTCCCTCTGTCTCGCATCATTTACATTCGTGATTGTTTTGTTTAGTGTATATTATGGTTGTAGGTTTGTTGAATGTGTATTACCTCATACTTCTATGCAATAAGTGAGAAAAGGTAGCACAAGTGAATTATACAGAATGTTCATGGCTCTATGGTCCAGTATATGTCTTAATTTCCCCAAAACTGCGAGTTTTTGCCGTTTTCATTTTTACTTCGTATTTGATGTCTTCAGCAAATCTTGTGGTCTAGTAATATACTCAGAAATGTGTTTTTATTTACTTCTCTGTTCTTGTGGAGTATGAAAAAGCAGAATTTAGCATATGTGACAACCAGCTCTGTTCACCCCTACAATAACACCCAGTTATACCAAATGTCTGTAATTTGCATTGTATCCAAATTTATTTACTTAATGGACTGAATTCAAATCAACAATCTCTATTTTATTATCTCCTTAACATTAAAAAATATAGTTAAAAAATATTTTACATAATTTTAGGTCAATTCAGGTAGCAAGGACTTACTTAATTCGTGATTTAATTTGGGACCCAGGAATATTTCCACAGGTGTGTTTGAAGAGCTATTTTCCCCCATAATACATGAAATTCAACCTGGAGAGATTCATACAAAGACAAAGCAGCAATTAAAAAGTTTTATTCACATGAAGAATAAAAGTTTTTTGGCGCTCGGACCGGTGATGGCGGGGTATGCAGGGTCTTAAGACCCCTCTGAAAACGGCCCTGCCCACCTTATGCCCCCCCCCAAGCAGTGGCGATGAATATCGATTCAAATTTTTCCGGTATTGGTTCGTTGTTTTTCTGATCCAAAGTCGGATCAAACCACAGGATTCATGCCTGTTCTGTGTGCCGGGGGCGCGCACCTGTCCCACCCTCGCACCCGCCCTTTGCGCCCATCCGCGTTGGCCTCGCGCGCGCTGCTATTTGATCTGAAGCTTTGCACCTCGGTGCGGATCGCACGCGCCAGCTTTCACTCAAACTGGACGATTTGATAGTGGTTCTTGGAGAGCAGGTTCACCTGCATTTATATAATCCATGTATGAGGGCTCATTTCCGGAGAATCCTGCACCAGGGTAGGCGTCAGGTATAAAAGCCACGCCAGTTGCTCGGCTCGCGCAAGATCGACGCGAACCACAAATATGATTTAACATATAGTTGCGCTTTTAGAGGTGCGCAGTGAGAATGATATATCTTTGAAAACAACGAATAATGTGAGGCGTGTGCGTTTACATCTCTCACACGCTCACTTAACATGTGTTCTGGCAACACATGACTGTCTGCGCTGCAACTTGATAAAGTGAATGTAAATGAACCACACAAGCAACCAATCACCGGCAGGTGTTTTTAATCTAGAGTATTCCTTGCAAATCCTGAATCAAAAATACTCCACCAAGTAGCAGTTATTAATAAACACAAAACTTAATACAAGAGATACTTGAATTTTGTACCCCAAGTATATTTAGCTAAGCACATAGATACTTGTCATTGTCAATTTTTAAGGTAATAGTTTTTAACATTTATTTTACTTTTAAATGTGACCAGGGCTGGCTCAAGATTTTATGGGGCCTTAAGCAGAATATAATTTGGGGCTATACATAGCTTGTTTTAAGACAAAGCCAATACCTGATTACTTAATTAGGATTTAACTAAAGCGCAAAAATGTATATAATTTATGTTATAATTTTTTGTGTTTGCTTTTTTTTTGTAAGACTCTATGGTTGTGTTTAAGTATTGTCAATAATGTCTTCCAATAACATGCATTTCACAATACTTAGCCATTATAGCCTGGGAACAGAAAATCCACCGTATCTATAATAGTATTATTTGTTGCATCAAAACCTTTTTGAACCCCCTTATAAAAACTCAGGACCCTCCTTGCCCCCCCCCCCCCTCACTCATAATTCTCTGGAGCCGCCACTGGCTCGGACCCTGGCAGAAAATGTATATGCAGTGAATTGCTATAGACATGGATGGGCAGTTTCGGATGAGGATCAGGGACGTCTTCCTCCCCGGGCCCGAACACTGGTGGTGGAGCGAAGGCCAAAGAAAGAAAGGGAGCCTGATGGAGCCGTGAGAGAACAAGGGTGGAGAAGGGGCGGAGGCAGGTTGTAGCTCACCTCAGGAGCAGATGGAGCCGTGGATGGAGAGCCTTATACACGGAGACTTTCATGATGATTGGCAGCGACAAGACGTGGTCCAAAGGAGATGGGCTGCAGCTGACGCGCATTGCTCCGTGACTGGATGATGCAGGTGAAGCTGGGAAGACTCTTCCAGTTTTAATTTACGCCGAGGCTTCATTTATCATTTCAAAACTGCAGTTTGTATTTACTCAGGTTACTTTTATCTGATATTAAAATTGAAAGAATTGAAAAATTTAAAGCTGCAATATGTAACTTTTGCGAAAATGTTTTTTGGGAGCACTGGGAGAAGGCAAAGGAGCTTGATTTTTTTCTCTCCACACATTATCTGTTTTATATTATACTGTCATGACATAATGATAATTTTAACTGCAGAAATACGCCACTCAGTCAGAAACAGCCAATCAGAGCCAGGAGGAGGGTCTAGCGCTGTCAATCACTCTCATGTAGGGCCGCTCACACACTCCCCCTTGCTCTCTGCTATGATAGAGCTGGATCATAACAACATAGTGTGCCACGAATGCAAAGACTAGTTAGCACGGTGGATAAACAGTTTTCCTTGATAGCTATGTTGTTTTTTCACCATTAGCACATTTAGCAGAGCGTACAGGAGGGTGACTGACAGCGCTACCCTCCTGGCTCTGATTGATGTTTTAGGTCGGGAGCGGTGCATTTCTTTCGACAGCAATAGTAGGTCAGGGAGGAGGTGGACGAGCTCGATCTTTTCAGTTTATCGGTCTCATACCAAACTGTCACGATATGTTGACAGTTTTAACAAATATGCAAAAAACATATTTTTGTGTAAGTTACATACTGCAGCTTTAAGTGTGAAAAAAGTAAAGGTAGAAAAATGAAAAAACAAAACAAAAAACAAACTATATGGACAAATCATCTTTCATATACACATGAAAATGGGCAAAGGAGTCTGAGAATTTGTTATTATATATATATATATATATATATATATATATATATATATATATATATATATATATAGCGGCTGGGTAGCTCAATGGGTAAGTCACCCGACCTTCACCCGGGAGACCGGGGTTCGAATCCAGGCCGGGTCGCTTGGTTGAGATATCCAGTGTGGGTCCTTAGGCAAGATCCTTCGCGCTACTGCCTACCTCATGATGAGTGATAAAGGAATACACGCCATGCCGGCTCAGACGTCGCCCGGCCAAACAAGGTCTGCGTCAGGTGCTGGGGAACCAGGGCACCTTCACGAAAAATGGGTTACTGGAACAAGACGGAATTGGGCGAGAGGTGAAAACTTGGATCTGTTGGAATGCTACTACTCAAGTAACCCTAGTCAGAGGGGTTACATGCAAAGAATGCGGGAGGAATGGTTACGTCGACATCCCCATTCAACACTAACTGCCAAACAACTAGTAGCTCAGTGTTCCAACATCCGCAAACGGCAAATGCTGTCACAACTTGAGATAGACGAGGTACAACACAAATGCTACGGCAAGGGGGAGCCAGGACGCCAGGTCAGAGGGGAGTTAGCTTCAACTCCCCACCCGCAGATTGGGTATGCAACCCCAATAATGAACGAACCATCACAGCTGAACGAGGCAGCAACTGACCTGAGAGGTAGGATCGTGGCCCGAATGAACACCAGGCAATCCCGATGCCAATTACAACGGCTGAGTGAAGTACCATCAGAAAGTCTCATTGAAGATGTGAATGCAGCATTGAGAACGATCCCTACCAACACCATAACGGAAACCAATGAGCTGGTGTACAACTCAGCATCAGTGATCCTTGAGATGCTCGGCTATAGGAGCAACCATGAGATTCAATACCCACCATGGAAAAGACGGTTAGAGGCTAAAATCAAGGTAACAAGGAGGGAAGTGAGCCAATTGTCAGAACTCCAAAGAGGTGCAATCAAAAGACCAGTACCCAAGCGGTACAGCCAGATGCCCATACCTGAAGCGCTCGAAACTGCCAAACAAAGGCTCCAAGCCTTGGCCAGTCGCCTAAAGAGGTACACGAGAGAAAATGAAGCCAGGAGGATTAACCGGCTCTTCTCCACCCAACCAGCTAAAGTGTACTCTCAATGGCAGGGTAATAACAACAGAGCAGACCCACCAAGGCTGGAGACCCAACAGTACTGGAAAGGCATATGGGAAAGGGAGGCGACCCACAACAGCAATGCACAGTGGCTAATCTCTCTACGAGATGACCACAGCAACCTCCCTGAGCAAGCCCCAGTAACTATCACAGTGGCAGATGTCCAAGAAAGAGTCTCAGGTATGAAAAACTGGACAGCACCAGGTCCTGACATGATCCATGCCTACTGGCTAAAGAAACTCACTGCCCTCCATGAGCGACTGGCAGCTCAAATGAACCAGCTGCTACAAAGTGGGACTCACCCTGAATGGTTAACTGAAGGGCGCACAATCCTGATCCAGAAGGATCCCTCAAAGGGTTCGGTCCCATCCAACTATCGGCCAATAACCTGTCTCTCTACAACATGGAAGCTCATGTCAGGCATCATAGCAGCTAAGATAAGTGGGCACGTGGATAAATACATGAGTACAGCACAGAAGGGCATCGGCATAAATACCAGAGGAGCCAAACACCAACTCCTGGTAGACCAAACAGTCGCCCGAGACTGCAAAACCCGACACACCAACCTGTGCACGGCTTGGATTGATTACAAGAAAGCCTATGACTCAATGCCACACACTTGGATCATTGAATGCTTAGAGATGTACAACATCAACAGGACTCTAAGAGCCTTCATTGCAGCCTCGATGGGGATGTGGAAAACCACCCTTGAAGCCAACTACAAGCCAATTGCACAAGTGTCCATCAAATGTGGCATATACCAAGGAGACGCTCTGTCCCCACTGCTGTTCTGCATAGGTCTGAACCCCCTCAGCCAAGTCATCAACAAGACTGGCTACGGATACCGACTCAAGAATGGAGCCACCATCAGTCACCTCCTCTACATGGATGACATCAAGCTGTACGCTAAGAGCAAACGAGACATCGACTCACTGATCCACACCACCAGGATCTACAGCACTGACATTGGGATGTCATTCGGACTAGAGAAGTGTGGTCGGATGGTTACACAGAGAGGGAAGGTCATCCACACAGAAGGGGTCTCACTCCCAGAGGGAACAATAGCAGACATTGAGGACAGTTACAAGTACCTGGGAATACCACAAGCAAATGGCAGCCTCGATGAGGTCACAAGGAAAGGAGCCACAGCCAAATACCTCCAACGAGTAAGGCAAGTCCTGAGAAGCCAGCTCAATGGCAAGAACAAGATCCGTGCGATAAACAGCTATGCCTTGCCAGTAATCAGATACCCTGCAGGAATAATAAGCTGGCCAAAGGAAGAGATAAAGACCATGGATGTTAAAACTCGGAAACTACTAACCATGCATGGAGGGTTCCACCCTAAATCCAGCATCCTGAGACTATACGCGAGCCGTAAGGATGGAGGCAGAGGACTAGTGAGTGTGAGAGCCACTGTCCAGGATGAAACATCCAAGATCCATAAATACATCAAGGTCAAAGCCTCAACCGACGATGTGCTCAGCGAATGTCTCAAACAATGGGGACCAGAGGATGAGGTGCTGGAGGAACCATCATGGGAGGATAAGCCCCTACATGGGATGTACCACCGACAAATAACTGAAGTGGCTGATATCAGGAAATCCTACCAATGGCTGGAAAAAGCTGGACTCAAGGACAGCACAGAGGCACTCATCCTGGCTGCACAGGAACAGGCCCTAAACACCAGAGCAATAGAGGCTCAGATTTACCACACCAGACAAGATCCAAGGTGTAGATTGTGCAAGGAGGCCCCTGAGACAGTCCAACACATAACAGCAGGGTGCAAGATGCTGGCAGGGAAAGCGTACATGGAACGTCATAACCAAGTGGCGGGCATAGTGTACAGAAACATCTGTGCAGGATATGGACTGGAAGCCCCGAGATCAAAGTGGGGCACACCCCCAAAGGTGGTGGAGAATGACCGAGCTAAGATCCTGTGGGACTTCCAGATCCAGACAGACAAAATGGTAATGGCGAACCAACCGGACATCGTGGTGGTGGATAAACAACAGAGGAAAGCCGTTGTGGTGGATGTAGCAATACCAAGCGATTGCAACATCAGGAAAAAGGAACACGAGAAACTGGAGAAATACCAGGGCCTCAGAGAGGAACTGGAGAAGGCCTGGAAGGTGAAGACCACAGTGGTGCCTGTGGTCATCGGGGCCCTCGGGGCAGTCACCCCCAAGCTGGAGCAGTGGCTAAAACAGATCCCAGGAACAACATCAGACATCTCAGTCCAGAAATGCGCAGTTCTCGGCACAGCCAAGATACTACGCAGAACCCTCAAGCTCCCAGGCCTCTGGTAGAGGACCCGAGCTCAGAGGTTGAGAAAGACCACCCGTGGAGGGTGAGAAGGGAATTTTTTTTTTTTATATAGATTCACAAAAGCACTGCTTTGATTTCAGGTTTGCAAAAACAAATAATTTATTATAAATAAATAACATCATAGGCTTTAAATAAATACAATCAATCAATAAATAAATATCACAAATAAATAAATTTCCACAATATTGTAATACTACAACAGGCTTAAATTGAATACTGAAATACATTCATAAACTGAAACAGGCCAATATGACCATTACTAATTGTAGGTACAGACTGGTGGACCCTTGGCTCTCACAAAGTTCACACAGATAGCTTATGCCTGAGCAGCTTGGTTTGGTGTTAAGCACCACACATTCAGTAGTTTGTGATGATAGTGCATGACTGTTACGTGTTTGGTGTGGTCAATTTTGTGGGGGGAAGATACTGCGATATTGACAGAACTGATGATGATGTTATTTAAGCTTTGGTTTGTTTACTTCCTGTGGTCCCCAGAGGAGATGTAACCCATGGCTCGGTTGATGGTGATGGCACGAACATGGAAGCCTCTCATCATCTTACACATCTTCTGTCGGTTTATGTAGGAGCTGTTGTTCCACAGACTGACTCCTCCCTAAATATAGGACAGGCAGCGTGTGAATGCAGAATTATGATCATTTTAACGACAGAAATTCCCTTAGAAATAATTTAAAAAAATCTTTATCTTTACAAGGATTAGAGGAAAAAACCTTGACCAAAAACAATGTTGTAAATAGGGAAGAAACACAAAAGAAGGACTAGAAAAATACCTCAGAGGAGTCATGCTCTACTATTCCCACTCGGGAGCAGTTCTGTGCAAACCAAGAAAAGATTTTATCAAGCAACTTCCAAATTCCAAATTTCCCTACAGATTTCTTAAGATCACATGCATTTCTCACGACATGTCCAACTATTCTTACTGACCATCCTCAGGTCCTTAATGATTCCCAGAGTCAGTCTCAGAAGGGGAATTTCCTTTTCAGGCCTGTGGAGTGGGGACTTGAGGTATGTTTCAATGGCAGTATCATAGTAGGCCAAATCCCTCATGATGTTCATCACACATTCATTCTGTCAGGACAAAAATAATAATAATAAAAAAAACCAACATGACTTATCGTTTATTTTATTATATCTAAAAATGAAAGTTTGAAAACAACTTGCAGAAACAACATACCTCACTGAAGGATGAATTTATCAGCATCATGCAACTGGAGTTCTGTGGGGAAAGTACAAGTTTCTTACATGAGGTTTTTTTTGTTGTTGTTGTTATTGTGGAGTTTGGATTTCTGGTCAAAACAGATACCACAGTTCATTAAATCAAACTGTAAACAGAGCTGAAAACAGAGCTTTTCGTGTCTTTTTATTTTAATTAGGTAAATTTATTACGAAAGTAATTGCTTTTCTTCAGTTTTTATTATTAAATAGTTTTAAGTAATAACTTAGAATCGTATTTTAAAGTTGTTCTCAAGAGATAATTTGCAAGCCAGTGGCTGGAGGACATACGTCTCGGGAAACTGTTACCTTCTAACACTGATCATTTAAATGATAAATGGCCTGCAACTGTATAGCACTTTCACAAGTCCAGGGACTCCAAAACCTTTCCACAACAAAGAGGGTAAATAGAAAATAATAATAATACTTTCTTAATTAATTATTTACCTGAGTCGCAGACGGCGCGCAGGCCTGCATTGTTTCGGCGCTCCTTACTGTCACTTCTTTGGATTTGATCAAGCCATGACACAAATATTCCTGCAATACAAAAATGCGTATGTATATATATATATATATATATATATATATATATATATATATTATGGTGAAGGGAATTCTAATAATATAATATAGGCTGTTGTAAAACAAAAAGTTTACTCACACTTTTGAGAAGGTCCGTGACATTCAACAGAAGGCTCTTGAAGAGTGTTGGGCAGTGTGCGGTGTTGTCCGCGCTCAGCGGCACGGGCAACCCAGTGGATGTGCGCCAGTTCAGGGCGAGCAGCAGCAGCAGCAGCGTCGCGCAGCTGGAAAAGCCTGCTGGAGAATCCCAAACATCATCACATGCTTCTACAAGACACCTCCAATATTCTCCAGTTTAGACATCTAAACAACCGAAATGGAACAATAAAACAATTTTAAAGCATATGTGATCACTCGGTCCTCACTGACTTACAGAGATGAATGTGTCTCATGTTTCTGATCAGACAGAGATCTGTGATAGAACTTGGTATAACAACAACACTGCGCTGCTGCTTCCATGTCAAGGTTTTATACAAACAAACGGGGGATTCCCGCACAAGCAAGACGTAATGTTGTAATTTCCATTATCCCTGAAACTCCACCCGATGTGATGGGCGAATAGGTTATATAGGACAGGTACGATAACAACGTGTAGGAATTTGCATGCGTGGGTGGAAGAAAGCGACGACACCAGTACAGGGAGAGAGATAGGACTTCCAGTTACAGTTACATTAAGTCGGTGCTGTAATTATGACGCAATCTCTCGTGCAGCGTAATAATTATAAATTCTACGTAAGCGGTCTCATCAGCGCTATTAATGGTGCAACAACCAGTGGTTAACAATCGATCATGCCAGAAAAAAAGTTAGGTGGGATAACTGAGGGTGAAGTGCATCATAGTGACATTAAACTGCATCACTACATGAGTCAATGGCCAGCAGAGGGTCAGTCTGCGGTCTGCGTGGGACGCAGGAGGGATTATCATTATCTGCTAATTTCAGGAAGGTGGTGACAGGCTTATTTCCCCACAAAAAGGTTGAAATAAGAAACGGAAATCGATGAGCAAACCAAATGTTGCACGGAGATTAAAAATAAAAGAAAAACATATATTTTTAAAGCAGCTCAGAGCGCACCTTACGCACCCCTGCACAATGTAAAATGTAGTTTTGTCCGTAGAACACAACTCCTCTTGCACTCGTTTTAAACAACAGGATTAATTTGATAAATAAATGAATAAATAAATAAATAAATACATAAATAAATAAATCTGATTCAGAGATTACCGATGACAAGCCGAAAGTTATGAAGCAGGACCAAACGATATATTAGAGAAGCAAAAACTGGAATAGATAAAGCAGAGGGATTTAAATGGGTTGTTTTCACACTAGGATATTTAAACAAAATTTTAACAGTTCTTGAAAAATTAAATAAACATAAAAAAGCTTGGACTAGTGCTTTAAAAATCTGAAAACAGTAAAATATCCTTAAGATCTATCTATCTATCTATCTATCTATCTATCTATCTATCTATCTATCTATCTATCTATCTATCTATCTATCTATCTATCTATCTATCCTCCCATGTTATTTTTGATGTTCTGAAGTATTGGCAAATGTCTTCAGAAGTTTCACAAAATGCACACTAAATTCCTAGGATGAGAGAAAAAATTCTGGTGACTGAACAGAGAAATACAAACATCCCACACCACTATTTGTTAGAAAATGAAAATGTTGCATAAACCATCTATCCATCCCGGTTGGGGAGGTAGCCTATCCAGGAGAGAAACCCAGCATCATTTTAAACAGCGTGTTGTGGGGAGTTCCTAGGCTTACCCAGGCTACACACACACACACACACACACACACACACACACACACACACACACACACACACACACACACACACACACACAAAACAAAAATATAAACGCTTTTGTTTTTGTTCCCGTTTAGTCATAAGCCAAATTCATTCAAAGATCCTTCTTTTTATATACACAATAGACCAATTTTTCTCAGTTATTGTTAAGAAATCTAAATTTGTCAAAATTTTGTTAGTTAGCACTTTGCTGAGATAATCCATCCCACCTCACAGGTGTGGCATATCAAGATGCTGATTAGACTGCATGATTATTGTACAGGTGTGCCTTGGGCTGGCCACTATAAACGGGCACTTGGACATGTGCTGTTTTGCTTTATTGGGGGTATGAAAACCAGTCAGTATCTGGTGAAACCACCATTTGCCTGACACAGCGCAACACATCGCCTTCGTGTAGAGTTGATCAGGTTGTTGATTGTGGAATGTCGGTCCACTCCTCTTCAATGGCTGTGCAAAGTTGATGGATATTGGCAGGAACTGGAACACGCTGTCGTATACGCCGATCCAGAGCACCTCAGAGATGCTCAGTGGGTGATGTGTCTGCTGAGTATGGCGGCCATGCAAGAACTGGGAAACTGGGATGTTTTCAGCTTCCAGGAATTGTGTACAGATCCTTGCAAACATAGGGCCGTGCATTATCATGCTGCAACATGAGTGATGGTCGTGGATGATGGCACAACAATGGGCCTCGGGATCTTGTCACGGTATCGCTGTGCATTCAAAACGCCATCAATAAAATGCACCTATGTTCATGAGATATGCCTGCCCATACCATAACCCCGCCGCCACCATGGGCCACTCGATTCACAACGTTTACATCAGCAAACCGTTCACCCACATGATGCCACACACGTAGTCTGTTGTCTACCCTGAACAGTGAAAACCGGGATTCATCCGTGAAGAGCACAGCCCTCCAGTGTCTTGGAGGTGAATATGTTGGATGAGAAGGTCCTGAGCTGGTGTGGTTACACGTGGTCTGCGGTTGTGAGTCTGGTTGGATGTACTGCCAAAGTCTCTGAAACGTCTTTGGAGAGGGCTTATGGTAAAGAAATGAACATTCAAGGGCAATAGCTCTGGACTCTCCTGCGGTCAGCAGGCCAATTGCACACTCCCTCAAAACCTGTGGCATTAGGATGTGTGATAAAACTGCATAGTGGCCAGCCTAAGGCACACCTGTGCAATAATCATGCTATCCAAGCAGCATCTTTATATGCCACACCTGTGAGATGGGATAGAATATGGAGAAGTGCTCACTAACAGATTTTTGAACAATACACCCACACATTTCAGTCACACAGTCTTTGAAGGGAAATGCATTTCTTTGAAACTAGTTGCTGCATGTGGCTGCAGGAGTTTCCTGCTCTTTGCACACATTGACCACAACACCGAAACTCATGGTTGCTGTATGAGTTACAGGATTGGGTTCAGGTGCATGTCCCACCAGGAGAAAGTGAATTACTTGAAAAAAAAAATTGTTGTACTCATCACAAAACAATCAAGTCATATAAATTAACCTCAGTATGTTTTGGTCCCTCACTACAAGTGAATGTATGTTATTTGTTTTAACTGGTGGTCATTTTGTGGAGAAAAATTCCTGATTATGACTTTAAAGGGGTTGTCCAAATCAATTTTCAGTCCCTTTAAGAAGAAGAAACAAGCTGCTTCAATAAATGACAGAAAATAGCAGCAGCTGAGTCACAGTACATAATATCACACTTTTTAAATTTCTTAGAAAGAGGAAGCTGAAAGTTTGCTCGGCTGAGGGGGTAACGAACTTCACAGGCCAACAAATACGAAACCAAGTTTATTCTTTATTTTACATTTCTGTACATAAACATTTCTTCCCTCAAATAAAGCATCTGAATACAGCAGGATGAAAATGATATTAACACACTTATTCATTTGAAATGACTTGTGTCAGAAAGATTCAACATTCACAAAAATGCTGATAGAGCAATTCTGAGTGAACGTATTACCAGTCTACAACTCCACTACAAAGCAGGCATGTTTCCTTTACACTCTTTTAGCACCTTCGGACAAACATTTCTCAGTTGAAAACTACCATTTGTGCAGAATAAAAACGGTTCAACTTTGAGTCCAACTTAAAATGATCTGAAGAAATTAGTTTTAAGTTTTCTTTTTATACAGTGTTTTTCTTTTTTTTCTTGTCATGACTGACTTTCTACTAAAGTTTTAACTATTATTTTATTTTTTTTCCACACTTTTTTGCATTTGAACAGTTATAATTTAGTGGCAATGTAGAAAGTTGAAAATAAACAGTAGCAAAGCAAGGCCGACTACTGCACAGGAAGCTGGGGGACAGAATCTATGACAACACACAATCAGTTTTCCTCTTCTCCCAGGAAGTAGGAAGCGCTGCTCCATCCTTCGGCGCTGGGAGAAGCAGTTTAAAGAGAGTGGTTTTTCTTCTGTGCTGTTGCTACCAGTGAAGTCAGTGAGTTGGTAGAAGGGTAAACGGCAAGAAAATTGGGGAAGTGGGGAAGGAAAATACTTGGGACAGGGGGGTGGGGGGAGGTTTGGATAGACACAGGGTGCAGAGGAAATGATCCAGGAAGAAAAGGTTTCTCTTGGAGCAGGGGTTAAGCTTGGCAGAAGGGAAACAGATTGGAGCAGGGACAGGATAAGACGGGCATCTTATTTGGATAGGGTCCTCTCAGCCAAATGTTTCTGCTGGCTCTCGGCATGCCTGGGAAGAAGATACAAATAAATACAAATATAATACAAATAAAAGATTTTCAGTAAATTGCATTATGTTCTTTTTCTGAAAAGCATCAGCAAGCTGAACCCATCATATCAATGAATGGATTTTTTTTATTTTATACAACACTTTTCATAGATGTAGTCACTAAGCACTGTACAAGACTGGGATATAACTTCATAAAAATTACAGAACATAAAAGCATATGCACAAAAGTTAAATAATTACACAGTTAAGCCCAAAAGTATTAATAACCAGGATATTATAGATTGGAGGTAATCTTTTAATTTGACCAACTTGTTTCTTTCAGCAGGAAAGTACATAAAACATAAAAGAAAAAGCTAAAGATTAGGGTGATGGCGAGACTTGGCCCTCATCAGAACAAGTCAACTGTGAAAATACCAGTGGAAACATGCAAAAACCTAGTGCAATTTATCCATAGGTTGTTTTCAAAAATGGCCCTAAACATACATTATGTATGATGTTTATTAATTTTATGCCAGCTGTAAAGGGACAAGAATTTACTTTTGTCTCAGCAGATTAGAGAATATTTTCACAAAAGTCTTGGGGATCATCAATATGGTTTTTAGTAAATGTGACAGACCTTTGTTTTCTTTTTGGTCAGCAGTAGTTAGGTATAGCATTGAAACTCTCCCATGGAGGCCATTTTTGCCCAGTCTCTTTGTTATTGTTAAATCTTTAACACTGACCCTAACAGAGACAAATGAGGCCTGCAGGGCTGTAGATGTTGCCCTGGGTTCTTTTGTGATCACCTTAATAAGTTGTTGATGCCCTCCTGGAGTAATTTTGGTAAACTACTTCTGGGAAAATTCACCTCTGTTCCAAGTTTTCTCTGTTTTTTGGATAATGCTTGTTTCTGTGAATCACTGGAGTCCCAGAGACTTAGAAGTTATTTTGTAATCCTTTCCAGACTGATAGATTTCACTGACTTTGCTTTTCAAGTGTTCCTGATTTTTTTTTTAGATGCATTGCTTTTCAGATCTTTTGCCTACTTCATCTTCTCAGACTGGTTGTACTTAAGTGGCTTCTTTATTTAAACGGTCAGACAGTTATCATACCTATATGTGACTGACTGACAAGACTGAAACAAAAAAATTGGCTTTTTACAGTTTATTCGTCAAAAAAATCTGATTTAAAATTTCCTCACCTGGTAAGGTCTTCAATGTCAACCAGCATGGCGTCTTGTTCCATGTGTAGTTCATCCCGAATCAGTAGCAACTGTACAAGCTCTTCATTCAGACCTGCAGTGATATATATGGAGACACATATTTGATGATAAAGCAGTAATTTCAAAATGTATGATCTGGAAATAGTCACAAATCCTCTTAACGAGTTATCAATGTGGATGAAAAGGTGTAGATACAGGATTGCTGCAAGGATTAGTAAGTTACATTTAAGACTTTTCAATGAGTGAATTTATTCATTTAAAGTCTAAATAACCCCCTGAGAAAGCATAACCCTGCCCCAGCCAAATTTAGAAAAATACCAGCAAATTGGGCGAAGCCAAGAGACAGATGGTTGCTGCCAAGTGTGAGGATGAGTGTGAGGATGAGTGGAGGGGGGTGGGGGGCTGTGGTCAGGACGGAGGACGCACTGGTTTTAATTTATAAACTTTGTTGCTATATTTAGCGACTTTCCAGAGACCTTTAGCAACCTTTTATCAAAAAACAAACTCGTGAGAAATCTAGCGACTTTTTTCTGTGTTGTTAGAGACTTTATGTCGACAACGCTCTGCAGCACCACTGCAACCTTGCCGTGTCCTGAGTAAGCAGCGAGTGCTACCGTGAACTCCTCCACTTCTTGTTCTGCAGTATACTGTTGCCAATAGTCAGAGCAGAGGAGACCCATTCCACTCCGTGTCCACATTGCAAACAAATCACATTTGTAAAGCTAAGTAACGCTATTGTTCAAAACTCCTGGCTTGCCACCGGGTTGAGCCATGTGCCTGAGTGAGATGCTTTTTACACCGAAGGGGGGCTGTGATGAAAAGCCATACCGTTTTAAATAATAGGAGAATTCAGCTGCTTAGGCACCAGAGGTGTGTGCATTTTTTTGGTATCCTTCCAATACCAAGTAAATACAGGGATAGTATCACTGATACCAATACTGATACTTTTTATTTAAGTTTGATATATCATCAAACTCCTGAGCATTAGGTGTTTTTGTAGTTTTTCCTTTGAATTACTTTGTTCAAACCTAGGACAGAATTTGGACAAAGTTTATGTGTCTACAAAATACTTTCATAACATATTAACATGACAAACAGTAACAACAGAAAAGCAAAACAAATTTCTGTGCATTTTTCCTAAGTAAACAAAGTGCAAAAAAATTATCATTTGAGAGCAAATCAATACAAACTCTCTTTTGAGGTAGAGTTGAGAAACTACAATACAAAAATAAAATAAAATTTTCAAGAGGGAATCAGAAACAATAGTATGAATCTTACTATGCTAATATCACTCTAATACTGATACCAATCCTGGTATTTATATTATCGATATTTTGGATTGATGTGCCCACCTCTGTTAGGCACCGATTGACCGAAGGGGCCATTACTGACAGTTTTAGGCAAAATAATGTGGAATTAAACAAATTTACATGAAAATTTCAAAATTTACACAGAAACATAAAGCTAGAACCCTAAATAACCTATCTAGACAGTTTATCAGCAAAAAAAGTTGATGTGGGTGTGAGTTACACTTTAATATTTTCATTTACCTTACTTTATAACATAATTACATATACATTTTTCAACTTAAATTGGGGATATTTTACTTTGGCCTGTGACACCACTGCTTTCAAGCCTAGGTTTCCTAACTTTAAAGACTTGGAGCTCATCACCAAAAATGAACCATATATTATGTATATGATAATACCAGTGGAAACATGTAAAATGCTGGTGAGCAGTTAATAAAAGGGTTTATCAAAATATAAATATTTTATTTTTATTAAATCAATTCTTGTTCTTTATCTTTTGAGTGAGGCTTGTCTCATTTCCAATCAGAAACAAATTTCCTGGTTAAATAAAAATAATTTTAAATGTAATCTGCCAAGAGGTATGAATAGTTTTGCACTTAAGTGTATGTTTAGGTGATTAAATTCATGACGGACTTGTTATCTACTATCAACTCCATCATAGAAATTTGTATATTTAACAGACTTGACTTGAAAACCGACACTTCAGTAGTTACCTGTTATGAAGTGTACAGTATACTGCAGAAAAACTTTAAAGTTTGGAATGCCTCTCACCATCACCCTAATCTTTAGCCTCCTCCACAGATTCTCTTTCAGATCCAAGTCCACTCCAAAACATTAGCGTTGTTTCCAGTCATGTTAAAGACATCACTGTAAACCCAAATCTGCCGGGGGTTGGGTGGGGGGAATATGTAAAATGTACGTGCAGAATTGTTTTGAAAGCTTGAAGAGAGCCTCAGTTTCCAAGGATTGCATTATGGGGTTTCTAGTTATGTTATTGCACAACAACATCCAAATTTCTAAGTAAGAGCAACTAATCATGGACAAAAAAAATAGCTAACAGCAATTTTTTTAAAGCAATGGAAAAAACCCCAATAAAATACACAATGAATATACCAGCAGTAAGTAAATGTTATTTAGGTCCCAGAATGGTACATTTGAGTGTATATACCACCTTTAAAGGCCTAAAATGTAATTTTATGGCTTTTTATGACTTTTAAAGCTTTGGAGAAACCCTGAGACATTTGCCTTACTTTAAAGAATGTTTTAAAAAAACAAAAACAGTTTGTCAAAAACTAAGAAACTGATGACACATCAGTGGCATGCGCTCATCTTCGCATCACATGTCTTGGCTACTCTCCCAGAAAACACAAAGAAAGGTTGAAGAGGTCTTAAGAGGGGAAAGCTGTTTTTGCAGATGAAAACTTGTTTTTGATTTGGGACTCATGGGGATTTTTGAAAGGGTCTAATGTTAAAATGCACGATTATTCATCTATGGGTACCAGGATCAATGAGCTGTACAGAGCGGTAACAGTAAGCACTCAGGGGAAGCTGCTGACTAGTATTGTACACCTCCGAAGTGACTAATATATAGTCAAGTACTTTCACATTTATTGAGGAGGGCTTAGGGGTCAGTATGTATGTGCATGTATTTCCCCTGTTTACTCTTGCTCATTTCTGCAAGTGAAAGCAGAGGTCAGCGACTTGGTGTGTGTTGACTTACTTTCAATCTGGGAGTGCAGGTCGTTGACTATAACCTGAAGCTGCCCCAGCGTCATGTCTCTCAAGTCGGTGGGTTTCAGACTTCTTTTCATTAGACATTCGCTGATATGAGGCATGTGTGGAAGCTGATGGGGAAAAAACACTTGTTAGGATTTGTGCTTTCTCTTTTATGCAGTTCACTAAATAAATTGCAGAAAAGTTTAAACCATCAAAATTATTTCAAATAAAAAGTTAAAAAAAAGAAAAAAAAAACTAAAGCGAAATAAAATAAACCAAAAATAAAAGTACAATAAATTAAAAGGACTCTCTTGTTCCATAAATACTGTTAAGGTAAAAGTTGAAAAAGACGGTCAATCTATGATGTCTTTTCAATTCATTGACAAATCTAGGAATTTCTTTAGACAATACGACTGCAAACAGGGTTAAAAATTCCAAGAACGCAAATTAAAAGTGGGATAAGTAAAGAAACAAAACACCAGACTGGTTACTGAAAGGTATTTTGATCTCTTTAGGTTTTCATCATCTAATACTTTTTAGCCTTCTGCCTTCATGCTCAAAAATATTCTTTAAAAACCAAAAGGATTCTGAAGGTGTTTTTTGTGTGTGTCCAGCAGTTTCATTTTATTCATCTGCAGAGTGAAAGGACACAAGGAACAGAAGTTTATCAAGCTGAAAGCATTTTCTCAGGAACACTCAGGAAAATAATTTTCCTTTGTAAACCCTGCTGCTGTCATCTCTCTAACCAGCCAACTGAAATTCTTTTTTTTTCTATTTAATACCATTCATCTTGACAAACACAAACAGCAAGGGGGTAAAATCTCCATGCATTTTCCTTTGTGCAGCAGTCTTTCCCTAAATTCTTTCATTTTCACAAATATCGCTAAAGCCACTGTTCAACGAGGCCACCACGAAACAGTTTCAGTTTCAGGAAACTGGCCCAGGGTGACATCAGGAGACATGTGAGTCCATAGTGAGTGGGTTATGTGAAACATGGCAGAACGGTGTTAGTGTTGACTCAGCTGCTGACTACAGTGTTAGTTTCTGTGATGGACTAATCATACTGTTAATTGAAAATCACCCTTTTACCCTCGATACTGCAAAGATGAGATTGAGGAAGTTTGCTCATTTCTCAATGAAGCTGGGGGATAGAAGTTTTAGCAAGGATTCTGATACTCTTTCTTTTTTTGTTATATTCTCTCGTTTTCTATCAGTGATTTTTTTTTTGTATGTTTAGGAAAACCCAAGTTCTCAGCACACAGGTTCAAGTTGACACTCTCATTATTTGTCACTGAGAAGAAGATAGGAAAATCCAGGTTCATTGAAATTAAACTGGGAAAATTAAGACAGCAGACTAAAGGAAGATGTGGTTCCTAAACCTTTTTTATGTAATGTAAACATCCACAAAATTTCCAGGTCAGCTTTACATTTAAAAACACCCCAATAGAATCACCAGCAGGAATTTCAATTTGACTCAGTTTATTTTTCCTTTTTCTCAGATCAACCTGTCATCTGCAGATGTACTCAGAAAGCATCAGTTTAAAAGACCTCTACTGCTGTTACAAAAAGAGCAGGCAGGTTCAGCTTTAAAAAAGCTCGACATTCTCTGCGTGATACGTTTGGATGTGACAGTGATGTCCTCTGGCTGCGGAGCACCGCTGCATCCCTGAACAACCAAACCAATGCTTTCCGGCGTATGAATTATAGATGGACCCGGTCGAGCTGCCCTGTTCTCCTCTGAATAAATAAATCGGCTCTGGAAATATTGCGTGCCCTGGCATGACACCGTGGGAGTGTGTGTGGGGTGTCTCTTGGTGAAAGTGTTCCAGAGGAGGTGGCAGCAGTGGCAAATAAAAATGAAGGAAATAATGACGAGCGGGGTCGTATTCACTTTCCTTTCTCTAAATGGGGTTGGATGAAGAGGGAATAAAGGAACTCCAGGATGACTTTGACTGTATGATATTTTTCCAGCACCTGGGTAAAATTGTAAAATGTGACAGGAATGTGTCAATAAAATGTGGTGTCTTAAGACACCATAAAGTACAAGACTGAGTGTCACTTGGAAGAGCTACAAAACTTTGAGAAATCTTAGACAAACATGTTCAAAGAAATATTTCAGGTCAAAGGCTCTGTGTGTAATATAGGCTTCCTTTATGTGTGTTGAGGGTGGCAGAGGGTTGCCGGTTTGAACCTCCCTGCTCGGTCAGTCTCAGTCACTGTGTCCTTGCCTTGCCTGCTGGTGGTGGTCATGTTGAATTGCAGCCTCGTTTCTGTTAGTATGCTTCTGTCAGTGTGACAGAAGTGTGTAAATGTGTGTATGAATGGGTAAATGAATGACAAAGTGCTTTGGAGTCCTCAGACTTGATAAAGTGCCATACATGCAGGCTATTTACCATTTGAACCACTTTCAAGGTTGCCTGCCAGAGCTGATGTCTGCGGCTACAAGCTTTAGATCAACAGAAGTCAGTTCTCATAGTTTTCTGTTGAGAAGCTCGTTCCCCTCGTTTGTCTTGTAAATATTATTGAACATCTTTCGTCCTTGGGTGTAAAAGATATGTTTTGAACTCTGTAAATCAGAGCAGACACTCTGACAGACTGTTTGCTCTCATGTTGCTCAAGATTCCTAATCAACCTTACTGAGTACTTTTCATCTTAACAGTGCTTGGATATATACATTTTGCCCACAAGACACTTCTGCAGCTGAATGTATTGATGTGAAAGGGTCATTGTGACGCCTAATATAAAATGATCAAGCTTGTAAATATAAATACAGCTAAAGATATGGGCAAAGACAACAGTGTCCATATAGCTAATGTACATTAGCTTATACAGCACCATGACCAAAAACAACACTATATGTTGAAGTAAAGTGTTTTGGATCGGGAAATATCAATATTGGATATTTACATCAGACACTGGAATTAGATTTCAGCTTATCTATAAAACTCAGCTGTATCTATAATCCTAAATTAGCTGTTATATTAATTGGAAAATTTAGTACACTGAATCAAGAAGAATATATGCACAAGTTTAGATGAGTCCTAATTTAAATCCTTGTACTGTTAACTTGTGAGTGTAATTGTTTTGATTTGTAATTTTTACATTCTGTGTTTGTGAAGCTGTATTATTTCATAATGGCTGGGTTCAAAGATCAAACCCATCTTTCCATTTCTGTAAAACCTCATATTACTGTTACTGACCAGGTCAGCCACTGGTGACTTTTTGCGGTTTTGTTTCTCCACCTCCACCTGCATCTTGGCCATGGGCTTGGCCATCGCCAGGGCTAACTTCGCCTCCGCCTGCAGCTTCTTCTGCCGACTCAAAAAGTCCATGTCCTCCAGGGACTCTGAGTCATCCTCCGTGGTGTCCCTGTCCGAGTAGGAGGAGCTCTGCTTGGACTACAAAAGAAGGGATGCGGCAATGCCAGGAGGAAGGGAAAGCAAAAGCAAAAGAGAAGGTGAACGGAAAATTAAAATCAAAGCTAAAAGAGTATGTGAAAAACAATAGAGAGAGTGAGACTGTGAGAGAAAAGCTAAAGTGATAAAACGTATGCATTCTTGTCGGTTTTCTGTGTGAGTATAAACTTGGACACGAAGATAGTTTCTCAATCTCCTTCAGTTTCATGTGTCTGAGGCAGACAAAAAATGGACCCATGATTTACCCATGTTTTACATTCTTGGCAAACATGCAGCAATTTACTTTTCACCAAATCTGCTCTGGTTAATGAGCAAGAATATATGTCATTAAGCATTATCATAATGAAACAACCAGAGTGCCATTTATCTCTGTGATTCATAACAAATATCTTACCCATTTAATTGCTTTCATTCTCACTTTGTGTAAACTTTTATTCACATAAGCAGATCTTTGTCACTTCGTTACTTTCATACTGTCAATGACACATTTCATTTCAATTTCCTCATATCAGTCCTCTTATTTTTGGACTCTGAAGAATAACATTAAGATAAAATATAGTCTTGTGAAAGTAGTTATATCCATGCTAGTATCTGTACAACTACAACTTTACAGTTTTTCTATTTTCAATAACTGTAAATTGTATTTCTAATGCTCAGAGACATGTACATCTTGTGCATTTTTAATTAATCAACTCAGTTGCACATTCCTCTGGACTGCAGTATATTTTTACAACTACACAGTGTTCATGTTGAAATTTGGCCTTACTGTGCAGTATTTTTTTATTCTTTATTCTGTTTTTTTATACATATTTTTATATTCTTTGTGTGAGTCTGTTTTTCTGTTAATGCTTGTCACATTGTTGCTGTTGCACAGAAATTTCCCCATCTTGGGACAATAAAAGATATTTCAATTCTATTCTAGTATGCTCTCAGCTTTGCCAATGGTGAGATTTTGAATCAAAGTCAGATCTTTATTCAGCAATTTACTTTCTATCTGGAGAAGCTGCAGAGATCCACAGTTCTGGGTTAGGGCACCTACTATATTAGTTATGAATTGAACAAATCTGGCTTTCATTGAGGAGTGGCAAGAAAAAATGTTGAAAATATCACAAACCAAGTAGAAGACACAGCAAAGATGTGGAAGAAGGTGCTGTGTTCAGATGAGATTATAATGTGATGTGTGGTGGAAAAATAACAATACACATCATCCTAAAAGCAACGTTGCCACTGTCAAACATGATAGAGGCAACATCATGTTGTGGGGAAGCTTTTTATCAGCAAGAACTGGAAAACTGGACAAAGTTGGGTGGGAAGGTGGATGGAGGCACAGACAGGGCAATCCTTGAAGAAAACCTGTTAAGAGGCTGGAAAAAAGCTGAGACTGGGTCAGAAGTTCTAGGTGGTTCTACAAAGCATTCACTAGAGGGGCTGAATACAACTGCATGCCACACAACCCAGAGTTTTTATGTAACAAATAATCAAAACCATCTGTAATTTTTCCTACACTTCACAATTATGCAACACTTTGTGTTGGTCTATCAAAAGATCCCAATAAAATACACTGAAGTTTTGTATGGTAATGTTACAACATGTGAAAATATTTAAAGATTCAGGGTACTTTTGAAAGGCACTGTGTGTATCAATGCGTACCATAGGAGACAGAGGTGTGTCCAGACTGGTCTCTGTCTTGCTGTCATCTGCATCGCTGTCCTTGTCGCTGCCACTATCATTGACAAAACAGATCTGCAGGTTCATGCCACTCTGCAGCCTGCAAGGGAACACAGGAAGAGAGACAAACAGAGAACAATCCATGAAATACAATGTTTGATGAGTTCAGTCTAGTTCTTTGCCTCAATAATAATAACAGCATTCAGAGTGCATGGTGGTGAACATGAGAAAAACAAAAAAAAGTAATTGCTCCCTTTATTGGACCAATGTGCAGACTGGATAAAATTAAACAGGGCTTGTGTTTTTAATAATCCCTCTTGTTGTCTCCAATGCAGATTGATCCAGGAGGCCCCCGGTTGGTCCAATATAATTCGCCCAGGTCCGGGGGGGGGGGGGGGGGCTGTGTTGTGGAAGGGCAGGATATCATTAGGGTGCAGATCCGCCCCAGTGCTGATCAATAATCTGCTTATTCATTGCAGTAATTACAAACAGGGGCTGATTGATTACACAGCAAAGATCCATGCAGGTCCACTTAAAACAGGTCCTGAGTGGTTGACTGTTGTTTCAAAGGACAACTTCTATTACCTAGAGTTTTCTTGGTTCAAATGTTTTAGTTATTTATTCAAAGGCCAGACTAATGTGTCATTTACAGCAGTGTCATCAGTTTCCTGTTATTTGTCAAAGCTTGCAAACAGTTGCGAGAAAGCCACATGATTCAAAGAGTAAGAAACATTTGTGTACTGGAGTGTTTACTGGAGATTTGATTCCAGTAAGGCTCAATGTCAGAGGTGGCAGCATTGCATGTGTGCATGTAGGTGTCTTTAAGGAAGTGAGAGCCACAATGGCTGATCTGACTTACTCATGCTGACATACTATGCTTAACGTCAGTCTCTTAACTCTCTCCACTCCTCCATGATGATAAATCTGAACTTTTAGATTAAAGCTTTTCTGATTGACTCAGTTCCTGAAACTCACCAGTAAATTCTTGAAAATCCAAATCTATTGTTTTCCAATAATCAATCATATGGTTGCTGAAGTAACAACAACCTCAAAGGTCTTACCGTGAGGACAGGCTGGGTTTACCGCTCTTGCTGCAGCTTGTATAGATGCCCGGGCCATCGTCAAAGAAACTACCCAGGGCCAACTTCTGTCTGATTGACTCCCTCTCATTCTTCTGGGCCTGCAAGAAGAGGAAATGCATAATTTAATGTCATCGATCGGATGGCTGGTAAAGTGTTAAAAACAGACACTTGAAAAGGGACAGAGTTTGGGAATCTTCCTCAAAAACTTTTAAATCTGCTCCAACACCATCCTCCTGCAGGATCAGCTGCTTGTACACACTGTTATCCTAAGTACTTTCTTCCTGTACAAATACCTGCTGTGAGCATATTAATAAAAGCAACCAATTCTCAATTTGCAATAAAGGATTCAATATCATCTGAACAAGCTGATACATGGTGTGGAGTCAGCTGATGAACTAACAAAAGAAAAAAAAAATTGTACGTGGATTTTTTTTTTGAAAAAAAAAGTTTTTTCAGTTTTTTCTGGTGGTAAACTGAAGAGTTTACCACCAGGTGGAGCTGTTGTCTCACTAAACGAGCTTTCTACATGATTAGATCCACAGGACAGAGCAAAGACATTTCATCTCTATATTAAAGCTTCAAAAGTCCCAGAATTAAAAAAAATTAACATGTACTCTGTTGACTGTGAGAAAAACCCAAATCCTGTGTCTAATTACATCAGCGTCACTTGACTTCCCATGGGCTTTAAGGCCAAGGTTATTTTAACATTACAGTTCTTTTAGTCTCAAGCAGATGTAAGTAGGACTGAAGAACATGAATAATCAAGCTGAGATTAAGATTGACCAAATGAACAAACTTTAAATGAAATCTACCTTACATAACAGAAAAAAGTGGTAAGGAAATGTAGGAAAGGGGAGCCTGTAACAAGCGCTTGGTGTACAATCAGAATGGCTATCTTAATAGGTGTGTCAATTTTTTTCTGTTTCTATTCATTAAAGTCCACTTTGTTGACTCTTAAATGTTAGTAGTGAAACTCTATGTAAATGTTCAGGTTTTTGAATTTTAGTTGATCCAAAGTTAATATTAATGTCATTTATTTATTTATACTGCACATTAAAAACAACATATGCTTCACCAAAGAGCTTTGCAGGGAACATAAACATAAGTATGATGCAATAAAAAAGGAGATAATAGATCAGTAACAGCATAAAAGTAGCTACTAAAAGAAAGCAATGTGCAAAAATAATAAAAAACCCTTAAAATAGTAAGTGACCAAACCAATTAAAACCCAGCAAAAGTACCATAACTCAAACAAGGCATAAAGTCTGTATAAAGGATGGATGATGTGGCAAAATGGTGCTGCAGTGCAGAACCAGCCGTCTCTTGCCCTGTGTTGCATCTGCTGTACTGAAGTATGTATGAGTGGTTTAGATCATTCATTAAACTCTGAACTGAAACTAAATGTGAACAACAATGTTTGCACTTTTAAATAGAAGAAGCTTCTCCATAGCTTAAATTGTTGCTAGAGATATCAGAATAACAAACAGTAAACTATTATGCAGACATGGGCTGAAAACCACTAATACCGGTCTTATGGTTTGAAGTGTGATGAGATGCAACAGAAAGTGATGGAGCGACAAAAGTATTGTCCGGCTGTATGGAACACAGGGACAGTGCTGACCCTACCCCACCTGTTGCTGAGCACTGCCAATTGGCTGACAAAAAGAAGGCTCCTATAGTTTTCCCTGACTTACAAGAAAGTAACAGACATATAGTTATAGGAGAGCCAGCATTCACTTTTATTGAGGTAAAGTTGTTTTGAAAAGTTGGTAAGCTGAGTGGCATGTCTGTTTGAGAATCTCAAACCAATCCCTGCCTTACCCAGAATTTGTGCTTGTCTGCAAAGGGAAGCTATCACTATAGCAACAAAAACTATGAGCTGCTCCTTATATCTTTCCCTCACCTTCCTGTTCTTTATGATTCAGTCACATCTGTTGTCTCAGCAACTATTTGTCTTTCTGACTCATCATCACGCCCAATTTCCCCTTACCCCACCTCACTCCATCAGCCTCAGGCCACTCCTGTTTCTTCTATCAAACCATCATTCTGCTCATTCCTCATCAAGTTGTTTATCACACCTTTTTGCCTCTCTCCCACTCCTTTACTCGGCTCTTTCTCTCTGTCCTCTCCTCCTTCATTGTTTACCTCTCTTGATAAAAGAACGCAGGCGTTGTCAGACGGTTCTATCACCAAGGACAAAATTACCATAATCCCACTCCACATGAGAGTCTAAAACACACTCTCGGCACATACACACTGGTGGATCGAAGAGTGGACCTGACTGCTGCTGCTCCTTTGTGTTTCTGTATAAAAGATTGCCTGGCTAATAAAGATGAACATCCTTGAAGGTTATCAGTCATTTGCCTCAGAGGCCCAACAAAGGCCTGCATGGTAAAGCAGAGGTCAAACGCTCTTCTCCACACATAAATAACTCAAACCGACAACTGAAAAGCTTACAGTTTCTGTACTGAACACAGAAAAGCTGCAATCTGGAAGCAAAAAATTCACTCAGTCTTTCTTGGCTTTCAGTTATGTTCATAAATAAGGGCAGAGAAAAGACAAAAATGAAGGCTGGGCATAATAAAGTTTGGCCCCATTCAGAAAGAATGTGGGATGCTATGCATAAGACATCACTGGCCACTAAAATTTTACAAACAACCCTTTATGAAACAGCATTTACCTGCAGAACTTCACTCTGCTGCAGTATTTGTGTTTGCATATTAAAATGAAGCAAAAATAAAATGACTTGACATGAAATCCCCAAAAATAGTTTAAAACAGTTGAACAAATCTAGTCTATCCCAGTGGCTCTTACTACATATTACTACATTACTACCATGCAGTCAGCGTAAGACCTATATCACACTTGAAATATAATAATTCAACAAATACTGCTGGGCTATTTTGCTGTTGCAGTGTTGCACAAGTTGATACTGATAGTATAGATGATTGCAATTCAATGTGATTTGTAAGACAAAATCCTACAGTTGTTCACCAACACATAAAAAGAGAATTGCAGTAATATATCACATTTTTAGAGAATAATGCATACTGACATATGTAAATGACCAAGTCTGCTTTAATTCATTTCAATTCAGTTTATTTCTATTGCACCTATTCACAACAAATGTCTTATGAAGGGACTTTACACGACAAATACATCCAGTTTATAAATAAAACATGCAGTTAATTCAGTCCTATCAAACTGACAGATTCAAAGTAATTGTATGAAATGCTGAAGACCCTGAGGGGCCTTGATGAAGGCCACAATTTCAAGTGTTGCTGGAGTCTTTACGCCACCAGGTCTTTGTCCCTCTCCATGCACCTTGGAAATAGGTTAATTTATCCCAAACATGTTTTGATTCAAAGTCAATAAAATACATGCAGTTTGATCTAATGCATCTAACTATAATGAAATGGGAAAACTCAACAGCAAACTAAATGACTGATTAATACTTTAAACTAACAAGCTGTAGGTTTTTTTTGCATCCAACACCTGGCTAATATAACGCCTTCCTGAGTCCATACAGCTTGTCTGTACTGAGAGCTTGGAAAAGTGATAAAACCATCATGGCAGTTATAAAACATTTTCAAAGGTGTATAAAATGTCACTAAGAGCTCAAGCTGGGAAATGCCCCTGTCTGAACTTCCTTTATAAATACATATCAATTTCAAACTTTAAATTTTTCTTTGAGACCTTTTTGATTTTCAGATCCTCTTAACAGAAGCACCTTTTAAATAATGTTTCCATACTGTATTTACAACTTCTTCAGGTTTGACTTTAGGATTAAATGTGAACAGTCAGAAAACTTAACACTTTTTATTTCTTGGGTCATTTACAAAAAAAAAAGGAAAAAAAAAGCAGCATTATTTTTCAGTGTGAGCTTAAATGATCCTAAAGGGTGTTTCCAGTTGTTGATGACTTGGAAAATTGCTGGGGTCCAATATATTTATATTTCCAAGATTTATGTGGGAAATAATGCAAAAAAGAACGAGTGACAATCCTAACCACGTCCTTCAGTTCCTGGCCTCTGGCACCAGAGCCATCCAAATTAGATTGGGAGGAACACAAGTGGGCTAATTTGTGTTTTTCCTCAAGTTCACAAAGCAATTTCCTCTGCTGAAAAAGCCTCACTGACAAAGAAAATTTCCCCTCCCCTCAAATATTCTGCCACAGGGCCTGGAGGGTGATTCAGGCTTGGCGGTGGTTAACACGGTGCTTGTTTTAAGGCTGTCAAATTTTCTGTCAAATTGAATTGAAGCATCTGTCCCCTAAAAAAGAACACCCTCCTTCGGTGCAAAAAAACTACTGGCTCAACAAGCCATGAGGATCAGGTTATTAACACAGATGAATTGCATCTGCACACCTAAAGATTTCCATCCTTTTCTTTTTTCCGCATTCCAGCCTTCTTACACTTTCCAAATTCTTAGTTGACACATTTTCATTTTACTTCTTTCTAAATTTTACAGAACATTCCTAACAAAATGCTCTTCCTGTTTCCCGCACAATGAGGGCTTTTCAACAGCGGAGATCTTATACCCAGGCTCAAGACAAGAGCCCAGAGCCCAGTGTTAACACAGCCGCTCACGCACAACACAAATACCAGGTTATTTGAGCACACAAATAGCTTTTAAAGTATAAAAACAAGAGCAATGTGCTATATGCTTTGGGTATGACAAAGTTTTTTGGCGCTCATAAGACCTTCCCTATAATATATGGCCAAGGTTCCTTAACTGTTGTACAAGTACTTGCGCTGCTTTTAGTTATAGCTTGTTATGAACCATTTAAAAGGTAAATATAAAGCCTAACAGTACTGTAGGATTATCAGGCAAAAACAGACAAAAATATGAGATTTTTAAGTAAATTCACATAAGCAGAAAGTACAATGGAGAATATTCAACGTGTTAAAGATTGAATGAGACACAAACCGTAAGTACATAACGTTCGGTGGCCATATTGGATTTGAAATCAAGGTTGGTGAAAAACCTCTCACTTTCCAACTTGGAATTTTTACTTCAAGGGCTCTTCCTGTTTATTTTTCCATCTTGCAAATAAGAACTTTTGCATAAAAATGAAATGCAACATTAAATTGCATCCTCCCATCAAATGGGAGGATGCAATTTTGTCTCTTTTTTAGAGAACCAAAGAAAAAAAGAAGAGCACAAGTCTTGTTGAGTTAATATTTTAAAATGTTTATCAGTATGGTGGTACTCGGTAACCTTAGTTTTTACTGAGATGGTACGTTTTCTAAAAAATTTGAGAACCGCTGATAGATAGAATTCACTATGCTAAATGTAAAAATGTACATGCCTAAGCTCCGATAGACAACTGTTGCAGAAATCTAAGCATAACAGATAGGAGGTCACACTCTCTTCAGTTTGAGTGTTATGACTGTGTGGGAACATCATGGAAGTTCCACAGATGTTTTCAAGTTCTGCATTTGAATAAAAGTAGACTCATTTGTACACGTGCGGAAATATAATCCAAAGTCACTGTATTAAAAGAGGAAAATTCTCACTTTCTGTGAGATGTGTAGGAACATTGATAAAAACAGGAAGAACTTTCAGCAGGTGTCGGTTTGTTTTACCTTACAGCCTTGAAAACATGGAAGATGTCGTACAAACATTTCAAAAGGGCAAAAAAGTGAAAAACTTGATGAATATCTTGACTAGTTTTCTACAGATGTATTAAACGTAAATACTAATCAGTATTCATAAAAGAATAAACACTTGAAAGCAAGATGGATAATAAATATAAGTATGTGTATCTGTGTGTCTTTCTCTGCTCTTGTTATCTGAGACCTGTCTTTCTAGGCTGTGCAGCATTCCATCCCAGATAAGGGACCCAACCTTTGGCCCCTCTTCCAGTTCAGCTGCAGGTCAGTACAAGATTGCTCCTGTCACTCAGCTCAGAAGAGAACAACTCTCTGAATGGTAGAATGGTTTTAAAAGAAAGCGGGGGCAGGGATATTAGCAGAAAAGAAGGATGAACTGGGTCTAGACATGACAATAGGTCTGTGAGTCAAATGTGGGGTTTCTATCCATGAGATGGCCTGCATAGTTCAGGGGAAAGACTGAGCAAAGGAATGTGTTTTTTTTTCTCCCAAAGAAAAGGGGAGATTAAGGAATAAAAGCCTGGTTACTTACAGGGTTATGTCATACTGCTGGACCAAATATGCAAACTCTTTAATGCCCAGATTTAAGTCTTGGCTGCACTACTCCAGATATTTTTGCATCCGTTTTTCAAACATTCTGTGACTACACAGTCTATAGCAGGTGTGTGCAACACCAGTCCTCAACAATCGGAGTTCTGCATGTTTTCAATGTGTTCCTGATTCAACACAGCAAAATTATCTCCTCAGCTTGTCATCAGGTTCTGAAGGAGTCTGATAAAGAAAGAATCATTTGCTTCAGGGGTGTTGAATCAGGGGAAGATCTAAAACATGCAGGACACCGGCCATTGAGAACTTACTTTGAACATGATCTAATCTATAGAATTCCAACCAAAAATGTTCAATACTGTGCCAGTAGATGGTAATAATGGTGTCAATAACAATACCAGTACTCAAAACAAGGAGATCCTGAGGAAGTTTAAAGCAGGTCCAGGCTATAGCTTCTCAGTTTGCTTCCAGCCATGAACTTTTTCAACTTACAGAGTCGGGAGAAACCCAAACGCATAGGAAAGATGTGTGAAGCTGACCTCTATAATCATCAGTTCTTATAATCTCTGTATACTCAATCAACACGGATAAACCACAAACCGAGGATTTAAAAATCTCAGTTTTTCTCAACTAAATCAGCTTGTCTGTGAGCAAGAGGCACAAAGGCAGCAGAAAATCTTCTTTTTGTAAAATATCTGTCAGTGTGGACAGGCTCTTGGTTTTCAGCTGCACAGAACACAGCAAAGTGTTCAAGTGTTTAATTTAAAGCTGGGTTCAAACACACTGATAGGTAAACTTAGCACAGAAATTGAAAAAACTCCAAAACAAAAAAAACAAGAACAAAAAAACCCCCCTAAAAGCTGAACTAGCTTTTTGAAGCTTAATAATTAGAAAAATAAACTAGCTTCTCTGAATGATACAGGCATTGTACCAAGGTTTAAAAACCCATGGCTAAGAACAACAAAAAAGCCTTTCCTGAGATGCCTTTATGGCAAAAATGAGTAATGTGATCTAACTGGTTTTATACCAGTTACATCACATTACTCATTTTTGTTTTAAAACGTCCCGCTAATTCAATGAAAATGGTATTTTTACTCAAGATTATCACACTATAAGTATTCACTAGCTTATGCCTAAAAATGACATAATGCAGTGTGAGTAGGTAGAAAAGCTACCTACATCAACCTTTCTATGATTTGCAATCAATGTGAGATTGTAAGTGAGATTGTCCAATTTGATCAAATTGTATTAAACTGTGGTCCTGATTTAGGGCTTTTTCAACTGATGATCAATATCCCTGAGGACACCAGCCACTACAGCTACGTTCAATGTAAGTTAATTAGCACGTGGCCAATTAGCACACCAATAAACACGTAATGCTCTGGCTATGTTCAAACCACTACTGCTTCATAATTGGTATTTAAAAAGTTTACATATTTGTCTTTGCATGAATAAAAGAAGTCAAAATCATTAACATTATTGAACCAGAAGGAGATTTGGGAAACAGTCTGTTTCAGTGAAGGAGATCCAAGATACACCAAGTGTTGATGTTTGATAATAAAACCTTATTTCATAGTTTTATTGTGGGCTACTGTGGTGTAAATGTGCCTGCAAAGTTACACTAAGTGTAAAAACAATTCTGTAAATAAAAGTAAAACTTTATGATTCTAGAAATAGTTTCTAGTAGTTTCAAGACTTAAAAAGTGTTGTCTGTAGAATTGTTAAATTCCCATAAAAAAAAAAAAAAAAAAAAAAAAAAAAAAAAAAAAAAAAAATCATAATCCTGTCAGGTAATGATGAGAATCTGATTTATAATCCTTGAACACGGCACAAACAAATATGACCTGTTCCTTTACCTCTTTGTAGTCATCACTGAGGTAGATGACGGACGCCTGACTGATGACATCATCTCCACTGTCCATTTTATGCAATTCCTTCCTCACCTCATCCCCTCCCTCCTTCTCCTGCTTTTCCCTTCCCAAACTCAGGTAGGATTTCTTCAGACCAGCTCCGGAGGTTCAGCCCAGTCGGTATAGATTATAATCCCACAAGATTCAGAACTAAAGCCAAAAATGTTTCTCCTCTCCTGATGCCTTCTCCTCTAGCATGTTATGACACAGTTCTTGTTTCTCTACACTTTCTGACTGCTCAACTCTCTCAAACTGGGCTGTGGTTCTGCCTCTCCCGCAGGACTGGGAAGGCGCACTGTTCAGAGGTAAGGCCACGATGGACCCTCCCTACTTTCCACTCTCTGCTTGGGGTGGCCTCTCACAGTCCAGGGAGAGACAGAGAGGAGGAGAAAGTCACACACTGGTGGGTTTTTTTCCCTCACCCTGACGTGGGGATGCCAGCTGTAAAAAGAGACACCTCAGCAATGGAATCTTGATAGGGAGTGTGTTTATGAGTGCATGCCAATGTGTATTTAGATATCTCCTGCTATGTGTCTATAAACCCCTCTAAGACATAATCTCTTACTATCTGTACATATTCATCTGTGCCAACCAGCAGCCCTAAGACTGGTATCCATTGTAAGAGCAAATAAGCCTACATATCTGTGGCAAAATGAATGTAAAAGTGTGCAAGCATGTAACAGAGAGGATACTGTGCTCCCTTCCTGCCAAGGTAAAAATAGAGCCGAGTCTGGACTCCAAAGCCAACAGCCCCACAGCTCCGGCCAGCTAAATAAACCCTGACAGAATACAATGGACCATTAGTCTGGCACACAAACACACACAGTCACTCTTTCTCTTTCACACAAGGGGAATTGGTCTTGCTGTATCAGAAACTTATATTTTCAATCTGAGCTCTCCATGGTGTGTGATGACCTCATCTTTGCAAAATGTGACCAACCTGTGACTCATGTATTTGTCACAGCCGCCCAGACAGAAAATGATAACATATGGCTGCAGATTCACAAATCACACAATGTCAGCAGGTTAAACTGAAAAAAATGGCAGGTGTGATAAGGAATTGGAAAACTATAATCAAGGTGAAGTAAAGAGTAGTAATCCACATACAGTTAAACAGGGAACGTAAATGTTAATTAGACTGTTCTGCAGTTTAATAAGTTTAGTCTCACAATGTTGAATTGTAAAATATGTATCTACACAACATCTTACAACCCTTTTTTTTCCACTTCTTTTTTATTTATTTATTTTTTTTATTTTTTTTTTTTACAAATAAACTAAATCAAACTGAGAATTTTTTAAATTGTTCTTCTAGCCACAGTCTCCAGTAAATACCACTGGGTGGAGATGCACCTATCAATCATCCAGAGATAAAAGATAACTGATTTTCTCTCAATCAGTACTGATCAGTAATAGGGAAGTCAAGTACTGCAAAGACCAGCATCTATGTTAATACCCTTTTTTGGAGCTTAATAAAAATTGGATAATGGTTAGGGACATATACTTTGATGGAAAAAATAGGGATAATCTTGATATTCCTTAACCTGAATTTATGTTTAACAAACCTGTAGATTTTTTTTAGTTTTATACTTTATGGTTCTTCGAAAAAAATTGGAATTGGTTGAAACTGGAATTGGCGGGTCAGGCCTCAAAGGAAACTAGAAAACAACCAGGAACTGTCTGATCTTTAGTTGAGACATCTTGACTGCAATATCTCTCCAGTGTAGGCAGTATCCAGTGTTTGGAGGTTGACTAATATGTGACATTGAAACATATACAGATACAGTTTTAAACAAGAAAAATAAGCAACTTTTCCAGAGTCAACAATTAGTTCTCAATGTTTTCATCTGTCAAAGTTTTACGCTTCTTTCATTTCTTATCCAATCACAATTTCTTTGACGTCTTATTTTGGTGTAATCATAACCTATGTGACCCCTTCCCTATTTTCTTTATATTACAAACTGAAACCTTTGTTTCAACTCAGTTGTTTTAATATCCATTTAACTGTAATAATATTTATATCACCTGATCTTTACCTGTGGTAGTCTTGAACAATGAACTGTAAAAATATCAAGGTCCCAGATTTTTGCAAAACTGATGACTTTTCATACTTTGAGGTGCCCAGACAGACTATCCTTTTAAATATTTTGTTAAATATACAAACAATATGCTTATGTTTTATTTAAATTGTTGAATGTTACATTTTATGTTTTAAGAAAAAAATAACTCTCCTTGCAAACCTAATATGGGGGATGCACTGAGAAATCGACTGCTGACTATAGATGCACCTGTAGGAAACTCAAAAATCAGGTATGAAAAATAGACATCTTTCCTGCTCTGGGGAATATATTTTCTGAATTGACAAACAGGCAAACTGACGTGAAGCCAAGTTCATCAGATAAAAGGAAGGCAGACCTTTCAAACTCTGTCTGTTATGGAACATGCTGATTTGTAAATGTTTGCAGAGTTAAGGTAGGAGTCTACAATCTCAAGGGAAAACATATGAAAACTGCAATTTACAGATGCAAAGGTCAGGGTAAAATTTCAACTCCAAAATATTCTCTTTGTTTTAAAAGAAGAGTAAAAGCCTGCCTTCCTGGAACTGCTCTCTCTCAAACATAGAGTGATTATGATGCTGGTCATCATATAGGTACTTCAATGCTGCTTACAGCTGGAGGGCTAGAAAACAATATTTTGAATGCTTTTATTTGTAGATCTTGAGAAATCAGAGTTAGCTAGAATTGGTATCAGAAGGTCAGACTTTAAGAAAAACAGGGGATCGTAAAGAGTCCAGAAATCTCTGATCAGTGCATCTACGTTTTAATCATTCAGGTCAAAGAAAATGCACAAAGTAACTGAGATTAATCAGGGCAATGCTTTTTTTCATGTTTTCTGCATCCATCTATTATGCTCACATTAATAATGAATCACATAAAAAAGTAGGGGCTCTCATGGGATAATAGAGATCTTGGATAAGAAATGAACCTTTTGTCCCAGCAAAGGACAAAAGGGCAAAAGAGGGATAAGAAGCCAGAGAAAAGAACGAAAAAAGCTACAACTAAAACAGATAAACATGACTCATTTTAGTAGTTTTCTTTCAGAGACAGAATGGATGAGTAATATCTGAGTAAGGGGGACTCAAAACAATAAACCCAGGGGAAGCAATTGACTGTAAATGTTGAAAAAAAAAAAATGAATATAAGAGACAAACAGGAAAATTTTAAGTGACGTAATTTAATGCTGACTTCCAAGGGTTATAGGTAGAGTAAGGTTAACTGTCTTCCTGCTGTCTGAATTTACCGCAGAAAACTGATGCTGGGGACAATACAGACAACACATAAACACACACCCATGAAATCAGTGTTTTCTGTGGGTGGGAGCTGCTTGGGTGGGGCAGAATCATCCTCACTTGATTTTCTGCTTCATTACTGAGGCTGACTTCATGGTAAAGATGAAATCACCACTGATACAAAGGAGGCTCAAATGGAAGAAGTTCTCCGTGTATATGCATCGGGAGAATGTGATGGGTGTCTTCAAACAAATGCAGACAGTAATTGAACACAAGCCTTAGCAGGATCACAGATCAAGGGCAAACATGTCTGTGGATGCTTTCTGAGACACAAACACACTCAGGTTAAATGTGTTGGTTTCAATGATGGCCTGACTGTTGGGTCAGCTGAGAGAGAACAAGAATCAAAGTAAATTCACATACAGAATGACTTATTGTTTCAAGTGAACAGAGGTTGACTGTGGGAGAGGGTTCCTGGCACCTCCTGTGGGCCTCCGAGCCAAGGCTTGTGGCGTTATTAGTGTGTCTTTGTGTACGTCTGCAGCTATATTTGTGAGAACTAGCAAAGCTTTCCTACTGTTAGAATGAGGATATTTTGGCTTTCTGTTTCTGACATGTCTCTAAAAGGATGGTTGAAGGTTAGGAGGTGGTTTAGCTGTACCAATGTGAGCATATAAGTTAAATCTTGCCAAATAGTTAAAACCAAGTCCTTCTCTGTTTTTGCAAGCAAGCTGCTAGCTATCAGCATGCTGCTTCTGAATATCTATATGCATGTCTAAAATGTACAAAAGGAAAGGCAGAGACCCTTGAATGCTCTTATTTTAGCAGGAGAAGGGAGAGAACTGGGGCTGCTGTCCAAGCAGTCTGTCGAGAATTTCTCCATGGTGATGCGCCGTGTTTCAAACAAATTGGGCTGTGAAAGGAGCACAGGGTGGCCCATCGGGAAGGCCTGTAACTCACACAGAGGCCAGTGTTTGAAGGAGGCTCCTACAAATTATGTAATATTAGCATGCAGAAGATATGTTACATGGTAAAGCAATGTCCTACTTCACAGTACAATGAAATAAGAAACAACTAGACCTTTAAGTAATGCATTCCAGTCTTGAGAGTGTGGACAGGAAATATGGCCAAACAGTGAAATAGAAAAAATGTCCATGATTGTCCAGAAATATGAACATATATTGTTAAAATGTGTTGCGTTTGGGAACTGTAGAATTTTTAATGCCAGTGAGAAAATAAACAGAACTATATCCAATATTTCAGGTTAGATTCACGCTGACTAGGTCAACCAGAGCTCACCAGTGGCCATAGTCTCATTTGTGATCTTCAGTCTCATTTTAAAACCCATTTTGTGTCTTGTAAAGCAGTGTGTTTGGTCTTACACATACTGTGTCTCTTTTATTTTAACAAACAGACGTTCAGGTAAAGGTGTAATCTTACTTGTAAATAAACCACTTTGTGGAACATAACTATAACGGAACATGGGCTGGTTTGTGACATCAAGGTATACCAAGATCTTAAAAAGTTACAATTTCAAATCTGCAAATAAAGTCAACATACCACTCCTATGCTTAAAGTCCTTACACTGAAATGCTGTAAAAGGTGCTGGATTGGTGCAGCATCACCCCTCTGCCAAATCCTGCTGTGCACCACCAGTCAGCTGACTAAAAGAAGGCTACTGAATGTTAATCCGGTCCCCCAAAACACAGGTCGGCATGGTGTGAAAAGGTAATACTCTTAAGGTAACGTGGTTTTAAAACAACAAGCAGTTTGTTGCTGAAGTAGCCGACTCCAGGCTTATTACCTGAGCAAACAGCCTGACTGATTAGAAAGCTAGTATCACCTTGTTTAGACTCAAAGTGCTACTCTATGAAGAGCAGACCAGCAAAAAGGGATTTGAAGTAACAAACACTTGAAAATTTTACATTTAACAGCTGTTTATTCTGTATTTTGCACACATCTATGTATTAAAATCCAAGCAGGCATAAATAAATGTTACAGACAACATGATAATAACCATAACAATCAGTACACTATATTATTTTAGCTGCATTAGGAATAATTCTTGCTTTTGTGTTTTAAGTAAAAGCAATTAGATCACAGTATACAGTATATATTTGTTTCAAACTTTTGGGTACATACAATAATACCATAAAATAGTATTTTTACAGAAGGTCATCAAGCCCTAAGAGTCTCATATTGGCCATTGCCTAACTGAGATACCTTAGCTTTTGTTTAGTAATGCAGATGGCATACATTTTTCCAAAGCAGACCAGCATCTGAAGCTGTTTCTACAATTCACTGATGAAAACAGCTCTAAATCAATCAACTCATCTGTCTGTAAGGCATTATAAATCTCACAATGTAACTGGGGTCAAGACTGTCTTAGACCAACATTCTATTTAAAGTAACCCAAAATTAAAATATAGAGAAAACTTTAGGCCTATAAACCTGCTCTGTTTTTCTAACGTGATCTACTAGTGGAATATACTGAATCTTCTACTTCTCTTAGTTTATTATTCATCATGCTACACATTATATAGAGCTACAGTCACACTGGAAAACTCCCTCAGCTCCATCTATCCCACTTTATGAGCTTGTCAACATAAACAAAACATAAAAACAGAGAAAGACCCAAAGACAAACATGATTCAGCATCCCCTCAGAGTGCCTCCAGACTCTGCATGCTGTCAGGACCGCATAAGCCTGTGAGGACACACTGTGGCCAAGCAGATAAATCTCTTCATCACCGTTCACACCCCTGGCACTGCTGCAGCTGCTGACAATAATACAGCTCTGTGTGGTTTATAGATTTTTTTTTTCCATGAGAGTGGAAAAACAGGATAACAAACTGAGATGCCAGACCCTAGCAACGTACTTTTTCCCCACTTAAGTGCTTAATTAAGTGAAGCAGGTGCAGCAGATCTGTTATTCTCATGTTCCAATGATGAATTTCAAGGTTTTGTTTTTTTTTTTTTTTTTTTAAAGTGAAATTGATTGACAATTTTAAGATACTATGAATCAGACAATAGCTTTACTGGCCTTCCCAGCTGGTCACAAATTTGACTAATGCTTTCTGACACTGAGTTCCTTCAAATAATATGGGCTGTAGAAACAGGGGAATTTTCAGTTTTTTTGCCTTCTCTTTGGTCTTTTCATTAAAGCATCAAAGGCTACAGAAAAACAAATCTTGAACCACACCTTATTTAAATCAGGACAGAAAGAAACAATGCAAAGACTCGAAACAGAGACTCCCTTCAGACATGGGCTGTCCCAGAAGACACTTGGAGAAGAAAACAGCTACAACACCTTCTCCGACCTCCTTCATTCAACACTTCATCTAATTACGACTTGACCGTTGTAGCTCTTCATTACTCTAATTCCCTCTTCTGTATTCTGTAATTTCCCTTTGCATGTTTCCATCCCCTCAGCAGCTCCGTGTTTTATATATAAGCGAGGGGCACTGCCTGGCCTGGTTGCCAGGATACCAGTCTAATTGAAGGGTCTCCAGAGAGTAGCTGTTATCAGAGCCTGAACCCTCTGTTCCTGTCACCGCCCTCACGCTTTCTCGCATTAGTTCCATTTCTTTTATATTTCTACCCACACATTAGGCACAAAATCTAAGACTTTTTCTGACATCTTCAAGCTTTTTATTCTTGTATATTGAACTGATGTTGACTGTATCTTTTTTTCTTTCTTATCTGCTTCCACTGTAGTTCCCTCAAAGAGTTGGACATCAGTTTAATTTCTTGCTTTGCTCCCTTTACTTTTGGGGTTTGTGGATGAATTTCCTGTAACTGCTTTATCTGCTTGTTTCATCTGCTGTCTCCACTATCCATTTATGCTTACACTGGTTATCTGCTGTCCTTTTTCTCTTCGATCCTGCCATCTTTCTGTCACTCTGCCAAGCCTTTATCTACCACAGAACATAGCACAGAATCCTTATCCAGCATTGTGGTTGCTTCCTAACAGACACAAACCCAGATCCACATTCCTGACAAGCAAATTCATTGATATTAATGAAATATTGATGCTAAATTTTCCTATACCTGAGTGTTGGCTTGGTAATTATTTGTCAACTGCTAAAACAGGCTAATTAAAACAACTTAAAACTTGATTCTCCCAATTTTGTTCTCCATCAGTCACAGTCTTTTCTGAGTAGTGAATGCACCAATACACTAGTAACGTCCCTCTGGCTGTAAGATACTTTCTGCAGTAACTTACAGCCAGAGGGCTAGAGAATTAACTATATTCAGGATTACTGAGGTTTTCAAAAATGTAGTTACAGGAAGCACAAAAGGCAGAAATAGGTTCTAAAAAAGAAATAATTTTCTACAGCAGCATGTCAGCTGACATACTTCAGCAACTGTCAGCTCTCTCATGAAGCTGTTTTTGTTCTGGAATGTTAGTGAAATCTGTCAGTTTAACTGCAGAGCTGTGTAATGGTGACTGCTCTCTCTAACACACACAAAGTGGGATGTCACCTCTGGTTCTAATAGAAACAGTTAATAATCAGTCAAAGAAAGTCTTCTTAAGGTTCCTTCATAGTTACATCAAATTAATAAATTATTTAATGATCTAACAGAGTTAAATATGAGCATTAGCCTCTCAAATATTTTGTTCCACAAAGATATTTATATTTAACAGAAAATATGTTTAAAAAAGGTATCATTTCATGACAAGGTGAACTTCTACATTTAGAGTTGTGTCAAAAGCCCAGACTCCTGCTGCTAAAAAGCTCAATGTTCAACTAATCAAGTAAAAAAATTTATCTCCTGCATCACAACTGGCTAAAATCTTTATCTGCAGGCCAAACCTTTACAGAATAGGTGATTGGTGCATCTCAATGTTAAACCCCTAGTTTTTGTCACAAAGGTTCATGCTGATAAAACACTGAACACACATTTGTCTCTCTAAAACTCTCTCCACATCAAAGAAGCTCCATCTTCCTTTCCCAGTACTTCTTCCCCAGGCATATTCAGCTTATTTTCTTGCTTTTCAGCCACCTCTCTGCTCGTTCCTACTCACTATCTCCACTGCAATGCAGATTTTTCCTCCCTTGGAAAACCACTGCTGGGATGCTGAATGCTCCATTTCTCCCAGTTTTCTGTTAGATATAATGGAAGATCTACCTGCAGAATTGCACACACCTGGAAAGCCTTTCAAGCAACCACTGCATGTTTTCTTCACTCATTTTTGAAATATGTGAACGTGCCACACCAGGGGTTACATTTTTAAAAACATTCACGAAGGCAGAGTTTTTACACACTAAGAAAGTTGCAATGGCATGCAGGCATCATGCCTAAACTGATGAGGCTGTATGGAGGAGGATGTGAATGGGAGGTAAGACATTATTCTCGTGAGTCAAGTGCTCTCTTAGCAACCAGCCAGACATCAGATTCACAACACAATCACGTAACCACATAAGGCAAAAGAAATGCTCCTACACGGTCTCTGCAGAGACACACGTGTAATAATCACCCAGCTTAAATGTTGCATTCAAAGCTTACAGAAACACTGATGTACAAATATTTTACACTAACACAAAAGCATGTAATAACATAACTAATAACAGAATATATATACAGAATCCCAAGGAAGCATCTAAATTTCAGCAATATTTCTCTGAGGACTACCTGGTAAGAACAGTTTTCCTGGTGGACCATCCTTCACAACATCCTAGAGAGGGGCTGGCTGAGCTGGAAGGAGCAAGAGCAGAACTGGGATAAGATTCCCAGCCCTGCAGCGGTATTCCAAAGGGAGGGGGAGAGGTCCCAATGAATCCTGGCTCCAAACTAACAGAGGGGAAAAAAAAAGTCAGGACCACAGCTTGTGCCCTGTTCTGAGTCAGGCAAGTCTTCACCCACCCTCTGCTCTGAATCGTTGCTTGTTATCTGCTCTGTTTTTTAAGAGGAGAAAAAAAGGGTAGGGTTTGATTGCTGCTTCCCGAACACTGAAAAAGAGGGAGGGGCGCGAGAGACAGAAGGAGGAGGGGTGAGAGAATGGGAGAGAGGCTTAGAGAGAGAGAGGAGATAGGAGGGGAGAGCTTGCTTTTCTCTCTCTGCTTTGGACTGAAAAGAGGGAGGAGTTGTGTTGAGCTGAGTGTAAGCAGAGCTGGCCTGTGGGGAGAGGGGACTGTGGAGATGGGAATGGCGGGGGTGGCGGGGGCCATAGCCGGGATGTCATTCGGCGTTTTAGGTGGAGCTATGCCAGAAAAAGAGAGAAGAGGAAGGACAGAGGTCTGTGAAAATGTCAAATATCAAAAGCAAGAGTCAAATGATAGGCTTTATATATATATATATATATATATATATATATATATATATATATATATATATATATATATATATATATATATATATATATATATATATATTAAAGGTTCTATTTCTAAAGTTTTGCTTTTTAATTATAATTTATTGTTTCATACATGAAAAACTACAGAGATGTCTCGGTTACCTGCTTCATGTATGTATTTCTGTTTTCTTTGCATCTCACTTTGAAATTACAGCTCATGAATGGAAATGCATTGATTGTGCAGCTTCTCTTCATTGTTTGTGTTTTGTTGTAGGTCTATAATCCCTTGGTGGCAGATGGCTGGTCTATAATCCACTCACAAACCAACCTACTCAGATAATTCCTCTTTTCTCCATCTATTCACTCAGTCCTTCATCTTTTCATTACTACACTAAATCCATGTTGCTGCTTTCCTCTTTGTGTACCAAATAAACATTTCAAGCTATAGTATTGCTGTAAGCGGAGATAAATGCTAACTGAACACAAAAACAACACTAACTAGAAATCCACCCAGGGGTTAGCTGGTGACTGCTGGGGATTCCAGAGCAACTGGTGAGGTTGACTGGCCTTTACTGGTGACTGGCCATTAAAAAAAAAAAAAAAAAAAAAAAAAAAAAAAAAAAAAAATATATATATATATATATATATATATATATATATATATATATATATATATATATATATATATATATATATATATCTCCCTTTTTCCAAATAGTAAAACCATCATAACCCAAGTTCCACAAGACCATGATAACAGCAACACTGTTCAGTGTGGATGTTGTGACTGATGAAAGAAGACTCAACGTTAGTATTCAAAATATGAACAGTTTACAGGGGTTAATATTACACTAAGCAACAGCAGAAAACTGTTATTACTGGTTTGAAGGATGACTCAAATACAAACTGTTGACTAGTACATTAATAACTTAACATCCTCTAAATCAAACTACCCACCATCTGTGTATCAACAACATGAATAAAAAAAAAAAAAATGCATATGTTACACTTCAATATTTACTGACAAAAACTGACGTAAATGTCAGTGGCGAGTTTCTGGAGCTGGTTCCATAGCTGGTTGCTTGGATGATGATGATGACTCATGATAAGTATTGATGAGATTTTCAATATCCAATGAGATTTAGCCAATGAAGACTTCATAAGTATAAGTTTCTCTAAACTTTCCAGGTAGCCAGGATCGGGAGGCCAACAAGAGAGGAATGTGGATCAAGCCAATACTCTGCCTGCAGAGTTTGAGGCCAGCTGTAAGAGTTTTAGGGAAGTAGCTTGACAACCAGACAAACCTAACAACCTACAAAGGATGGAAAGTCATACTAAATGCTGTGTAGATTAAAGAAGTTTCTTCAAAGACTTAGTAAAAGTGAGAAGTGAGAGATAAATCTTGGTTAAGAATGACTCCAGCGTCCTTTTTTTTTGTCATTTAAAGTGATCATGTGGTTAGTCAGGAAATTCTTGATATTTAAAAACAACTCACTCAGTCTTACTTAGAAAACTATCAGTGAAACAGGGTGTTACATATCTAGTACAGGTCTGCAGCTTCCTTTGTTGATTTGTTCCTGTACTTTACCACTGCATACTAATTTATTTCTTTTGGTAGTTAAATATTTTTATTATTTTTTGAAAATATAAAGTACTTGAAAAATCTAAAAATCTTTTAGATTCAGTTTCTATTGATTGTGGTTCAGATTCCCGTTTGGTACAGCTGACTCATAAAATCATGATGAAACCAAAATAGCTCTGAGTATCTTCAGGCTTGGTAGATACTATTTAGTGAAGTCATATTACCGTATGTTCTTAAAGTAAACTGTCAGTAAATTTTAGAAAATAATCTTGAATCATCAGCCTTAAAAGAAATTATCCAAAGAAAAAACCTGAAAGCAGATACAAGACACACACATTGTCTGTACAAACCGTCCCTTTTCCTTCCAAACTGTTTTGGGTGCAAAAAGTCCAAAAGTAGTCCAGAATATACAGAATTCAAAAAACAAAATCCACAAAGGCTGAAATGATCAGCATTTAAATGTTCTCATATTATTGTCTCAGAGAAGCTCATGTGGACTATTCTAGGAATGTGTGGATGACATTATTGTCATGATGTAAAAACTGGCATCGACTGCATAAATCAGATTTAAATTAGTCCAGATTTCTACCCTTCAACCCACAGAAATTGGACAATAGTCAAATATAATGATCAATGTTACTTCATTATAAGTCAAAGCCCTGTATGAGGGATGGAGTTCTGTTGAAGTGGAAAAAGATAAGCATACATTCATGCTGGTATTAGGCCAAAATAAGTTAATGAATACATTTACAGTAGATCTGACACTGGCAGGTAAATCAGCATCCTGGATCTAATTTGCAGCGACAAATTAAGTGTTTAACATAGTCCTTGTTTTGTTTCCCATCAAAACTCAAACTGAAGAAAATGAAATGTGAAAAATATTGCATTTTGACACAGTTATACAGAAATCTATTTCCAGCTTTCACTATTGTCATTTACTAAGTTGCATGCACTCTGTTATTTCACCCATCTCTTTCTGTCTGGCCAAACCTCTCTATCCAATATTGATCTCTCTTGGGTGATGCTGCTTTTCCCAATAAGACCACTCTTGGGTTTAATGACCTGGAAGTGGATCGATGAACTGCCTCACTCCCTGATCTCCCTCAGCTCAAGCCTGCACACAGTTGGCCCTGGCTTAGCCTTCAGCTCGGCTGCCAGCTGGGGCAGACTGGAACGATGCCCATCTTCTGACACTGGAGGATATAATCATCTGTGTTATAAGATACCAACTCGGCCTCACAATAGCCTTCTTAATCTTATTCAGTGTTACAAGTAAGCTTATTTAAGCTTAGAAGAAAAGTGGAACAAGTAAATGGATTCTTTTCAGTTTACTGTCGATAGTGTTGTGTTTTAATTGGATATGTGAAGATGTTTCTACCAACAAAAGACTTTAGAAGACACAAGGCTGATTTAATAAAACACAGGCAGAAACTTCCAACTTTCATTATTTTAACTTCACCTTAAAGGACTTCCTGACTATTTTTCCCCAGTTGGAAGTTGAAAAACCGGACTTCTGAGTAAAAATTGAAAGAATAATTAAACAGCATCCTTCAAACAAACATTTAGTGCCAATACATTAGCACATACTTTATCTTTCTCTTTTTTGGGCTTTAAAAAAATCCTTAAGAAGTTTACATTTCAAACAATGCTGGTACTTGTTTAGATTAGAGAACACACAAAATGACTGCTGTGTCAGCAATATTGGCAAGTCTAACAAGGCTAATTTCTAATAAAAGATACTAAAGATAGTTTAAAATGTCAACTCAATCATTTTGTCTTTGTTTTAAATTTAAAAAAAACCCTGTTTTACAGTGGCTCCTCTTTCATACATGCAGCACTTGGCCACCTGTTTCTGCTCCTAATTTGAATAAATAATGACTGCTCACAGCAAGAATACCAGAAAAATATTTTCAATACGCCTCTCATTCTTGAAAGAGATATTGGACTCAGCTGCACAAAGCTTAACAAAAATCTAAGATCAAAAGCTGCCACAAAACTGATCGGTGCATCAACAAAGATTTGATCCCAAGTACAGCAATCTGGTGCCAAATGTAATCACATAACATTTGGCTTCTCTGTGGGTGTTTGCATGTTTTGGATGTTCACAGACAAGCGAATCTTTCCTAAACCAATCAGTTTAATGCAGCACCTGATTATATTGGGATATCAGGATCTAAGGTCATCTTTGGAAATGGACAAAGCAAACAGAGCTGTGTCCTTTTTTATGACTGCAGAAGATTAAAATAGAATCTAAAAAAGTGCAAAAGAATCAAACATGTGACATTCTCACTTCAGCACTCTTGAGTTCAAAGCTGCAGGCTCAGAAAAGCCTGCAGCTTCTCTCTTTTAAATACAAACACATGGTGAGGGGTGAAAAACTTTGATGTGCTCGGATAAATTAATTCAAGGCAAACTCCCTTTGCTCCTCTGTCACCATAGCAGCAGTCAGTCCAAAGACATCTCCAACCTCATCTACCCCCATTCTGACCTTCACACGGTTGTCAAGGTTACAATCTGAGTCAAAGCACAGGTGGAGACCAACACACAGCATCATTCAATTTACCCTAAATTAGGCTAAAAGACAGCCTGAGCACTGGGCTGTTCCTAAATCATATGCACAATTCACTTTGAAGCTCATCAAATATGATTCAAGAGCAAAAAAAATAACATTTAAAAAAACAGTGATTATATAAGTGGCCATAGTTGGCACAAAGATGACAGAACAAAGACTATTATTAATGGGAGACAGACAAGCATACAAGATGGCAGCAGTCAAAGCCTCCCACACATTGACCCTATGGTGAGTTCTCTGTCTGGTCGGTGAGAAACTAAAATAACTCTTTTCATACTCTCATCTGCTAAAATAAAACATTTACATGCAAATTCTAATGTCTGTACTTGATATTTTTATGTTCTCAGTGCAGCAGAAAGACCTTTTTTATAGTCAAGCATAAATAACTACTGCATAATTACAAATGGAAAACACTGTGATTCATTCCACTGTAACAGGTAAGATGCAGACAGCATCGAAAGTAATGCTGCAGATGGTAAACTATGCCATGTAATACGTTCAAAGTTTTGTGGAGAATCCCAGAACTTCATCTTTTTTTCCTCTGACAAGCAGCTTTTTTATCTTTGGTGCCAACCACCCCAACTTCCTTCTTCTCTCTTTCTCTTCAGCATTTTAGCATAGCTACACTTGCTTTCTTTTTTACCACTTCTTTCCATCATTCCCCTCCCGTTCTCCTGTCCCGCCCTCCTCAGTGGGGAAGGAGAGAGCGCAGATGCTTTTAGCAAGTTGACATTTGGTGGCAGTGTAAAAACACTGCATAGTAAAGCAGGTTGGCTCAGTGTGAGGGCCAGATTCTAGCAGTAATGAGCTCGCTCTGACAGGGAGGAACTGATGTGGAAGGCCAGGAAGTGTATGTGTGTTTTTCTGTGTGTGTAAGTGTGTGTGTGTGTGTGTGTGTGTGTGTGTGTTAACGCCTATGATCAGCCACCAGAGGCTGCTCTAATGAGGGCTTCATGTCTGCAGTTGGTGGTGGGAGGACTCAGCATGTTGGGACCACCAGACTGTATTAACATTTGGTTTACATTTTCAAAAGCCTCACAACACACTAACATTTGTCTACCAGCTAAGAAAATAATAAACTGACCACCAGCTACACAGGAGCAATGACAAACAGATTATGGAGAAGCTTTAACACTCAGACACAGCGATTCTAAATGCAACATTCAAATGAAAAAGAGCAAGTCAACAAAATCATTTATGAAAATTTTTGTCTCACTTTATTTAGCATAATAGCAGCTTTTGTTCTCAATCATTTCTCAATATATAACCCACTGATGTTAACCAAGCAGAACATCACTGAATACTTATGATGGTACTTTGTTAAGGGTCATTAATTAAACAATTAATCAATGCTAAATATTAGTACCTGATCAGATACTAATATGTAATATCAGGCATATCTTCAACACTGAGTTGGCTGGCATCACAAGATAAAAAAAAGTGAATAATTGTTCCTATTATTTCTAAGGTTCGAGCACATTAATATTGAAGTCAAATTTCATTAATAAATTAACAACTACTTACATCAAATTTGTTTTGGAAATACAACCAAAGGTTTTCTTTCCTTAATTTGTCATCATAAAGGTTTATTTCACATAATGACAGATGTACTTGCATTTATCCCATCTGATATTGTTTCTCTCACTAAGCAGATGTCACGACCAGTTATAGAATAGAATAAAAATATCCTTTATTGTCCCACGATGGAGACATTTCTGTGCAACAGTAGCAAAGTGACAGTGACAGGCAGTAACAGCAAACAGACTCACACAAAGATAGAGTATAAAATATATACATAAAAACAGAATAAACAATAAAGATACTGCACAGTAAGGGCAAAATTTCAACATAAATCCTGTGTAGTTATAAAAAAATACTCCAGTCCAGAGGAATGTGCAACTGAGTTGGTTAATTAAAAATGTATAGGCCAGTTTCTGGTATCGAAGAACACCAAGCTGTTAAAACATTATGGCTTTAAAACTGCAAAAATAAGTTTAGCTGCCAAAGAAAATGCGAGAGTGACTTGAGTACTAGGTGTATGAAGCAAGGAGTAGAACAATCCTGCCCACCCCTTCCTATTTGCTCCACACTGACAGTCAGGTGGCTGAAAGGGGGTTGCTGCACTTTTCAAGAAAGACAATTCAAAGTTGAAAGACAACAACAGTCATGGTGTAGAAACTAAGTTAGTTCCTTCGAATCCCAATTCACCCCTTGCCTCTAGCTCTTCATCTTCAACCCGAGGTAAAGGTAAGGGTAAGGGTGTCCCAGTTGTTTTTGTGGAGAATGGGGAAGACAATATAAATGGTGTTGTAGCCCTTAAAAAAATGGAGACTTTTCAGGGGCACATTTTGGCAGGAGCAGCACTTGTAAATCCCCAGGTCTCTATGTCTGCCTGCAAGGATGTTCTCAGGTAACATTTTTAACTGCACGATAACCACTCTAATGTAGTAATATTCTGATATGTTTGATATAACAGGTAATTGTTGTTAATCACAATAAAAAAAACCTCAGGACTATTTCACTGTTTAACACATATTGTAGCAAGAATGAAAACATGAAATACTCAGAAAATACAACAATTTGTGGTTTAATGTGTTCCTATATATATATATATATATATATATATATATATATATATATATATATATATATATATATATATATATATATATATATATAAACATTATTCTATTAGGTATTTAAAGAACCCCTATATAGAAAGTAGTTTTTTTTCTTTTGTTAGTTTATTAGTTTATTCATTTCCTGCCCTAAATAAAGGCTACTAGAGCCTCAAAAACCTTAAAAAAACCAACTACCAATAATTGGTATAAATGTCATTGGTATAACTGTAATAATCAAGTTGTTAGTTTTGCAACAGTGAGAACAACTGATGTTTTTTGTTTAAAAGAAAAGCTGTTGGATCATCGATTGACTTTTGGTCTAAATTTTTGTTTAACACAGTGAAGTGACTGAAGCTTACCTTACTGTAATACTGATACTCTCCTCTATATGTTTGCTTAAAAAACATACTGAACCACATGCTGCAAAGTTTATGTGTGTCCATCTGTGAAACATAACTGGCTCTGGTTGGTTTCCTGGTACTTTCAGTCTGTAGGTTGAAAAATCCTTTTTTGAGTGCATGCAGAAAAAGGTCTCTTTCACCCCTCACAGCTATATGCAACTCACAAAATTTACCCCACATAGATCCACACAAGCCAAAGTGGATACAATGTACCTGCTCTAAACAATAATAAAAAATGACAGCCAGCTGCATGCTAAATCAATAACCAATTAGTCCTGATGTCATTGTAAAGTCAAACATTTTCTTTTATATTTACTTTGGATAAGGCATCAATTCAACACATGCATGGGTATCTTTTACTGTTTTATGGAATCTAAAAACTGCAAAATTAGCTCATATTGATGGAAAAATTACCAAATAATCCACTAATGCAAGCTGTAGACCTTCTCTAGTAAAATAAACAGATCATTCTTGCACTGGGGTTATGAAGGAAAATGAAAGTGTTCTGTGCTCGGTTCTCTTCAGCAACAGATGAAGCTCTCTGCATGACCTGGCATAATTTCTGTCCTCCTCTCTCTGTCTCTGTCTCTCTCTCTCTCTCCCCCTCTCACACACACACACACACATACATGCCACACACACACTCGAACAGACTTAGAGCTTAGATAACACAGAATCAGAGACATGGTAACAAAAATACTCCTTTTTTTTTAACCCTTTTAAAGACTTTCCCTCTGATGTTAAACATGCTTTGTGTTGTAAGAATAATACAAACAGACCTTGTCTAAAACCTCACTAAAATGTACACACAACCAATTGCACACTCTATAATTAGGAGCAGAGAGCAGTGTTTCACATTTCAGCTCCACCCAAATGAGCACCCATGTATGCACACAAACACAAGCTGCTATGTTTGTGTGCGCAGCATGGCTCAAACCTTCCTGCACCCGGGATAGGTGATGGGGCTTAAAATCCTTAGTTACTCAGAAAACAGAAACTATCTCCCACTCTTCATTTTTGCATCCCTGTAGAAATAAACTTTACAAAAAAATCTTTATCTTTCAGTCATGGTTTTTGCTTACATAGTTGGCCCCTGTGCAAGTGTGAGTTTGCACGAGCGTGCTCCCGACTGTGTGGTTTGCAGACTGACACGAAGCTGTAATATTGGAGGCCGTCTGCTGCACAAATCCCCATTTCCTCCCCAGCACGCTCTGCCACTCACGGCCTGCGCGCTCTCTTTGATAGTTTTCATAGGGCGGAAAAAAGGGGAGTCAGGCGGAGAGTGGAAAATGGTCTCCTGCTGTACTTTGGCTGTGTGAGAACATTAGGGTATAATGCCTCCTGACAACTAGAGGAAGAAAACAATTAGCTGGGAGCAGGAGTGAGAATTGCAGTGAAGGACAGAAGATGCCTAACCACTGGAGAATAGAATGAGAAAAGATGAAAAAGCATGAAGATTCATGGGCTACAAAAATGAGTTGAGCCTAAGCTGATTTCCATGCTCAAAAAGATAAAACATTTACTAAGGAGCATGTTGACTGTGCATTTCATCCTTCATTCCCCAGACTATTGTGAATCAAGTGACTAAACAAAAGGATGGGTAGATTGAGGTGAATTTTTAAGTATCTTCCAAGACGACACCTAGCAGTGGAATGTGACAGCTTTAGGCTATGCAGTTCTGACCTTTTATCTTCAATCCCAGGAGAACTAACATCGAGCTCACCTTGGTGACTTCATAAATCCTTAAACAGACTGGTATTAACTACACCCGAAGCTTTTTGCATCACTGTTACCCATCAGTCTGTATTGGTTGTCTCTTCGTATATGCTGTGGAAGTTCACCCATAAAAAACCAAAATCTCTCCGTGTACTCTGGGTTCCTCCCACACTCCGAAAACACGACTGTTGGGTTAATTGGTCTCTCCAAATTGTCCTTAGGTATGAGAATGTATTTGCATGGTTGTGTGTCTCTGTGTTACCCTGTGATGGACTGGCGACCTGTCCAGGGTGTGCTCCGCCTCTTACCCGATAGACGATGGAGATGGGCACCAGCAACCCCGCAAGGATAAGTGAGGTTAAAACTGAATTATTACATCTTCATAACTGACCATCAAAATATTTTGAACTAAACCTACATTTATTAGTCAGTTTTTTAACAAAGCAAAGTATTTAAACCTTAGGTTCTGGGCCACTAACCTCTATATTATTTTATATCTTTATAAGTAGTTCTACATGTTAGCAACATTGCTCTGTCTGATATTGAAAAGATTACTGGGATCAAAATAGTTATATCTGTGGCACAGAAAACTGTGCTAATTTAACTTTTTGTGGGGAAATGAATCCACAGTGCTGTCCAAAAGTATTCACACCCCATAAACTTGTTTCACATTTCAAGTCTTTTTTAGCCTCTAACAGGATTTCTTTCAGGATTTCCCTGTATTTAGCTTCATTTGTCCCCCTTCTTCTATGGCAAGCTTCTCTGTCCCTACTGAAGAAAAACCTCCCCACAGCATGATGCCACCACCACCACCAAGCTGCTCTGTGGAGATTGTGTTCAGAGTGGTGTGCAGTATTAGTTTTGCTGTTTTGCAAATAGAACAAAAAGTTACATTTTGGTCTCACCTGCACAGTGCAGAGACAGAGAGCTGTCTTCCATGTTTGCTGTGTCCTTTACATCAGTGGTTCCCAACCCTAGTCCTCAGAGACCACTGTCCTACAAGTTTTAGATGTGTCTCTGTTCCAGGACACCTGATTCATATGATTGCATGACCATCTCTGCTTGCCATCTAGTGCTGTTGAAGCCTGTTAATCACCCAGGTATTTAAGTCAGGTGTGTGGCAGCAAGGAGACACCTAAAACATGCAGAACAGAGGAGCTTGAGGACCAGAGTTGGGAACCACTGCTTTACATGGCTTACAGCAAACTGAAAATATCATTTTTTTTTTTATTGGTTTTCTTTAAAGGTTGGCTTTTCTTTTACCATTCTTCCATAAAAGCCAGATTTATGGAGAGTCAGGCTGCACAAAAAAATCACCCAATTGACAAATATTGTGATTATATCGGTTTCAATAAATTAACATTTTCCCAATTTTCCTCTTTCTAATCTGTTTTGTCATCAATCTCTGTGACCTTAAGCATCTTTGTGACCATCCAGTGTCGTGAGGCTCCATCCAACTAGCTGAATATAAAATCGCACTTGCAATAGATTAGCCAACAATCACTGCATTCCAAACAGCTCTTTGCAAGATTACTATTGTGCACACTGATATTGCAATGCAGATGTTTTTAAAATATTGTGCAGTCCTCGTGGAGTGCATGGTTATTAGTTGTGCTGTTGTCAGATTTTCTCACCTTAGCTTTGGACCTTCAGAATTATCATAGGCCTCTGCTTTTCTAATTGATCTCTGATTAACACATTTCTTACCCTAACCTTGCTTTAAATCTCTCAACAACATCCATGACATTTCTGCTGCGTTCCGTGATCTTTATTATGTTTTATATTAACTAATGTTCTCTAACAAACCTCTGAGGTCTTCACAGAACAGTTGGATTTATTCTGAGATTAAATTATACAGAGGGACTCGATTTACTAATTTGATGATTTTTGAAGGCAATTGGTTGCTATGGATTTTTTTTTTTTTAGGGATATTAGATTGAAGGGGGATGAACACAAACATACACCACTCTTCTCAGATTTTTATTTGTATTTAAAAAAAAAAAAGAAAAAAAAAGTGATGTATAATTCTCATTCCATTCACAATTACTTGCTACTTTGCATATGTCTAGCACATAAAAATCCCAATTAAACATGTTTACCTTTTTGGCTGTAGCAAATGTGACAACATGTAAAAATAAGTTAAAGGGGTGTGAGTACCTTTGAGATGAACTATACTTAATCAACCCTTTTTTCTGTGATCAATATAAATAATATTAAAGGAAGTCTTATTTACTTTTCAATCTTATCCAGTGACGTTTTTTGATTATATTAAAAAATATTTGCAAGTTAGACAAAAAAAGACAAAACCCCCCATCCATTAAGGCTGGGATATGATGTAACAGAAAAAACTAAACTAATGTATAGGTTCTATAGCTCTCAATCAAATCCACCACTCATAACCTACTTTTAAAGACAGTGACAAACAAAATGCTTTTTGATAACTTTAGTCAAAAAAATACAAGTTAACAAAGCCAAGAGTGACATTACTATGGCTCTATCCATCAAACTGTAGGTCACATTGTTAACATCTAATATGTCTTTGTTCTTAGCAAATCCTTTGGCACATTAGAGTTACTGGGTGTGCTCGATCAGCAGGAGCAAAAGAGGCTTGACTGGCGGTTAAGATTTATCCATTTAAGGTAGCATGTTGTGATGCTTTGCTTTTGCTGTTTATGTAACTCTTCCACAAAAAAAAGCCAACCTGCAAGTGCAATCTACTTTTTGGTTCCAGTCATAATTCATTCCTATACTTATTGTTGTAATTTTTTTTTTCAGTCTTGAAAAAAACATCCAGCTTTTAATCAGCCGCTCTTCCTTGAGGTTACTTCTTTGAGCTCAGCTTGGTGCAGCATACAAACTCTTTGCCCCTTTAGGTAAGAGAATATTCAAAACAGCTGTTAAGCTAAAGAAAAAGACTGACTTTCAGAAAGCAGGGTTCAAATACATGTGATAAGCATTTAGAAAGGTACTTTCCTTTCACCAGGATGGTAAAGTGGAGCTTAGATCTAAAGAAATGACAGAAAAGACTGCAGAATAGCTGGCTTAACAAATGTTCTTTTCAAAGTAAAACTGCTGTATGATTCCAGTTACATACAAGCTCGAGAAATGTCACAGCAGAAGAACGTAATGCCCTGAGCTATAATTAAATATAAAGCTTCTTGCCAAAATACTTGTCTAACTGCCTGAACATTTACTTTCTGACATCTTTGTTCTATTAAGGAAGCTGGGTCTTTACCTGAGTTAAATGCCCAACTTGCTGTGAGGAATCCAAGGTTAATCTGAGATAAAAAAAAATATTCCAAAGAAAAAATAAAGATAAGAAAAAAATAAATAACTTGTGTGAATACTGGCGGGGAGTCAGGATACCTAAGAAGAAAAAGATATCCTTTCATCTGATGTGGAGAGCTGAGACTGAGCGTGTGTGTTTGAAGCAACAGGAGACACTAAAGTTAAGACTGCTGATGTGTTTGGGCTTTGGCATGCCATGGGTCGGGCGTGTTTCAGCTAGTATCACACACTCACACACACACTGGGGAGTTTGTTATATGAGGCTGAATTAGACGAAAAAAAAAGCCTCAAAAAGACCTCACCACACCTGGATGAAGCTCCACCCTCTCAAACTTCCTTTTTTTGCTCTCCCCATGTCAATCCCGATTGTGTATTACTGTGTGTGTATTGACAGACCATCATATTTATTTAATGCAACATCTCTGAATCCATTCTTCCCCTCTCACTTCTTTTCTACACATTGCTTTTAAAACCTCTCTGCTCCCACAGTCCGACTTTTTCATGACCTCCTCACTCTGAGTGCTTGGACCTATTCATATTCCCTATAACATGTGTTCAAGGCTTTCAACCCTATAATTTTTTCTGCCTCCAACTGTTTGGAGACAGAAATTTTTTCCCTTACGTGGCACAGTAAGTTCTGGGTAAAAGTAGTATTTAGATTGCTAGTGGAGGCTTGTTGATACAGTTCATGCCCACAAATAGCTTCTCTGCTTTTATTTTTTACGAAGTCATTAAGTGCTTTTCTGTGGCAGAGCACCGCACACTTGCACAGTTTAGATTGGTTGTTAGCTTATTTTACTCTTTATATGGTAATCCTGAACACTTTGCTGCTACTTAGCGTAATTTTGCCTCAATTGAGAGCAGAAAATGGGAAAATATGCACTAAAAATGTTTCAGGTTTTTTTTTTTTTTTAATTAGATAATGTGTACTATTAGTATGGATGCACATGTGTATTTGAGACCATGCATGTTATTCTGGTGATCTAGCAAATCTGATCTTTCTAATCAAAGTCCCTTCATACTGATGTTCACAGTGAAAAAAAGAGACGGTACTGGCTACAGATTCTTCCTGCTTCGTGCTTTGCTCAGATAGTTACTGGCAAGGTTAAATTGACACTAAGCATCTCCAACCCTATTATGATATTCAAAGCATAGCGCTAAGTTTATTAAGCAGGAGAACATTCAATGTGGCTTTATTGAAGACTGTAGCTGTATTGTTTGAATCATCTTTAGAAACAAAGGATGAAGCTACATGCGTTGTAGGAGGTATGTTTTCAAAACATTTATGCTTTCTCAATCAAGTTGACCATCTATGGGAGCACCATCACATCGCCTTTATCACAAAACGTTTCCTTCTCAAACCAGGGAAGACGAGATTTTTAGAAACGACAAGTGCGATCCTGTTGTTGGCAGAGCAAATACCAGATTTAAACTATATATATATATATATATATATATATATATATATATATATATATATATATATATATATATATATATAATCTTCTTCCTCTTCTTATCGGAAATGATCTGAGTTTTGTTCATGCTTTTAAACCCTAGGTGGCTGATCTCACAAACGTCAACACTCCTTCAACCCACGAAATCATCTTCCCCTTAAAAAGATCAGGTGATGCGGGGTTGTGACTACCTCACTTGCTGTAACAGAGGTGGGCTGATCTCAACCCCATTTGCCACTTTAGCTCTTTCACAGAACACGGAGAAGGCAAAAGGTGCCTTAATTCCCCTTAAAGTATTTTGTGAAAGAGGCTTTTGGCTGTCCAGCAGAAACTACAGTTGGGACAAAATGTCAGTCATTGGCAAGAAAACCTGAGACTACAGTGTCATGAACATAATTTTTGAATACATTTGAAACAACACTAAAACATAGTGTGCAATATTACTGCACTTTCAAGCTACCGAGTTTTCAAGCATAAAAGTTTTACTGTTTGAAGTATTAGACAGGCACTCTGATCAGGACATCCTTCTGTATAATTGGTGTTAGCTTTTGGCAATTCTAATTATATCAAAACTGGTTTAGAAAAAAAATTCCCTTTGGTAAAACTTTGAATGTGAAGAATCCTTCACTGCTTGGAATGCAGACTGATAGAGATGTTTTTCATTAAATCTTTCTCTCTCCTTTTAACACAAGTATTCAGATAAAAAGTTGTCACACGTAATTATTTACAAAAACTTAGTAAAACTCAGATTCAAGGCAGCATATTTTATTTCCCTCCAGCCTTTATAGTTGAATGTGAAATATAAAGGAAATACTGGAAAGCATAACAAAGATTTACTGGAAAGCAGTAAAAAAAATCCATAATGGCAGGCAGCAAAAAGTAAAATGTAAACAGTTTCAAGCCCAAATATGACAAACAGGTAATGCCAGTTATTATTATAAATTGTATTATATTATATAAATGTAACTATTCAAGAAACTGTTTGTTGTTGTGCAGTAGAAGGAATTCAGAGTTGGGGACCAAAGTACAAAATTATGTCTGTCTAAAAAAACTAGAATAAGGTGAAATCGGTTTCATCACACTTCTGTTTGTAGCAAGCTACACATTTTCCTCGAGGCTTTAAATAGCATGTGTTGTAAACATTCTAGTAGGTTCAGTAGTTACATGTCTGAGTGACAGAGGTTTTTCTTTGCACATTTTAAGCAGATTTAGTGTTGCAGGTCTCAGCAGAGTCACTATCTTTATAACCAGAGTCTGCCCACGGGGTGTTTTTAAACCGTGTACGTATGTCTGGGCGTGTGAACTCTGACACAGAAAAGTAGTAGCCTGTGGGCATAGGTTTTAATACCTCTGCAGTATATCGCTTGGAAAATATACAATAAATACCTTTTTGAGAATTGACATCCATACTGAACATGAAGACTGTCTCTTTCAGTTTTTTTTTTTCATGAGAGCTGAACAGGAAGAAAAATATAGTTGTTCGCTTTTCATCAGCCTGGGTTTCATTAAAGGGGGATAGGTTATGCTACCCTGAGTGTACTTTTGGTCCCTGTGGAAAACCGTCTGTCCACATTTCTACAGAGTTCATTAGAGACTAGCCAAAAGGTGGGTCGCCGTGCCTCCACATGCACTGCCTGCAGGCATGTACTGACTCTACAGCAGCTAGAGACCACACCCTGACCAAACACACCTGCTTCCTTTACACAGAACTGAATGGGATTCAAACAACATGCAAGATAACTGAAGCTTTTTATCATCATTGAGTAAATACACTGTTACTACTACAGAAGTGAGGTCTAAAACAATCTCCCAACTTTTGAAAATCTTACAGAGCAATCCATCATCTAAAAATGAAAAAAGCATGAAACAACTGAAAAAGTGTTGTTGCCATTAGGGCATGGCTGTTCACTGATACTGACTGGACAAGAAGAGCAATAAACCAAGAAGCAGCCAAAAGGAAATGTCTAACTCTGGAGGAGCTGTAGAGATCCACAGCTCCGGTGGGAGAAACTGAAGTTGCTGCTTGTCATTGAGGTCTCATTTAGAGTTTGCAACAAGTCATGGAGGCGACAGAGCAAATATGTGAAAGAAGATCAGATGAAAATAAAACTGAACTTTTAGGCCCACATGCAAAACACTGTGTGGTGGAAAACCAACACTCCACTTCAACCTGAACACACCATCTCCATGGTGAAACATGGTAGTGGCAGCATCGTGCTGTGGGGAGGCTTTTCTTCAGGAAGGACAGGCCTGGTCAGAGCTGATGGGAATCCAGGGCTGCATAAGACTTGAGGCAGGAATGAAGACTCACTTTCCAGCAGGTTGAAATTAATCATACACAGATACTCTAGATGTGCTACGCTGGTGGTAGACATGTACCCGAAACAAACTTGCAGTTGTACAGGAATGAATACAAATGCACAACATGTTTTTTTTTTTTTTTTTAAATGTAAAAGATTTTTATTAGTAATAAATTAAAAACTATGAGATAAAGTTGAAGGACTCTGACTACTTTGGTAAGGCATTGCAGTGATCACTGCAGATTAGGAGCCTTGAGCTTCACTGTGTCGTGCCTCTCTTAAGCTCTGATGATTTATAAGACCTTCTGATGTGTGACTGTTTCCATCCCAGTGCACCCCTGTGACATCTCAGACCAACACACCCGTCTGTACGTGAACACACTTGGTGTCTCACTGGTGAGTCCAGCCTATGTGGATCTAAAATATTTAACATTGTCTTGAAAGCCCCAGATCTCCCTTTTATACTGGGCCAGACATTGACAGTTGTAAAGACACAATATCCTATTCGAGGAAATGCTTGAAAATCAGCTATTAACACTGAAAGGACTGACAAAATCTGTTATAAAATATGAAGAGCCATCAGGCTTACTTTTTATATATGACAATCACGAGAACTCATATTTCAGCGTATGCTCTGTCTTAGTATCAGTTAACTCTCCTTTGTCAGGGCTGACCCAATAAGGGTTGAGTTTAATATCTTAGTATTTTTATTTTTGACAAATAGCAAAAACTGTTCAGTAGCACAGGACTGAATATATTTATTCTTAGTTGCTTCACTCTATTTTTCATTAACAAATTTTTATTGTGATTAAAACATGTCTTGGTAGAAGGATTCAATTTAAGATGTGATGGTGATGATGTCACAGTGCTGAGAGCATGCTGAACATACCACATATTGGTCTTTGCACAGTCTCTGCTTAAAGACAAATTGTAAAAAAGTATCTGTTTTACTAACTTACTCTGCGTTTTCTTCGTTTGTGTTTTAGTCTATCTGAACACAACAAATGGAGGAATATCACTAGTAATCATGGGAACAGTGTAGCGCAGAAAAGCTAGTGGCCGACCAGTAAAAAGAACGAAGATGATGACAAAAATGGCAGCAAGTTTCTATCAAAATTGTACACCATATTAAATGGCAGCACAGACCAACTCTGTCTACTGCTGCGCCTCTTTCATGTCTCTTTCTGAGAAAGCACATTATCAAGATTTGCTTTGCTGTCGCCATGTTTCCTGCTGTTTAATACTTACTTCTGAAGGACCAATCAGGATTTTAGTTTGGGCTCTAGACCCTCTTAGATCAGGGTTTTAAGCTAGTGGTTCTAAAATTAGCTCCAGTTTGATCCCAAGCAAAGCACTCACAAGTCTAGTTCTTTGAAATAAACAGGATCACCAATCACAAACTGTGAGGAAATGAATCTTAGTTTAAAGTAGGATAATCTAGTGGAGATTTTTTAAATTATTGTGGAAAAAATATAAAGAAAGTTGTTAATAGTCCAGAAGCAAGAAAGCTCAGAAACAACCCTTTATCGAACTGCTAAATTTAAAGCCAACTTAATCACCATGTTGAGGCATCAAACCTTAGACCTCGCAGTTTTTTTGGTCTGTAAACACAACAACCAACATAAGGTGCTTTGATGCACTTTTTTGAGTTGAAGAAAAATCAAATAAAGGTTAAGGGCAGGTGCTTAGATGCATAATTGGAGATAATCTTGGAATTTTTTCAATTTATTTTGGATTCAAAACTACTACCTCTATGAAAGACCCTGTTGCAGATTTTTAGATTTTTTTTCTCTTTAATGGGTCTGTAAAAAAAAATAAAAAAAAAAATATTGCGATCAGTTGAAATCAGAATCAGCAAGTAAGACCTCAAAGCAAAGTGGAGGTTGGTATTGGCCATGAAAAGCCTGATCGGTGCATCTTAAAAGGGAATATATCACAAATCCTTATTTTTGTTTTATTATAACTATGGCAAGATTTTCTTAGGAGCTTTTTACTCCTAGAACCATCTTCAAGACTCCCTCTCACAGTCCTCCCTTCTGTGTCTGCACTTCAAGGAGGTGTAAGCCTGCACATGGCTCTAAAATTTCTTCCACCGAGGTCATTAATATCACACCCCACTGCCTAAAGGAAGGGAGGGGAGTGAGTGAGCGTGGGCAGAATCCCCACATATAAAGCACAGCAGGGGGGTGATCTTCTTGTTTAAGATGGACAGCAGGTAATGGGCACTGACACAAACACACGAGCCATGCGGCCCTGAACTGCCCACTCCTCATTCCCGTCCATTCCTCTTTTCTTCCTTTCTTTCATCCCCCATATCTCCCGTTGCATTCCTGACGTGCCGCAAGGAGACAAAGGGAGGAGGAGAGGGGGGCTTTAAGACTCCAGGACAGACAAACAACACACACAACACAGCCACAATAGCTCGGGTCACAGCCATTGTGTGTGTCCACGGAGGAAAAGTCTTGGTGCTCGCATATCAATACAGCAAACATTTACCCACTGTTGTTTCCTCGAAACCCTCTTCTGCAGTGAACAATTTTCTCCTGTTCCTCCTTGCACATTTTCAAGCCACACCCTTTTGGACCCACAGACCCACACTTAACTATATGAGTGAGTCAGAGTTATGATTCAAGCTGCCATGCTAATAAATATCCAGCTTTATTGGTGGAGCTGCTGGGAATGTATTAACGCGCCAGAAGCTGCACAATGTCGATGCAACACTGACCTCTTCTGGTGGAAGCATCACATGGCAACAACAAAGACCATTCAGGGCTCTAGAAATTGGGTTACACATTAATTCTAGTAGGTCAACAACCAGCTCAAGTGTAAGACTGTCAACAGCTATAAAATATTAAGAATTATAAGCTGGGGTCCCTTAGATTTACAGCTTACAGCTTTGATCTGAGATTTCTTTATTTCAGACCCACAAGGATAAATATTGTATGTGCTTTATCTTAAAGAGTCAAAGAGCTTCTTGAATAAGCATACTAATAGCACAGTGAATTAACTGCCAACTGTACGTTTCCTGCTCCTATATAGCCTCCACTTCCTTCCAGCTGTGTTAGACTGTCCTGATCGTCATGGTACTACATTCATGGGTCACATAGTTTAGCGCTACATTAGCCAACTAATCCCTCTTCCTTACACCAGCTGACCTAACCTCGTGTTTCCAGGGTCTAACTAACATGGATGACTGCTAGATTACAGCTGCCGGCGAGTGCATTTTGAGAGAGATGACCTTTGATATGCATGAGCAGAGAAGCTCAGCACAGCAAGTTGCAAGAACAACATGTAAACTTGTACACACTCACCGAGGTGTAGTTGGTCTTTCCCATGTTATGGTTCTGGTTGTGGTTCAGGTTTTGGTTCTCTTGCTCTCTGCACTGCAGACCAGCCAGGTGTCTCTCCAGGGCTGCCCAATCCATTGTGGGCAGAGGTTCCTCCTCTACATTCTCCTCCTCCTCTCTGTACTCCCGCATCAGACCACCAGTTCCTCCACTTCCTCCTCCTCCACCATCTCCTCCTCCACCACCACCTCTGCCACTGCTGCGGCTCCCCCTACCCTGACTGGAGCTGCGGTGGCTAGGTTTGGGAGTCTCTGATCCTCCCTCAGCTGTGCTAGAGGAGTGGAGCTGGTTGCTCTCGGGCAGAATTAGATTCCCGTTCTGTTTCAGTTCATCCGGGACAGCTGCCACAGAGGTGGCGGTGCGTCCTCCAGGGGCCGGCAGGGGTGGGACCGTCTTCACATCCTGGAATTCTTCGGCGAGGCTGCGAGCATTCACTGGCTTCCTGTAGCCTTCTTTGAGGCCGCTACCGCTCACAACGCTCTCTTTGCTTTCTCCTTGACCAGGGGGCTGTGGGGAGGTGTAGTCCTCTCCGTACTCGCTCTCCCACTCCTCCATCACCTTCTTCTTGTACTCCTGGTAGTCCTCATCCTCCTCATAGTCATCTAGAGTGCCCAGATCTGGGGATGGGGAGGATTTGTAGTCCTCCAGATTGGCCAGGTCAAGAGAAGGAGAGCAGGGTGTAACCTTGTTGGAGTTGGACTCTGAGCTGGAGCGGCTGGATGCATCGCTCCCCAGGTCCATGCCATCCTCTCGATAATCCTGCAATACAAAAAATAGGAAACAAAAATGAGGTTGAGGATGAAAGTAGAAGACAAATGCCTAAAAGTTTGTGCATATAATAAAAGAAATGGTAGAGATAGGCTGAAAGGAAAGACAAAAGGAAGAGGAACATAAAAGGAGAATGTAGGGAAGTTTGGATTAGTCACAGAAGTGTTGTGGTTTTAGACAAGGACCACAAAGCACTTCCTGACCTGCAGCAACTTCCTTCCCCCTGCAGTTTTACAGATGCTTGTCTTATTCTACCCCCACAACTGAACCCATGTACTCTTACTTTTGGATGTCCAGTTTATTACAATGCTAGAGAAACTGACCAGAGTGACTGTGTGGAAACATGTTGCTGCAGGAAGTTTTGTCAGGTAATTTATTTACCTTTTTTTTTTTTTTCTTGTAAAAGTTTGTTATATATAATTAATTTTGTCATATCAAACTAGTATTTATGATACTGTAATTGTAATTGTTTTGTTTTAACTTCTATTTAAAAAAAATCTTAATTTTCACATTTAAAATTTTCTGATGAGGGTTTAATTGAAAACTCTTTTCCCTGGCTGTATGAAGCCTTCAAATTCACTGGAATTCTTTTCCCAGTGAATAGAAATAGAAATGCAGCTATTTGGAAAACTCTGGTCATGAAAACAGGGACAGTCATGGTGAAGAAACTAAAAGTCACTCTCATTAAGAAAATACTGTTTTAAAGTTACAGTTTGCAAGTTACAAGCCACATGTCTGCTAAACAGCTTTCAGCTTCAGTTTGTTAGACTTCTTCAATTTTCATCTTGAGTCTTTTGTGATGGCAGTAATTAGGCAACATTTTCAGTATCCAGGTATACCAAAGGTTATAAAAAGTTATTGCTTCAAAACCTAAAGAAAAAAAAAATCTATCATCCTGTCACCATGTTTTCAACACCTTAACGTGACGAGAGGTTTCTCTGGCTGTATGGAGCTTAGAGTAATGCAACTCTGTCCATGACCCCAGGTGTTGCTGTATACTGCCGGTCAGCTGGCTAAGGAAAGGAAACCTTTCTGATCACAAAAAAAGAGTGCTTTCATCATCACTCTTATCAATTGGCAATCAGCTTGCCTGGCCATTGCCTTTCTATGCAATTCTGATTGATTCTCATCTCTTTTCAGTGCTCCGTCTGGGATTTCTCCCATTGACCTAGATTTCTCTGGTAGAATTTCAACCAGGCCAATCAGTGAAAAGAAGGAAAAATTGTGAACGATGACATCGAACTGTAGTCTGCCTGTAATTCAGCAATGGCAGCAGAGTAAGTGACCGATGCCATTTCGTCCGTGTAGGCCACTCTTCTATTGAAATCTTGAATAACATTAACAGCCATTTGGTTCAGCCCTTCTCTCTTTCCAGTGGGGGATGGCTGTTTACAGCACAGGGAATTTCCGGTAAGCTTCGCAGCGTCGAACTGGTGTATTACATACATCACGGCCAAACGTTAGTGATCGGGTAAAATTTTAAATTTCAACAGAGTCCACGCCTCAAGCAAGCAATCGTTTCTCAACAGCTGATGGTCCAGACGCCCTGCACGAAGCAAAGTGTAGAACAAGGGGCTTGTTTTCCACAGGCTAGCAATCAGCGGAATGTCTGCTATAAAGAAATATTAATGAGCAAATATCAGCTTTTTTTTACTGTGGTATCTATGAAGAGCAGAACAGCAAGACAGTATATTTTTATGTGCAATAAGCACCTGACTACCTTTAAACTACTAGGTGTTTATTCTTTTGCAATTAAAAATATAATAAATAAATCTTCTAATTACATTATTATAACTGTAATAATCAGTGTTACATTAGTTCAGCACCAGTAGAAACAATTGCTGTTTTTCTGTTGTTATTTTGTTTTGTTTTAGATATTTTCTGTTAATACAGTATTTTGATTCACAGTAATTACAATATGAGAATTTCACATGTCAATTCCAAATGTTACTAAACTTTGCTTTTCAATGCTGTAATTACTTCCATGTTACTCTGTTTCTAAATGGATAGCTGATTTCTTGGAATGGCATTGTGCAACATTTCACACAAAAACGCATAATAAGGGAGGGGTCTGTGTAGCTTAACGTGTCAGAATAACGCCCCACTGCCTACTGCTACATCTGCACAGCAGCACAGGGACTAAATAGGATGCTATGGGGGCTGTGTGTGAGTGGCGGAGAAAGGTTAATGCACAGCAAACTGTGGCGTGAACAGGTGAGTCTGGAGCTGTTCCCTGACCTTGTCTGTGTTACACCACCTGACTGATTGGTGCACAACTAATGAAAATGTCCCTGTTGTTTACAACCGTCCACAAATCTTTACCAAACCGGAACCTTTGCTTGTTGCAACATTTCTTTTTTTTCCCCCTCTTGAGCAGCGCACCTTCATCAGAGTGTCTCACCACTTTTAATACCTAATAAAAAGCAAAGCACACCCAAATTTCTCTTGGGGCAAAGACAAATTAACAACACATTCCTCTGTGAGCACATTATGAGCTGCTCTGCAAACTAATTAATTATAAAGATTGCTAAATGCTGGTGTAGACCAAAAGAATGGAATCTGCTCTGCTTCTTATGCAAGACCTAATGGTTAAGAGGAAATATTCACATGTTTACTGTTATTCTGGTCATAATAGACTCATATTAAGTTAGACCCAGAAGATCACACACCTGTTTATGGTAAAAGGAAGTGCAGGAAACATGTTTGTTGTGGGAAAGCAATGTGACTCAGCATCTTAGAGTGCATCTGAAAAGTGCTGATGGGATGTGGAATCATAAAGCCATTCAGAGGAACCTGCATTTCTGTGTGAAACAAGTTGAAGGGAGCAGAAGTAAAGCTGCTGCAGAGTTGAGACTGACATACAAATGTCCACAAAAATCATAATTCAGATTTAAAGTGACTGCAAGTTACTGTTACCAACTACATGTTGTCAAGAAATAGAGAAAACATTGGCAGGATTTTAGATTACTATATAGATATTAGAATCTTCAAGAAGTCAAGTTGGGGAGTAATATGGACAGCAATACCATGCAAGTTCTTTGCTATCATTTCTGCACAAGTGGGGTTTACCTTGGTAACAAATTTACCATTTTGAAATTCTATGCTTTTCTAGTCTCAGATTTCTAGATTTTTCATGCTGTCATTTTAGAATTCTACTCAACAGAGTACAAGACATTTATCTTTATGTTTCACCAATCTTAAAACAACACAATGCTGAGGTTGGCTTCTGGTTTGGCAAGGTGATAAAGGGCTAATTCTCTGGTCTGGTTTTTCATTTTGACCAAGTCACATCAGATGCATTTCTTTTCTCGTCTGTAATATCTGCAAAAATTTTGACTGCATTTTTGTGCATTAAATAAAAGTTATTTGAATCAAAGTTTTTTGATCTGTGTTTAATGCCTTGTCTTGCATCCAAAACTGATATACTTTTAGAACCAAAGATCCGGTTTAAAACTCTGATCTAAGAGGTTCTAGAGACAAAACAAATGGCCTGTCAGCTTAATAACTAAAACAATTCTAGACTATTTTTTTGTTTTGGCACCCCAAAAGTTAAATAGCATTATTACTTATATATTGGTATTATTTATTATTTATAGATAAATATAAAGACATTTATCAAAACACATTTTTAGATATATTTTTTAGAAATTCAGATTTTTAGACAATGAAAAAAGAAATAAAGTTTTCGAACAGTCAGTTTCCTTTTTTTCCATATTTAACCAGAGCTGGGGAAAAAAGGGATGCAATGATCAAGCATTTCCATGCAGATAGCAATTTTTAGTTTTCTGAGATTTCTGATCTGCCAATTCCGACTGATGGAGGTCATAGTTTCAAGAGAGGCGGCAGTCTAACAGCCAGTCATAGAGCTCTCCCGTTTTAGCTGATTGTATTTATTTTTTCTTTAAAACTGAAACTGAAATTGCTAAAGTACAATAGCGGTTATTTAGCCTGGCCACTGGCCATTGGCTTCCTATGGAAGCCAAGGGCGGCTGTACTGGCATGTTTATTTTCCTGATGGTTTTCTCGAGATAAGGAGATATTTATGTCGTTATAACAACATAACGAATACCGTTTTCTCGAGATAAGAGATAATTATGTCGTTATCACGAAATAACGATGACAGTTTTCTCGATATAACGAGTTAATTCCCCAATGGTTTAATTATATGACTAACTAAGTGGTGTCATTATGGTTTACCTATCATTTATTCACAGAATTATTCACAGAATTACACAGGCATGCCATGACTTACACTTATAAGTCCTCTCCTGCTGGCGTGGCATGTCTTTGAATGTTGGAATCAGGTTTCACACACACACACACACACACACACACACACACACACACACACACACACACACACACACACACACACCAATCATCTCATGATGTCGAGAAAACAAAGTTTGTTTTCTCGAAATTAAGTCGTTATCTTGAGAAAACCATCAGAATAAAGTTTATGCGTAACACGTCCGCTCTCGGCTTCCGTACCTTCCAGACCCAATTCCACTTGATTCTAATCTCCCTTCAGTGCTCCGTCTGGGATTTTTATTGAGTCCAATTTCTCCGGTTGAATTTCAACCGGGCCAATCAGCGAACAAAAGAAGGAGTTGTGTAAGATGATGTCGAGTTTCTACACTGTTTTAGAATTGTAGCTTGCCTAGATAGGGTTGTAGTTAGGCAATGACAGCAGAACGAAGCCATTCCACAATGAAAGTCTGAGCAATGTGTAAGACATTTTATTGCTGGCAAAGATGTGATGGTGAAGCAAAGCATAAAACAAGGGGCTGGTTTTTATTAGGCTAGCTAGGATGTTAAGTGTCTTAGCCAAACAACCTCCATTAAGGCTGCCAGATTTGACAAGATGCAATATATTCAGCAGAGCTCACTAAACAAAAAAGCAGCTAATTCTGCTTTGTGTGTTTGGGTCAAAGACAACACAAAAGGCACAAATATCAGTTGACATTATCAGTCAGAAAACTTTTGAATTTTGCAACAGGGAGTTATTTGTGCAATGGCAACCTAAATTTAACATAGAGATGCCGCTGTTCACCAAAAAACAGCAATAAACTCATACACATATCTTGTGAAAATGTTGGGAGGTAATATAGCATTTCTCTCAAGTCTCATCTCAAGTATATAAATGTTTGCTCTAGTTCTTTGCATCTTGAAAATCAACTGGAGTTCTGTCAGACGAACTGTTAGCCTAAGACCCAATCTTACGCAGGCTCACTGCCTTATGAAATCTTTGGATTGCAGGTAAGGGTATTATTGATAAGATATCCACTGAACCTCACTCAAAGAAGCAAGAGCCCCCTCCAATCATCCTTTAATCACTACCAGAAATGTTTTTAGCGGGTGTGTGGGTGGGGATAACCCTAGGAAATGGGATTTTGCCTTAGTGCGCACCTGTATATATAGAAGGGAGTACAGAGTGGAGGAACCTTACCGATGCGCTCATCAGGCGCCCTGCCTGGAACAGTATGGTCACCAGCCCCAGTGGTGTGAGACCCGGCCTGTCATGGTTGGCTCTTCTCGCCCTGTTAGGTGCTAATCGTGTCTTAAATCTTGGTCACCGATCCTTTACGTTCCTTTAAGCGCTATCCCAATACTCGTAGCCTCGTCGCTCTCCATACAGCTGCTATCGCGTCAATACGCCGTGGTCACCTGACTCAGATAATGCAATCATTTAAAGTGAATAGTTTATAAAGAGAGAGCCTAGATAGACACTGCGAGATGCAAGGCTCCACGGAGCTGCAGAGCTTGATCCGCTGTGGGATTAACCGTAGCGCAGAGAGACTGTGCACAGGCTGGATTCGACCAATAAAATACATGCAAATTGACAGCTGCACCGTTGTCAACCCCACAGCCGGGTGGGTGTTTTTATGTCAGCGGAGGGGGCGGTGTGTGTGTGTGTGTGTGTGTGGGGGGGGGGGGGGGGTTATTTGCAATGAGAAATAATACTACGCTCACAAATCAGTCCTCCTCTAGATGGTATTTAAAGGGGCATCATCGCATACGCCCAAGCTGATTTTACAGAGAGCTCACTCCAAGAGGCATTCGAGACATGTATGATTATGTTATTTAGCAACTATAATTAACAGTTTATTTTTATAATCATTTCATTAGAAAAAGAGTCAAAATAAAATGTTTCTCAAATATGCACAATCATGCATATCCTGTAGTCAAATGATGTAATGTTCCCCAAAAGTCCCAGGAGGAACCCGGCAGCAGCGCTGACTGAAACGCCCTGTATCACCGACTAGCAGTGATAAAACTGACCCTGATCCACGCACCGTTATCGGTGAGAAATAAAGTCACAGCATAAAGTAGTCTAAATGAACTGATACTCACTGTCATCATCTTTATTTCGTCCCCTCCACGTCAAGACATTGTAAAGTGTAAATCCCAGCTGTTAGACAACAGTGACGGTGCTGAGTTGTTTCACAGCCAGCCTGTTTTTATTCTAAGGGCGGGCGGCGGAGAAATTACAGAGAGCCGGTGGATCATTCACAGCAGTCATCGCTGAGTGAGGGATAGTTGTTTCCACAGAGGAACCCACCAGAGTGAGCTCTGGTACAAGAAAAAAAAAAAGGCTCTATAAAATGGATATGTAAAATAAATAATAAGAAAAGAAAAATCCCGGCAGGTCAGCGCTGCCTGTGTCCTCTCCTCCCCGGCTCAGAGGCACAGCGGAGCGGTGCCCACAGTCCAGCAGTCCAGCCTGCGCTCCCTCCACCACGTCAGCCGGGGAAATAAATAGCCTCCCTCTGAGTAAACTGCTACTCCCCTTTTCCACTGTGGGCTTCCGCACAGTTTCAGAGATTCCACACAAGCAAAGGATGGAACCTTTTATAAACAAAAACCCAGCAGCAAGGACCGAGCCATGTGTTACCCAGCTGGCACAGGTCTGCGGTTTGTGACTGGTAGTGGCTCTGTGCGCTGCAGCCAGCCTGAGTGACGAAGACACAACACTGAATCTGAAGCCCAGCCTTCTGCACCCACTGACCCCTCAGAGCCACGGAGGGACATTTCAAGGAAGAGTGAAAACTTTTAAAACTTCTTAGTGTTCTGAATTTATATTTTCCAGTGACAGACATACACCTTAGAGATGACTCTTCAGGGGGCATTTGCCTTAATAGGCTACAGCTGTGTATGACGAAATATAAAGCAACAGCCACTCAATATGTGCAGGTCAGTATTTGTTAACAAAAACTTACTTATATAGTAAGCTAAGCTTACAATTCAGAAATACTCACAGATTTTATATTTTCCAAAATTTTCTAATGTTTTTCATGTACTTCCCATCTAAGCAGACAGAAGTCACATGTGGAGTACCCCGAGGTTCAATCCTGGGACCCCTCCTATTTAATACCTACCTGCTCCCACTAGCTCAGATTATAACAAGTAATAAGATTAGCTACCATAACTACACAGATGATACACAACTCTACATTACTATGTCACCAGGTGACTCTGAACCCATCTAAGCACTGCACAGATATTTAGAACAAATCAGTGTGTGGATGTGCCAAAACTTTCTTCAGCTAAACAGAAACAACACTGACATTATTATCTTTGGACATAAAGAGGAACAATCTAGAGTCAGCACACAGCTTCAGTTATTACAGCTGGAAATGAGTGATCAGGCCCGAAATCTGGGTGTAGTGATGGACTCCGATATGAACCTTCAGAGACACATGAAGACAGTTACAAAGTCAGCCTTCTATCACCTGAAGAACATTTCCAGGATTAAAGGACGAATGGAAAGGATGAAACAAGATCAAGAGAAACTCATCCATGCATTTATCTTTAGTTGCATTGATTATTGCAACAGCGTCTTCATAGGTCTGCCTAAAAAGTCAATAAGACAGCTGCAGCTGATCCAGAATGCTCCGGCTTGTGTTCTCACTAAGACCAGGAAAATAGAGCGCATCACCCCAGTTCTAAAGTCCTCACACTGGCTCCCTGTAGCTCAGAGAACAGATTTACTGACTCATTTTGACTGATGTTTTTATGATGTAAAGCACTTTGAACAGCCTTGCTCCTGAGATGAGCTACACAAATAAACTTGACTTGACTTGACATGACATGTACAGATCCCTGAAAAAGCGATTTAAAGAAAAGACCATAATAAATCAATTCAATTAACTTTTCTCCTCTTTAATGCGACTTATATAATGTACAATTCAACAGGAAAGGAAACAATTTTTTGAGGAGATCAAATGCTGCAATAACCTTGGAGTCTCTCAGCAAGCCACAGATCAACTTTGCAATATTTGTCCACACTGCCTTGCAAAGGTTCTGCAAATCCTTTAGATTGTGAGGACATCTCTTGTCCACAGCCCTTTTCAGGTGACTCCACAGATTTTCTACCATTTATTTAGTTCTGGAGTTTGGTTTGACATTCCTCTTGCTCAGACTTTAATTTTCCAATCATGAAGACATTTTTTTTATTTGTAGAATGAAATTCCTCTTTATATTCGGCTTTCTTGTAGACTTCTGAAGTTTTAGCACTAAACTATTTGGAACAGTCCTATAAGTTCATCTTGTACAAAAACTCCAGTTACATCAGAAGAAAAGTAACTACTAGACATGTTGCTGCCACTACCATGTTTTACTGTGGATTTATGTTTTTTTGGTAATGCGGAGTGTTGTTTGTTCCAGGGCAAACCTTTGAGAATCATGACCCAGCAGTTTGAGCTTGGCATCATTAACCCAGAACACATTCCCCTTCAAAGTTTTGATAAGGTTTTAGCCAGGTCTGGGTATCTTTGGAAGGAAGGATTCTGTTTGGCAACCCTACTTCCACGCGCAATAGCTAAAATCTATGAATACTTGAGACCCCCTCTAAAAATGGCTATTTTAATAGTTCAAACACCAAATATACTTTAATATATATATGAATACGCACATTGGAAACTAAGCACCAGAAGCTAATATCTATAGTCTTTATTTTCTATGCTCTTGGGGGTACACCAAATTAGCAGCAAGGACAATAAATGGTGCTTCTGGATTGGCTGCTTTACAAACCCCAATCAATAGTGTGTCAAACATTGTGCCTTTGTGGAATCAGTTTGCATGCACTGTTTGTGGCAGAGTGATCAAAACAACCCAACTGGCTGACTTGCCACAAATGCAGGTTGAAGAGTGGGATGACATCCCTCAGCAGTGTATAATCAAGCTGGTGACCAGCATCAGGAGGTGGGGCCAGGTTGTTTTTGTTGGTTACCGTCTACCACAAACTACTTAGACCGCTGTTTGCTAAATTAATAAATTGTTAAATTTCTATAATGTCTTCTTTCTTCAAGCCTCAGCTGTCCAATCCAATAAACAACACCTTGCAAGAGTCATCTTGAAGGGTAAAGTTCCTGCATTTGCAGAGAGGATTTAGCAAGTGCTGCTCAACCCACAAATGCATTTTCCTTACAAAGGTGGCACCTTTTAAAGGGAGATAAACAAGCTTTCTGATAGTATAAAATTTAACAGACTTGTTTTTTTAGTTTAATTTCTGAAAGTATGTATGGAAAAAAAATATTTAATTACTCTTGTCCTTTTACAAACCAGGCTTTTTATCAGGGGTGTGTGCAGCTTTAAGAACTACTGTATTTACTTTAACACAGGAAACGAAGCAGTCATGGCCTGAAGAGTCCACACACACACACACACACACACACACACACACGCACACATGCAATGCATATAGACTCCTAGATGTAGTGCAGTGTAAGGGCTCAAGAGGGGTGAACATGAAAATGACTTGCTCTTCTTATGTGACATTCTGTTTCTTCTCTCAGCAGCTGCTATTTTACATCCTCCAAAAATGGAAATCAAGTAAAATGTCAGTGATAAAGTACTCTAAAGAATGAACTACATAAATTTCAAGCATAAAACGGTCCAGCATTTGAGAAAATTGCACAAACGCACCATGTTGCAGTGTTGTAAATACTCCTCGGTTATCTCTGTGTCTCACCAGTTTCTCCGCTCTTTCTGGCTGACTGGGTGCCTCCTAGATTTGTAGTTGTTTGAAGGATGGGAGCTGTCTCAAGATTTAGTGTGTTGGATGTATAATAGCGGAGCAAAAGAGATCATCCATGTAATAATGGAGCAGTACTTCAAAGGCCCCCAGCTGAGCCTCTTCTTCTACTTCAGTGGGGATAACTCTAGTTAAGATCATCCCAAAGAGAGGACAGCAGGAATCCTGCATGTTGCCACCAATCTGGTCCTTGTTGATGCTTTTAACGCTTTATCAAGCTTTCGTTTCTCTGTTGTATCCCCTAAAAATAATCTGTCATTATAAAGTAAGGAGATGTACAGTTATCTAAAGGTCTTCATGGGAGAATAAACTCATTTTTATTCATGAGATTATATACTCACTAGGTAATTAACTCCTCATTAATTTGCCAACAGGAGACTGAGATTGTTTTGGTCAGTCACTCACTTGCACTCAGGTTGCCGTCTTTGAAGTTTTCATCTCTCTTTTTGCCATCAAAGACTTTAAAACAGTTCTGGCATGGCACCCTTCCCCTCAGTGGATTGTTATACAAAACAATAAAAGCTGCATCCATGCTTTGAGTCAAGGGGGCAAGATGAAGATATCCATTATCTGTCACTTCAAAGCTCTTTTACTCAAATCTTTATCACACCTGGAAGAAGTAGTGAACTCTTTCTGCACTTTTGATTGAGGAGGTGGTCATAGAAAGTTCCCTGGACAACACCTCCGGCACCTCAGCTCAATCACTCCTGTTTTTCTTATCCCCTCCTGCTTTGCTAAGAAGCAGAAGACCAGTGTCTGTCAAGCTGCCATTCAGTGGGAATTACCAATCACTGAGGGGCAGAGACATGTGGAAAAACAGACCATTCCAGATCTACAGTATCTTGGAAAGCTTTGCTTTATCTGCTCTCCTAACAGTCCGTCCGTGGCAGATATCTGGCAGGAATCACAGAAGACCCATTACTGACAGAGAGATAAGGCTGGAGAAAAGAATGCCCCTCAGACAATACTGAAAAGTCAGGAAACATCTTCCTCTGGCTTATATCTGTCTTAGAGGTGTTTAAAAAAAACAGGGAGCTCCTGACAGTCAGAGAAATTGAACCTGTCTCCAGCTTGTCAGAAACTCAGCAGCTCCAAAAAGAGGGGAAGACACTAAAAGTGACCTTGGAGGATTCTCACTCCCATGTTCACTCCCTGAGTGTCGTTTTTAGGGACTGAGGGATTAAGTTCACCTTGAAATAAAGAGGGCCAAACTGGATGACAGACAATGAAGCATCAGAAACATAACTCTGGTACAAGGCCAAATCCAAAAAAGGGAAATGTCCTTGCTGGTTATGGAACACACAGGGCCATGAGGAGACCTGCTAAATACGGTGGTTCTCTCACGGAGACATGCTGTCACACAGTCATAATATCTTCATACTTTGCACCATTTATAGACAATATCTTTAGAATGCCTCAAATAAGTATTGACATCACTTGAAGTTAAAGTAGAGCTTACTTGTGAAGTGAAATAAAAATTATGCTTTTAAAAATTGTTTACAAAAATACATTTTTATTCAGTACCCTTACACTGATGTGCGTCAATAAAATCCTTTAAAAAAATCACCTAATTTGTAAATAAAACAAATTTAATCCTAAAAAGAGCTCTTCTGTTAAGGTCTAAGAGGTTTGTTGGAGAACATTAGTCAACAAACTGCATCATGATGACCAAGAAACACATGAGAAAAGGTCAGGGACAAAGTTGTGAAGAAGTTTAAAGGAGGGTTAGGCAGCATGACAATAACTATACTGCTAAACATGTGACAGAGCAGTTTGATGTATCAACCAAAATCAGAAAAAGTACCACACAACTGACACTTAGCAAGACTTGGCTGTCTATCTGACCTGACAAGCTGAGCAAGGAGAACCTTAAACAGAGAAGCAGCCAAGAGGTTCATGTTACCTTTAGAGAAACTGCAGTGATCCATAGTTCAGGTTGGAGAATCTTGTGACATGATTGCAGTTGGTTGTGCATTAAATTAATTAGGGCCTGTATTCACAAAGAATCCATAGACTAAAAGTGGCTCTTAGTCACGTCATCTTAGGAGCATTCTTGGAGTTTATGAAATTTTAAGATTTTTTTTCAGAATTTTACCTCGGTAAGATAAAAGTTATTCACAAAACATCTTAGGTCTTAAGATGGCTCCAATATGACAAAATGGTAGGAGTAGTGAGAAGGACCTTTAGTGAGCATAAGATTATTTTAAGCCTTTTGCAGTCCCAACTCAATGCTTAGGGAGAGTGAGGCAGATGTCATGGTGTGACAACAGGGCAGCAATGGGGGTGTCCCGTCAGCCTTTCAGTTCCCGAAACGATGAAGAAATAAAATTAATCAATTAATAAAAACTTGTAAAAATGCACATGGGGTCAGTCCGATCTCTACAAGATGGCGCACAAAGGGTGAGGTGTCATATTGACCCCTCCTGGGTCTGCAGGAGAGTTAGGCAGGGAAGATGGGGGAAAGACTGACAAAAATAAGAGATATTCTCTGTAAAATGGATAGAGCCTGTTTTACTTTTCTATTTTATGTTGGTCTTTTCTCCAGATAAAAACAAGTTTATATAAGCAGGCAATCAAAGTGAATTGCTGATACTTGTCAGTCCACATTAATGATAATTAATAATTATTACGAAATAGATGATGTAGTAAAATGACCAGCATGGCGATAAGCCGTGCCAAATCACAATAATGATGAGGATGTAAATAAGCCACAATCAAACATGTTGATGCTGTGTGGCAACAAATTTAATTTTGCATAGTTTCATCATCATGACACACTTATCTTAATCCATTCTAAATTCAATTATCGGTGAATTTCTGTCAACTGGCTAGGTGACTATTTGGGTTTTTTTTTTTTGTCTTATGTTGTTTCTCCAAACACAGTCAGAACTAGACCTATTGACTGAATTTAGAAATACTCAAGTAAAAGCGACCAGGCCATATTCTATTTTTAGATCTGTGTTATTTGTATGATCAGATATAAGTGTTTTTTTTTCTTTTGACTTTTGGTCCTATCTTTTTACCAATTGGGGGCGGTAATGCTCCATTAAGTTATTTTCCAACCATCATTAAACAGAAGTAGAAGAGGAACCAATCACAAGCCCTACAAGACAGTGTCACACCTAGCAACATGGTCATCTACACCTCCTCAATAAGATGGGAATTTCTGTCTTCTCCTCCAAAGCACCAAAACTCACCTCAATACACTGAGATCTGACTCCATTCAATGTTATTTAATCTAAGGAGCATTGAATCCAATGTTTTTTCGTGATTTTAATCTTTTATTGTTTAAACCTAAACAATAAAACTGAACTGAATTTTTCCTCATTCAATAAGGTAGTACACACACACTCACAAAAAATAAATAAAAATAAAAATAAAATGATGGGAAACCCTCACTCAAATGTAAATAGAAAATTTCTTTGGTTTTGTCACATATACATGTAACTGCACATCAGTCTGTGCGCCAAAGCGCATGAAATGCATGTTATCTGTGGATCACTTTCATTTTTACTGAAAAGGAAAATGGAGCTGGATAAGCAGAATAACTCCAAACAGGTCAGATTTGATTATTAAGGTGCACAGGTTGTAAACAATCACACATGTAGATAAATAGCTGCACAAAGGTGTGCGTAATTGTGGATTGATGGCAGCTTTGGCATTGCTGGAGGACATTACCAATGGAAGGATTCAGAGGGAAGGTGTGTTCAGACATCAGACTGACCTGCTGGGACATGATGATGAGTGAGTTATTAGCCACTTTAGATTGTCCACGGCCATCATTCTGGAGCTCTGCACAGAACTGCCCCCTTGCATTGCAGAGGTAAACTAAGGAGCCGAGTGTTACCAGTTCAAGTTCTCACTATGCTGGGTTTCCTTGCAAACAGAGCATTTCAGTGGGAATTGGCTGACAGATTGGGAAAATCACAGTCATTATTCAGCCGAGCCATGCCATGCCTTATGCGTTGCCAAGATACACAAGGTTCCCCTACACTGCTACAGGCAGAAATTAAATTGCCATTTGCAATTTATGAGCCAACTTCCTAACGTGATTGGAGCTGTCAATGGCACTAATATTTGCTATTCACATTCATCTGAAAATGAATGTGCTTTTATGAAAGCATTTCCATTCTGTAAATGTGCAACTCATATGCACAATCGTGTCTAACAAATAATGACATACTGGCCTGGTTCAACACGAGCTTCCTTCATACTGTGGAATAATTGATTTTCCCACTCAATACAAAGGATTCTCTGACACTGTGTGTATTTTTAAATCTCTGTTCAAACTCATCTGTTCAAACAAACATTTTCCCTTTGATTGATCTCTAAATTTTTTGTTTTGTTTTTTATTTTACATATTTTGCTTTTAATTTTATTACTTTCATTTTTTTTAAAGGTGACCTTGTGCACCCTAAAACCTTTTAAATAAAATCTATTATTATTGTTATTAGTTGTAGTTGGAAACAGACTCAAGCAGAGACCATTGCCATGGTTATTCAGACACATGGTAGGAACCTTCCGGTATTCATACTAATTTACATATGCATTTATGGATGGTGACAGAGCGGTCCACGTGACACAAGCAGCTGCGCTCTATTTCATGCAAATTGGGATGTATGAAGGATGTATGAAGAAAAACCACTTGCATGCACATGATTTTATACATCTGAATTTTTATGTGTGCCACACTTTTCTAAATTTGTCCACACAAACTTTTAGTGTGAAAGTTGCACACTCTTTTATACATGACACCCCTGGTCTTTGTTGAAAAGAGGTGATAAGAAAGGCCTAAAAAGTCTAATTTAAAGTTTGCCCTAAGTAGTGCTTATAAAGGTACTTTGTATGGATAACACCAAAGATGAGATTTTAGTGTAAATGTAAAGCTGTATGTTTAGTAGAAATTAACAATGCAAATCACTGTGTCTCTGTGTTGAAGAATGGTGTTGGCAGCATTATGTTGTGGGGACGCTTATCTTCATTAGGCACAGGAAAGATGGACAAAGCTGATGAGAAAATGCAGAAAATACAGTCAAAGATAGATCATTTCTGGAAGAAAACCTTAGATGCTGTAATAGACTTGAAACTGGAGCAGAGGTTTAGCTTGGATTAGAAACCAATCGACATCCATGTTTTAGAATGCCTAGTCAAAGTTCAGACTTAAATCTAATTGCAAATCTGTGGCAAAACTTGGAAAAGTCTTTCCAGATGCGACTCATTCATTCTCACTGAACTTGAGCTCTTCTGTGAAGGAGAATGGACAAAAATCTCAGACCCAAAAAGCTGTAGCTGCTATTGCCTCATGGGGGTTGAATGCAAATGTGTGACATACTTTTCTGCTTCTTTTTTTTTAAATGAAGAAAGCTGTAATCAGTCTTCCTACAATTTCACAAAAATTCTGAAAGCTTCCCAAAAATGCATCTAGGTTTGTGGTTGAAATGTAAAAAAATGTACAAAAGCTTGAGGGGAGTAAATACTTTTTACAATGCACTGCACATAGCTTCTTCATACCTTCTATTAATACAGGGCTTAAAGAAAGTGATCACTGTAGGGGTAAATCCCAGTATTGTTTTTTTGTTCATTTATGTGTTTGGAAGATTTTGACTAGAGGGTAAAACAAGCTGTTCAGTTCTGGTGATCAGTGGAGTGAGAAGCGTTTTTCTGAAGCACCTTCAACGATCTGTAGATATAAAAAAATCCGGCTTGAGGCACCTTCTTTTCTATCATTTTCTTTGGTGTTGATTTATAAACTGTTCCTACAAACCAAAGATGGCTCCTAAAACTAACACTGGTGGCAGTTTGAATAGGAAGAAAAATAACAGTCTGAATTTAGACAACTATTAATTATCTTTCATTTGCACCAAAGAACAGCTTAAACGTGGTAAATGAATACTTCTGCAAATCTATAAATGATAACTGCAGTATAGACTATAAACAGTCTGTATGTTGTTTATGTCTTAGAATATGCAGACAACTGGAAAAAGCTGTGCCACTAATTTTAGATGGTAAGAGGACTGCACAGGCAGGTTAAAACAATGTGTGCAAAGATCTTCAAAGTTTGATATATAAAAAGGGAAATGGTTGCAGAAGCACAAAAATGGTGGTTCTTCAAAAATTACAACTGTTCCTATGACAGGGCTTTCTACAAAGATTGGACTCTGAGGACAACATTCAGTCCAGAAAAGAGCAAGAGTAAGAGCAAAACACCTACAGAAACATCTCCTGCTTGCTAATGGTGTTAATGGAAGGGGATCATGTTGGAAAGCACTAATCTACACAAAAGAACAGACACATGTAAAATTTCTCAAGTGGTTTCAGGATCATCTAAATGGACAATCTTTGAAAATATGGAGCAAAAATATATTTTTCATACAGAAAAGCAAAATGATACATATGAAGGAAAAATCCACTTTTTAAAAATTTTCTCTCTCTTCAAATGTTTAAAAAATGTCAAACATTTTTTTAAATCAATCCTCCTTAGATGGGAATCTTTTAAGATTTTTTGTAACATTCAAACACACAAACTTGTTTTGCTTCAAGCCAGCAATGGCAGGATGCAGACCATGTTATGATGAATAGAGATGTCAGATAGCAACAAAAGAGGGTAGATCCTTAGCTGGCTGCCTGACCTGGTGTCCTAAATAGAATGGGTGGGACAAAGCATTAAGAACGGCCAGCAATCTCAAACACAATGATGATTTACTCCATTCAGTTTATGAAGGACTGGGGGAATAAAGAGTGGCATGCCCGGTATTCCCAAGGAATCACACGCACGTGCCAGTGTGAACATTTGTGTCTGCACGTGTTCAAGGGCTCCACACCTCCACTGGGCATTTCAGGGTCTTGCTGTTGTAAATTTGTTTACACAATCTGTCAAATGCCAGAGCCTGTTTCCCGCTACACCGCTAATACCTGGCTGCAATGTATTGATCTTCCTCTCCATACTACATATCCCACCAACAAATTTAACCGGCTAACGAAGTGTGAAATGGATTGCGAGAGCGCCTTCTTGTCCGATTGTACGTACAAGCAGTCACAGCTATTAGATTCATTGAAATGGGAAACATGTTGAGTTTCAGTCTGCAGTAAATTCAGTTTAACTGTGTGTAAAGCTTATCACCCAATGAGGCTAGACTAAGAAATGTGTTAAACCTAATCAGGTTTATGGGAGCCAAAATGATCATTTACCATTAGACATGTTTTCTCACAGATTAGTGTCACCAATAAATCCAAACTAACAATTACAAAAAAGAGTAATGAATGTAGTCAAGGCTGCAACCACTAAGGAAGTTAAAGTAGAAAAACTATTTCCTAAAGGCATGTTGAGGGGGAAGGTCCAGTTTTAGTCAAAATAAAGAAGATAGGACTTACACAAGTGGAAAAGTGAATTTATTTCAGCGATTCTATTCAAAAAGTGAAACTCATGACAAACAGAGTGATGTATTTTAACCAATTTACTTATTTTGTATTATTTATCTGCTGATTTTGATAATAATGTCTTACAGCAGAAGGAACCATGAAGTGCACTAAAATGTCCTGGTCATCAGCTTCTCTGACTTTGGACTTGATAAAGCACAGTGGACCACCACTGACTGTGAAAATGTCACACTGGACTTCAAGCAGTTATGATCCTGTGCCTCTCTGCTCTTCCTCCAGACTATGGGAACCCGATTTCTAAATGAATCGCAAATGTTACTTTGGGACTTTGGACCACTGAGCAACAGTCCAGTCCTTTTCTCTTTTCCTAGGTAAGACACTTCTGATGTTTCTGGAGTGGCTTAAACACAAGACATGTGACTGTAGTAGTCCATTTCCTTGATACATATGTGTGTGGTGGTTCTTGAAACTGTGATTTTAACCCCAGTCCACAGTTTGTGAAGCTCCTTCAAACTCTTGAGTGAGCTTTGTTTCACAGTCCACTCAAGCTGTGGTTATTCCTGTTGCTTATGCACCCTTTCTGACTATACTTTTTCCTACATTAATATGCTTGGACACAACATTCCGTGAACAGCCACCTTCTACAGCAATTACTTTTTGTGGCTTACCATTGTTATGGAGAGTATCGATGACTGTCAGACTGTTGGACAAGTGTTCAGCAGTCTTTTTTGTATAAGTCCTAACAAGACAGAGGCATTAAGTCCACACCATAACATTTGGGCATCAAACAAATTTCCTTTTAACCTTAAGAAATATTTTAATATCCTGCTAAGCAGTAGTTTTTTTAATTATAAGTCATAGCTATGCACATATGTGGGTTTTACTTCTGAGATGTAATTACCAAATGAGCTCCCTTTTTGATGAGATTCAATTTTTTTTCGAAATACAGCTATATATCTCATATATATAGCTATATATGTCACGACTCTACCAATGCAGTATGGATTTATCTTACCACTGGACAAAATAGAAAAGCATCAGTGTCTTCAGCTGGGAGTCAAGAAAAGCTTTATGAAAAATGTCAAAGAGCTTGATGCTGTGGGTGAGCTTTGGCCCAAAGGGACTGGCACCAGCAGAGTTGGAAAAAGTCAGCCAAGTCGTTAATGAAGTTATGACCACAGTCATGGTCGTGGCAGGAGATCTTAATCGCCTGCAAAATTGGTGGACTGAGACTTGCTCTAGACCCATTAAATCCACAACACACAAATTAGACGGCGAGAATGAAAGGTTTGTAATCTGTTCAATTAGCTAAGCCTGGGAGGCGTTCTGTGAGTCCCAGGCAAAAGTTGTACGTGCAGGTACAGACATTTAAGTGATTCAGACCAAGGTTTAGGTTTGATGGTCAAAATACTCTCTGCCTGCTGTTCATCACATCCTGCAAAGCGGCAAAAACACCCACAATAATTTTAGCAGGAACAGGGCTGAGGACTCGCAGTCCAACTCAGTCTGTTTCAGGACTTCTAAGTCGGCTGTTTCTGTGCATTGTCAGCAACGCCGTCAGACAGAGATATGCATCCACCTCATCCTGTGCTCATCTCCATGCCATGCGCTGCGCAGATGTCCAAAAAATTTACTGCCCGCAACAAATTGGATCACTTCTGTGGCGTTTTTTTCGCAGGCCTTGCACCTGCCGTTTTGTACTTGGCCCCATAAACAACTAAACACCCAGAGATTGGGGAGGAAGTGAAAAGAGAAGCAACTAGAGTTGATTTAAGGAGCAAATTAAACCAGGAAGGGCAGAGATGGAAAGGAAAAAAGTTCTGAATTTTAGCAGCTATTTTTTTAAATGTAATTGCTTGTAAAAGTATTCCCTGTTGAGCTTTTCAAAATTTTTGTCAAGTTAAGTCTAGTAACTCCATTGTATTTTATTGGGATTTTATGTGATAAACCAACACAAAGCAGAATATAATTGAGAGGAAGAGGAAAAACCTTTTATTTTTTACAAATAAAAATCTGAAAATTGCTATTTGCATTTGCATGCAGTTAACACTGCAGAACCACATTTTGCTTGCAATTGCAGATACAAGTCTTTTGGGATTTGTCTCTACCACCTTTGCACATTTGGAGAGAAAAGGTTTTGCCCATTGTTCTTTGCAAAACAACTCAGGCTCAATCAGATTTAATGGAGAAAATCTGTGACGATGACGAGTTTTCAAGTCTTGCAACACATTCTCAGTTGGATTGATAAATGGACTTTGACTGGACCATATAACAACTAAACAAAAATGCCTTGGTTTAAACTGTTCCACTATAGCTCTGCCTGTCTGTTCCTGCTTGTGGGTGGACCTCTGCCACAGTCTCAAGTCTATTGCAGCCTCTTACTGGTTTTCTTCCATTATTGCCCATCCCAACAGCCTGATCCTGCTGTTGGGATCAGGCTGTTGGGATGATCCCAATGTTTCCCTATGTTAATACACCACCATGTATTAACATAGGGAAAATGTGTTCAAGATGTTGTGCAGTGTCAGTTTACCGCCACAGATAGTGTTTTGAATTTAGCCCAAAGGCATTACTCTCATCTGACCAGAGAATGTCTCACATGTTTGCTGGCTCCTAAATTGGTTGTGGGAAAGCTACAAAAAGGACTTAAGATTGCTTTCTATTTTTTCTTCTTGTTACTCTTTCATAAAAATCAGGGGTCTCATTTATAAAGGATTTCATAGGATTAATACTAAAAGTGTATGTACGCCCAAAAGACGAAAATGACATATGCCAAAAAAAAAAAAAAAAAAAAAAAAAAAAAAAAAAAAAAAAAAAAAAAATCAGATTTATTAAACCATACATGAGGCAGAAAGTGATGTGAGTTAGGTGGAGAGCTGAAAAAATATCATTTTTGGTATCCACAGTGACGTGAAATAAAGTTTACACAAAACACTGGCATTTTAGGAGACCAATGGCATACTCCACAATTGGGTGCTCATGGGTGTGAAGATCTGCGCTTGGGGGGCTTGGAAACAAGGTTAGGAGCCAGCGCCTGATGGGTAGCCATTGTTCCCTGCAGGTTGTTGTGGAATAGTGCATCAGTACATCAGGCCCTACTAATTAGAATTGCACAAAATAGTTTTTCATGGACTCATGTTCTCACATTGTGTATGGAAATCTGATGTATCTACTGATCATGTTAACAATGCCATCCAGGGCGGTAGCCATTGTTGCGCTTAGCGCTGACTGTGATATCCCAGACCTCTGGATAGCTTCACAGAACTATGTTGTTCTTTAAAGTAGCTTCAGGCAGAGTTAACTATTTGTTGATTAATTCAAACACATATTTGTATGCTAATTCGCACTGGTAAGAGCCATTTGCCAGGAACCCCAGACTGGCTACCACCTGTAATTGGACAAGGATGGCGTGGAGAATCAGGAGGATTGCCCCCCACTCCATCACTGCGCAGCATTAAGCACGGGTGTCACAACGATATTTAAGTGTTTATAGCAATCACTGTGAAAGCTTCACACCTTGTCACGATTTATGTTATTCTGTTGTACGTCTCACCCTGATGATCATCAGAGAGAGGAATGTGATGGTGAGAAAAGGTTTAAATATTGTGTGGACTTTGGTTTATGATTGAGGCTGTCCTATAAGCCCTTTTTGTTTATTTGAAAGTTCCTCATGCATAGTTATGGTTCAGCGCAAGCATAAATAACACAACTGTTTTGAATGGCTTTGATAAAGTCAATCTATGGTTAAAGTTTGAAATGTGATTAAAGATCTGAGAGAATCATGAAGCAGTGTGGCTTCAATACCCCACCTCACCATCTGTGTCGCCATTTCCCCCCTGTTTCCAAAACAAGCGTATACGGTTAGCATGGGTCAGAGTTAGCGTGAGGGACAGCACATTTTCCCTGTCATGTTTGTTTTTTATAGATCACAACATTTGTGGAAAGTGACTTATGTAAGCTTTATAAATGAGTCCCCAGATTTGATTGTATGACTGTAGTCGTCTGGTCTTCATTCTCGAACGAACCTCTGCGGTTTTAACAAAACAGCTGTACTTGTAGTCAGATTAGATTAAAGACAAATTGACTCAATTTACTAATTAGATGTTTTCTGAAGGCAGTTCGTTGTGGTGGATTTTATTTGGGGATATAAGAGTGAAGGAGGCTGAAAACATGCAGGCCATACCTTTCAGATTTTTAGTACGATTAGCTGTGATGGTGGTGGACTAAAAATCTCATCCAGAAGCTAAACTGATTATGTGCCGATCATTACAATATCAGGAGAAGAAGAACTAGTGTTTTCTGGGAAGGATGTAAGAGTCTGTAATCCTCAAGAGACCCTGGCAGGTGGTGGCACACTTTCTAAATCAAATATTGATCTTGTCTGGGCTGTCAGGTGTGAGCTACTGCTGCACCAGAGTTAGACATGGCCTCATAATTCATCATTGTACAGATGGCAAGGGAGAAGTACCAATATTATTAGTGCAACTGTGCCTTCACTCATGAAGCAACTTTGCTTTGGAGTTTCCTTACATTGTTGCCTTATCAGGTCAAAGGTATGTATGTCATGGTAAAAAACAAACAAAAAACACTGAATTGAGTTTAGCGGCCTGATATTTCTAAATCAGCACATTTTGGTTGTAATGAAATGTAAATTTTGTTATTTGACATAAAAACTAAAAGTTTAACAAGCATCTCAAGCTTTCATTGGATTAATTTAAGCTTAAAGGGGGTAGTACTTTCTCCACTAGCACTGTGCATTGTATACTGGTGCCTCAAAGAGTAATTTAACTGGCAATGCTGTCACTTTATATCACCTTAAAATGGCCTTTATAATTTTATTCCCTTGAAATATTTCATGATGCTGCCACCACTGTGCTTCAAGCAGCTAGTGATGGTGTTCTCTAGGTTTTAGCTACACTACATTGTCATTTGTTGTTGTTATCATGCTGAGGAGATGCTTTTTTTTTCAGCATGGACATGGAAGCTAGATGAATTTAATGGGAATATGGATGGAACTACAGTAATTACAAGCTAGTCTTGAAAGAAAACCAGGAAGAGGCTGCAAAAGACTTGAGATTGGGGCAGAGCTTCACTTTCCAACAGGAAAATCACACTAAACACACAGCCAGAGCTACAAAGGAATGAGTTAGATCAACCCATATTCATGTGTTTGAATGTTATAGATCTAGATCTAATTAAGAATTTTTGATAGGAATTGAAAATTGATTTTCACAGATTTCCCTCTATTATTGACTTTGAGTTATTCTGATAAGAACAATGGGTAAAATGAAAGTCCCTTGATATGTAAGGTAGGTAGATGCCTACCGAAAAAGACTTGCAGCTGTAATTAAAATGAAAAGTGATTCTAAAAATTTTTAAATCAGGAGGCTGCTTATATATTCAGCATAATGTGATACTTTGCATTGTTCTTTTACCAAAAATGCCCAGTAAAAACGTAGAATTTTGTGGCTATAATGCAATGAAATACAAAAAAGTTCAAGTGGTATTAATACCTTTACAAGGCACTCTGTTTGAAGCAATTAAGCCTTTTTTGAGAAAACAATAATTAGTAGCACCTGATACTAATTAAGAGCCTCAGAGCAAAGCTGTGAATGCACAAAAACACATTTTTACTTTATGTTGCATGTGGCCATAAGTAATTTTGGAATAATAGAAGACAAATAATAGCTGTTCAAAAAAAACCTCTACCTGCCACCCTTCATGAAAAGTTCTAGCTGAACTGAAGCTTTGCCTACAGCTATTGTTTGGCTGGATTAATAATTAATATCAGTATACAATTACAGCTTTCAATAAGTCAGTATTGGTTTTTATCTAAAACTGCACAAATTAAGGACAAAAATAAAACATTGATCACCAATTGCCACTGTCAAACTTTTTCCAGTTAATACGCTGTATTACAAAGGTAATAATCTCTATTCAAACTATTATCATGAACAGATTATATCTAGTACAATCACAGTCTTTTCTTTTCATTTTTTATCAAGTTTCTCAGCAGATAAGTAGTAGTCTTTGTTTGCCACTGTAATTGTACATAATAAACACATTACACAGTGACTCATACAATTAAATATTCACTTACCAGCCTGAAGTAGCTTTTCAGTATTAATTTCACAAACCATGTTGATATTTAAATACTGCTAAAATACAATTCAACAATTCAGAATTGGATGTTGTCAGGATCTTGCTCTGTGTGTATAACTAAAAAAACTAACTTTAATTTCATTTTTTTTTCTTATTAGTTCAACTTGGAAGACTGGAATATAGCTTTCCAGTTATTTTCTAAGTTCCCCAAAGTGTGCAAATCAAAAATAATTACCCCGACCAAAATTGTCTGCACAAATGGCTTTAATGTCTCTTTTAATATCTTCCCTTTTCCTTTCCTCTCTTGGCCATCAGATGGATAATTTCCCCCTGGTGGGTGTTTTCCTGTGAATGGCTGTTTTCTTGCGTCCAATTATTATGTGAAGGATTATTGGTTGCAACTTGAGCATATATTGTAGTCCCACAATATTGCAGCCTTCACTGGACATTGCTGTAGCCTTTGCAAAACGCAAATTGAAAAATGAAAAGTAAGAAAAATTGTTCGCTATTATGAAGAACCACTCTCATGCAAAATAAATTGCATTTAAGTCCATTTAATTTTTTTTGCAATTTAACAATGTAACATTGTTTTTCTCCAAATTGATGACCTGATATTTAAAATCAAGCAACTGCATGATGAAAAGTTAGTGTTTACCTCTTATTATTCTCTTCACGGTAAATGTAGGGAAGAAATAAGTGTCTTCATCTAGCCTCGTCTGTCACAGCTCAAGTTGTTTTCAGTTTTAAATTTGTGCCCTGACAGAAGATATGAGCAAGTTGAGTAATGTATCCTATGTATTGCAGGCTTTTTCTGACTTATGAAGTTTTAAAGCACATATACTTTTATTAAATGAAATATTCTGTTGTCTTTCCCATTTTGAAGAGGAATTAAGAGAAATGGGTTTCTGTGTAACATCCTATTTATGCCTCAGGGAAATAGTCATGGAATACTAATCAGATGTTCCTCCACACTCTCATAAATTACAGAAAGGAAAGGATAAATTACAAAATACTACAGTTCTATTTATTTATTAAGAATATATAGGGATGCCAATAATTATGGGAATATAAACACTTAGTCTTTACATGGGATTTTTTTCTACACTAAATAAATGAACAGTAAGTTAAAGGATGGACTTTTCAAAAGTCTTTCATAGTGAAATTAAGCCACTGAAAATAAGAGATTTATTTTAAAGCCTTCACAGTTCTTTACCAGGGGTACCAGTCAGCGGTGAGCAGAGTAGCCAAAAATTATACTCAAGTGAGAGTAGCATTATTTCTGCGATACATTTTAACTCTAGTACAAGTAAAAAATAGTCATCCAAAAAGTACTCATTGCTTGACTTTTTTTTTTCAATATGTTATTCAAGTAAATGTAACTAAGTAGATGTGAGTAGTTATTATCCACCAGTAAGTCTGTATGGTACTATCAGGGATTTAAAATCCTGAATGTCAATTGAACAGCACACATTTAATCCATATTTTGACATCAATCAAAGGAGAATTACAAGATTAGTCTGAGGATGAAGTAGCTGGGGACAGGAAATCAGATTATAACAATCTGAATGATATAGTATTCCATTACAGAGGAATATATATCATATGGAACCTTTTGGCAGAATCACAGATAACTGATTATTATTTGGTGAGATTTTGTTATTTTCAACCACAAACTTCAACATAATTTGTAAAGATTCAATGTGGCAGACCAAAACAAAATAACCAAAACTTTGAAGTTGAGGGTAAATAATTAAATAATTATATAATTTTACAAATGAAAATCGAGAAAAAACATAACGTGCATATGCATTCAGTCCCCGTTACTTTGAAACCCCAAAATAAAATCTAGTCCAATCAATGGCTTTAGAAGCCAGGAAGTTAGGAAATATAGTCCACCTCTGTGTAATTTATTCTTTGATTAAATACAGCTATAAAGTTCTGAGAGATTTGTCAGAGAACATTAGTGTCACTGCATCTCATCATTATCAGCCCAGGCTCAGGACAACCTTTCCACAACAGAACTATTATATTCACTCCATAAATCCAGTCTTTATGGAGGACTAAAAAAAGCCATGAGATATTTTCATTTTACCATATGTAGGGAGAAACAACACGTGGAAAAAGGTGCTTCTTCATATAACATCCATAGATACTAATACTGTACATCACTGTAAACTAAACATCTCACTGGTGAAACATGGTGGTGGCAGCATCATGCTGTGGGTATGTTTTTTTATGAAGGATAGGGCAGCTAAACAAAGCTGATGAGAAAAGAGATGGAGCTACAAACAGGGTGACACTGGCAAGATAGGTTATTTTAAACCGACAAAACAAATCTGTCATGTATTTGTGCAATAATTATATTTGGTGAACAGGGTTACTTCTTTAAAAACAAAACCATTTTATCTAATGCTTCAACAGAAAATCACACTCTTGAGACTCAAGCATTTTCACCTCTTCAAAGTCATTTTTCACAGAGAGCAATCTGACCTGGACCACTGAAGGAGCTATAATGGGAACCAGTCACTCTAGCACAGATACATGCCCTGTCAGAGGCACCACCAAAGCACGATCTTATCCATTTTGGCACCAGTAGGGAGCCTCATCACTTCTATCAGGACAAGCTCCCCACTTTAATACCACTCATACACTCCCCTTCAGTCATCACATTCCTCCTTCATCAGAGCCTCTCAATGAAACACTCTGGCTTCTTTTTTCATCATCTACAGCCAGTCCCATTCTCCCTCTCTACTTCTTTGTATTCAGCGTCTCTCTTCATCTTTCTCTCTCCTCCAGGCACTCTGCACCATCACTGGGGCTCGATGCGCCATCAGAGATGCTGCAGAAGAGGCTGGGAGGGTAAATAGACACGAGGGCATTCAGCACGCAGCATCCTGGCAAAGGCAGTGGGGGGGGGGGGACATCATCAGTGTGATATCGAGAAAACCAGCCTGACAAAAGGAATCAGAAAGCAAATGGACCTTGCAATGGAGTCTCTTGAATAATCTGGAGGCTAAATAACTACAAAGTGCACCAAAATAGCAGCTGACAGGTGAACGGGGAGGATGACTTTGCAACTCTGTACTACATTTAACACATTATAAGCCATCACTGGAAAATTACTGGAAGTAATATGCAGCTCTTAGACACTGATTGCTGTAGTTTAAAGAAAATACAGGTCGTGGAGAGAATCTAAGAAACTCAATCTATTTTGCTCACACTGGTATCTAAAGATTTTAAAACATATTTAACATGCAGTTGAAAGAATCAGAGAATAACTGGAAGTTATATCTCTGTGGTGTGTTATGTGGGAGGAGGGTGATATAAGGTAGGAAGTAAAGCCAGCAAAAGCCATTCCTTTTTATGTAAACATGCTGCAATTTTAATGGACTCTAACGTTCTCAGCATGCACCCCACCCCACCCCTCCCCATGTGAGCAGAAGGGGACCCACAGGGGTGGGTGGATGTGGGAGGCTTTCAGGCCACTTTGCTCCTTTAAGTGTGTCAATTTTGTCCTGCTTTCTCCAGTCCTCCCCTCTCGCCTCATCTTCCCATCTTCTTCCACCCAAGGTTTGCTCATCCATGTTATCACTTAGCTGGCAGCAGAAGGAGGCTATAGAGGAGGTCTTATACCCACTCCCCAGGAGGCACCAACCTCTTCGCAGCTCCATCCTCATTTTTACTACCATCACTCAACACCTGTCCTCCTCTCTTTCTGCTGTAGCCATTTCTCTATTATCAGTTTCCAGGATCCAGTTTGTGTGTGCAGTAATTAATGATGTCTTCTCTCCTCTCTCCTGCACACTGACAGACTGGCGGGTGTTTTCTGAGCTGGAGAAACTTCGATAAGCGAAGCTGACATCAAACAGGTGTGACAGTTTTGGGTTTCTCCCATCACCACCTGACTCCTCTCCTCTCTCCAATGAAGCCAGAGCATCTCATCTCCATCCTTAGCTGCATCCTCACTCCCTTCACCTGCTGCCAGAAATTCACAATACACCCCAAAGTAACAGTGCCACTCGAGGCCATATCCCGTCACTGAGTGCCATTCACCCACAGGTTCTGCTCTGATGACGGTGAAACCTTGGGCTGCCATCTTCAAGCTTTAAAGCCTTTTGGAAAGAAGTCACAAATCAGTGTGAGAGGGCATCTTAAAACAGGAAATAGACTGTAAAGAATTTTATGACCAACAACTGCAGATTGCTTCAGACAAATACAGGCTGTTCAAGACTGCTCCTTTTGCCTAAATGAAATGTCTAATATTGATAATTTTTAAACTACTGTTAATTAATAAAAAAGGTTTACTGTTATTTTAGTTTCTAGCTATTCTGACGACAGTTATTACTTTTTCATATTATGTCACATTGCAGCATCTTATTTCCAGTTTTTATGTGATAGAGAAAGAACGCTATTAAGAACAAGTCCATATTTACAATAACGACCTGATAATAACCATAAACATACAGGCAGAGCTACAATTGCCTGGTTTAGATCAAAGCATTTTCATGTGCTAAACTGACCTAATCAAAATCCAGACCTAAATTTAATTGACAATTTGTGGTAAGATTTAGAAATTGCAGTTTACAAACCGGTCCAGCTTATCTGACTGAGCTGAAGACATGGAGAGTATTGAAAAGTCATTATGCCAGGTAAAAAAACATTTGAACCCAAAGAAAATTTCAATGAACATTTCCTGCATCATTGACATTGCATCAACAGATGGTTCAGATCTACCTTTACCTCAGATGCTATATATTCAGGAAAATGCCTATCTGACAAGCCTTCTACTGTTTATTAAACAGTCCACTGCTATTTAAACCTAAACTCATATTTAAATTTAAACTCAAGACCTATATTTTCACACAGGCTTTTAATGCTGTGTAGTACTGTGTATTGTGTGCAGCATTGTGTGCAGTGTGGTATATGGTTGCTATATCATTTTCTGTTGTGTAACCTTTAACGTAAAATGCTCTGGTCTTCCAGGCTGGTTGTTGTTAAGTGCCATATATATAAACAAATCAATCAATCAATCAATCAATCAATCAATCAATCAATCAATCAATCATATTGAAACCATTTTCTTTGCAAATAATGATAAAAAAAAGTAGCCAATTAAATTGTTGTTATTCTGTTTTAAACAACTGATGAGTAATTTCTTTTGTTTATTGATGTTATCGAGATTTTCAGTGTTTACAGATTTTTTTTTAATCACTGCTATTTAGAGTGAGTCTGACATCAGAAGAAACATTTTTGGCATAATTGTTGGAAAGGGTAGGAGTTTCTTAAAGAGACAGAGGCCAATTTCAAGGCATCAGATATGACTATGATGCAAAGTCAAATTTCTTTTAAGTTATTTTTGGTAAACAGCATTTTCATAACAACTGAAGGTAACATAGTTATTTGATTGTGCAATATAATGAGACTATGTGCCAAGAAAATACATAATACCCCTCATTAAAAGCAATTACAATGAAGCCCTGTCAACCTGTGTGGGAGGGATTAGACAGCAACCTTAGCAAGAGACAAGCATGGGCATTATTCTTTCAAATTCTGTGATGAGCAAGCCTTGCAAGGTGTGCATGGGCCACACCTCATCGAAAAGCTGTCACTGATACTCCTAGGATCCTCTGCACAACACATATCATAGCACTATGGTAATAAGCCATCACAATTTAACCTCTAAAGTTTTGTGCATACTTAAAATGGCAGGGGAACTTCCTTGCTCTATCAGACAGAACTGGAAACAAACTATGGCTACGTTCACACAGAAGGCAAATGTGACCCAAACGTGATATTTTTTGCCCGTATGGGATCCATATCTGACTTTTTTGTGGCAGTCTGAATGGCTCCCCCCCAAAAAAATCAGAGCTGTGCCACTTCCATATATGGTACTAAATCAGATATGTACCCAATAGTTTTCAAAGTGTCTGCAGTCAGAACGATCATGTTGCATTTTATCTGAATTTTCATGATCTGAGATGAGTGTTCTGTTGAGAGAGTCTTAAGGAGAGGGGCTTTCAGATTAAGTCAAAGGTGTTCCTCAACATTCTGAAATTATGAAAGAAGTCTGTGTCAGTGAAGAGCATCACATCACAATCCCACCACTCCTGGTTCTGACTACGCATTCAAACAGACCTCTCTACAAAAGTTGAAGTCAATGCTCCACAATAGGCTAATGCTATTAGTTGTGCTTTCTTTTTTCTTGGATTCTTTCGTCTTGTTATGAATTTGTGACAATACTGTCGACTTCCACTGCTCAACAACTTTAAAAATTGAGCCATAGATCAATTTTTAAAGTTGTTGAGCCATTATTACTTCTGTAGTGCACTGTGCACTGCTATGTGATGTTACTTTAGGTTCATAAAGCATTCACACAGAAGTTTGATTGTGGTCGCATTTAATTATTAGTGTTATTATTAGTAACGACCATGCAAAAAAGTTTTATTTCAGAAAAACAATTGGAACTGAACATCAAGACCTGCTGTGTGAACATAGCCAATGATACTCTTGAATCTAAGAAGATTTCAAGCCCCTGCAGAGACCATTCAAGTTCTAATTGATTTTTAATATCATGGTGCAGCATTATTAAGTGTAAAGGGAGCCAAAACCAACATTGTTCTGTTTCTGTTTTATAGACAGCGGTTCGTCTCATAATACAAAAACATTATTTTGGGCAATAAAATAAAAACGCACAGGATCTATATGGAATTCTATAGTGTGTGTATTTCTTAAGAAGTCATACTGGGTTATTTAAAAAAAGTCACACTGAGTTGTTACAGAAATTGCTTTATGTTCTTCCTTTGTTTTTTTCTAGCATTTTGGCACTTTGTATACTTTATGTGCACACACCAATGTACTTCCACAAAAACGCACGCCTAGAGTCAACAGAACGCTGCAACAGAAATTACAAATCTTGCGATACATAATACTGAGACGACAGTTCAGCAGAGTGGGAAATAAAAAAGCATTAGAAAAAGAAATATGCCAGTGAATGGCTGTGGGTAGGAGGTGACTGGAGTAGAAGAATGAGTTTTTAATAACCTCCAGCATCTCGGCGCAGTGTGAACAAGGTGAGGTCATCTCTTGGGGGACCAGGGGCTGAATTCTAATCACAACAATAAGGTCAAGTAATCCCCATCTGCCGAAATGTCACTGTTCCCCTGTTCTGACACGACTCCCCACGCACTGCATCGCAACAACCACCTATCGATCACACACTAATTAGGAATGGATGAAGCCTGCAGTTCGCTCCGGAGAAGAGCACACTGGTGTGGATAAAACTACTCTCATGTTAACAATGGAGTACAAACATATTGCTTTTAAACACACGTTCATGGTGATATTAATGTGACTTGGCTGTTTGTCTTAAATACGGGCTCTCCTGGGACAGGAAGTCAGGTGAGTAATGTCAGCCAAGCTGAATCGAGCGCCACTTGAAAGGAAATGAGGACAAAAAAAAGAAAATGACCCATTTTTAGAAATGAAAAAAGCAGTAAGAAGGAACATTCAGATGCACAGCATTTTTTTTTTTTTTTTGGAACAGCTGTGTCCCCACGAGAGACAAACTAAATGTTACAATCGAATTTTTCTTTTCTAAAGGTTTTGAGCAGACAGTTTATCTGCTGGCCTCAGCTTGAAGGAAGTTGCAGCTACATTTGTCTGAAGAAAACTTTTGTTTAGAACAAGCAGAGATGGTTTGCAAATGTAATTCAGTTTGTTATAAATAAAACAAATGAAATGAAATAATATAGGAATGTGAAGAGGATGGAAAGAAGTACTTCACAGGTTAACTAACTTTGTTTCTACTACAATGTAACAATTCACATGTAACTCAGTTTGCCTGACTTATAAGCCAACATCAAGTCTGGATAAATATAAGTCCTAACATTCTTACATGTACGAATATAATTTTTCAATCTAAACAAGGCAAAGGATTTCTATACTGAATGTAATATGAAAAGGAATGCTAAGATGAAAACAAAAACTAGGTAAATTTGTGTTTGGTCTATCATTTTTTGTATTAAATATAGTTCTCGACAATAAATCTTATACTGTGTGAATGCCTGTTTATTTCTCCTTGAATGGTGCCACACTTGTGAGGAAAATGCCTTTGTTGGTTGAACAGCAGAGCTGAGAATGTAGTTTGTGCCCAATAAAAATGTATCAAATCCTCTCTGTCAATAGAGAACAGCTTTTGGTGGAGGCAGTGTGATGGTACGAGATGGTATCTCACCGAAAACTTTATTTATTTTTTATAAAAATTTATCAAATATTAAATTGGCTTGATAACCTGAAACATGTAGGTGTGACAAAAAAGCAAGAAGAACTTTTGTCTTCTTTCAGCTATTTATAGCTGAAATAACTGCAGAAATGTTTTCTCCAGTGTACAAGAGTGATTATTTGCCAACTGATGAGTTCAAACAGCATCGGGATTTTATTAAAGAGGAACACCAACCTACAACCAACTACATTTTATGCTGCATTTTAAACTCAGTTTGGTTTCTGTCAGGCAAAGCAGGAAAATGAGAATGAGAACAGCTTTAGTTGAAATTCAGTTAAATGAAAACAGTTTCTGTAGGCATAGAGAACAGCAAAGAATATAAATGAGCTGGGAAAAGCCAGGTTGTAAAAGGTTAAGCGATTAAATATTGAGTATGCGAACTGATCCATGACTTCATGGTCTACATAATATGAAACAATTTATTTTAGAAAAACATTGATGAAAGAACATGAACAGGTTCATATCAATTCTATGAATTTAGGGAAAAATGTTTAGTTTTTAAAGTGTTGCCCAACTGAGTTGAACTCAGACTTGTTAAAGGTAAATTAGCATAACACTGGTACTAACTTTAAATGACCCCTCATTTTAAAACATTGCCATTTATATTCCTGTAACTTGCATTTTAACTCCAAAAGGTAGCAAGTTTGCCAACAAATTTATTTCCTCTCAACATGTGCAGTATGTAAATAGACATGCACAGAGACACACAGTCTGATACACACTCAGTCACCTCAACCAGCAGCAAAGAGAACCAGAGAGATGTAGTCTGCTCTGCCATCTTGTTCAGCTCATCTAAACTAACATCGAGATGGGAATGACAGTACTGTCATAGCAACAAAGAGTGAGAATGCAGCAATACTGCTAGTGTATCAGTCTGCATGTGTATGTGTTTTTGCCTTTGTGTTGTAATATGTGTTTTGAAAAACATGAAAAAATCTTCACAGGAGGCCTTGTCAAATACATTAAAGTTGCAGCACAAAACAGAGAGGAAGCACATTCAGAAGGGAAAGGGCAGGAAAGCAGCACAAGAATTCAACAAACAAGAGCAGAGCAGAAGAAATACAGAAAAAAACAGGAATTACACAAATGATGTAACAGAATAGAGAAATGTTCACTTTTTTTTTTTTTTTTTTTAAAAAGGTGGGTTTTTTTCTAAGTCTTTGGAAAATATGATTTCAAAAGCCCTGAGTGCTGGTACAATGGCATTATTAAACTGATCCTGCTCATATAAATTTTAACTACCTGGGTGCTCTTGTCAGAAGGGCAAAGGAAGAAACATATGCCAATGTAGTACAGCCATAATATGGATTGACTTAGGTTGGTCAAATCTATCTCTGTCCAATTTAAATATCTCAACTCATATTCAAGTTTAAAAATGTGTTAGATTTTGATGCCATCATCAATATGTGATACAGTTTTATCTTTCAGTTATAGCCATCTTTCTCTCACCTGTTCTCAGTTTATTACCCTGTTTAGAGATTTATTATAAACACCTACAAGTCTGCTGACTAAGATGTGCATTATCTATGCATCCACAGAGGATCACAAACAGCAGCTTATTGCTCATAAAATGCAGCGAGGCTTTAAATCCTATGAACACATACACAGAGACACACTCCTACGCGGGGCTTGTTTTTCATGCAATTATCAGCATGTCTGCGCAATCAAAAAGAGCTTAGAAATGGATGGAGCTCCGTAGAAGTGGGCCGTTAAATCTGGCCTCCATAACCGCAAGAAACAAAACGTCGTGGCAGTCCTTGTGACTCCGAGCACAATTATGCCACCTCTGGCTGTGTTCTGCTGCTCTCGAGCAAAATGGATTTGTAGATTAGTTTTGCACTTGACTGGTTTCGTCTGGCAGCCCGAGCTGGTCTTCGTGTCATACGCTGACAAGAGGTTCACCACATCCTCAGGTCTGATCGCTGCTAGACAGACCAGTTTGGTTCTGCAAAAGTGTGTCTGTCACCATCATCATCCCTGCTTCCTGCTTTGTGCAAGCATGAGACAAAAGATGGCTCTATGAGGGGAAATATGGATATCATGGAGGCAATGTGGCTTGGATGGTTAAAGCAAGAATAAATATAGCTATGGAGGAAAAATAAAGATGAAAATCAAATTCTAGGCTGAAAATATATGGAAAGTGTATGCAGTGGTAATAATACTGAATGAGTACATTTTTAAAGACAGATACATTAAATAAAATTGTAATACTGTTAGGCAAGTTATTTTCCTTAACACTTAGTGAAGACAGAGCTGGTTACATTTGTTACTGGTAAAGAGGTTTACAAATACTTAGCCATAGCATTACCTGATTTAACATTTTAGAAAAATACAACCCTTGATTTAAATTCTTTCATGTAGTTAAAAATAGCTGTTTTCACAAAATCACCAGTCAAAACATACCTCTTATGCCAGTAGGACAGCACATAATGAGCTCATATAGCATTTTACAGAGAGGGGGATTCGTAACCCTTCCTCAGTGCACATCTCTGGATCATCTAGAGTCCTAGTTCCGATCTTACACTCTCTTCTCTACAGTTTCAGATTTCTTATAGGACTTGGCTCTGATATGGAAATGAAACAAGGCTAATTTTGTACCTGGTTAACCATTTTTGTATTCATTTGGTCTTATGTTTTGGATTATTATGCTTTAAAACACCCTGATATTTCAAAGAGTTTATGACGCTGTACACTAACAAAGTTCCCAGGACCTTAGAAAAATAGGCCCACTGCATCACTGGTTATTTACTGTAGTTCACAGTAGAAATGAAGTGCTTTGACACATATTCAGTTTAATTCAAGTCACTTCAAAAATGCAGAACTGAAGAAGCCTCTGACTGAAAACACTGTTATATGATAGTCTACTGAAGAGGATGCCCAGGGTTGCCTATAATGTTCTTCATTTTATGAAGAATCCTTTTTTGCACCACCTTCTTCAGATGTTCCAGAGCAGCTTTTTAGGTGACTTGATTTGATGCTGCTAGCCCAACAGTTGATGGGCAGAAAAGATTGCACTCATCACAACAAACTTATAGAAGACATGCAGCATCTTACAGCAAACATTGAATGACTGAAGCTTCCTCAAGAAGTATAGTTTGCTCTGTCCCTACTTGTAGATCATTGGTGTCTCACATCAAATCCTCATGGAGTATTTGTGGTTGAAAAGTTTTATCTTGTCTCATCTGACCAAAACACATGGTTTCAGCTACAATCTCAATAGAGTTTGGTAACCTCTGCATATTTACATTTGTGATAGTAGGACAGAAAAGTATTTTTCCTGAAATAACTTCCAAAAAACAGTTGGAATTCAGATAACGTCTAATGGTTGTTATGGAGACCTGGTGGCTCCCAGATGCTGCACTTTAGTGTCAAGATAAATACTGGTACTTTTGCAGCCTAGTGACTGGTGACTTAAAGAAATGGATCTCTATATCACAACATTTTTATATCCCAGGGAATTTCAATGTACTTAAGATGAAAGTAAAAAAAAAAAAAAAAAAAAAAAAAAAGAAAAAAAATTATTTCAAAAGACAACAACTTTGTGTTGTACCTAACAATTTTGATTAAGTTTGCATAAAATGTATCATCTTTTCAAGATGATACTTTATTTTCATTGAAAACCTTGCGTTAAAAATGACCACTTTCACATTCATTAGGTGCCTGTGCTGGAGGGGCAAATTTAGATGATTCTTGAGCTGACTTAAGGGGCCAAACAAGATCATTCCAAGGGCTGCAAATGCCCCCCAGCAGCACTTTGGATATCATTGACTTGGAGCCACCATTCAAACAAACATGGATGTTTTTGGAAGAAAGCTGAAGTACACATGCATGCACAGGAAAAACATTCAAACTCTGCATTTAAATGCCACAGCCAAGACCTGAACCAGCAACCTTCTAGGTGGGGATCAACACTGTTTAGACACAGAAACAGAAATGCCTGTTGGCTCTCTTCCATTAATCTTCAACGTCGTGATGTGATGTGACTTGTATCAGTGTTTGCACCTTTCTGAAACCAACAGTTTGCTTGGTGATCGACCACTTGTACAAAGAGCAGAAAGTCAGTCTCAAAATATTTCTCTAGACACTTAACACAATACATATTTCATGGCAGGAGCTGACATACCAAATAAGACGAAGACCTTGTCTTTGTTGATTTGATCACAACTGACAGCCATGACTACATCCATCAACACCTGTTTCTCTACAGGGGCCCTCCAGTGATTGCTTGTGATGAGATATCAATTCCCTGATATATAGTGCAAAGAAACAAAGTTGCTGGCTGCATGAAACCCTGCAACCTCGAAAAACAAACATGACACCAGAAACACAAAACCTGATATTAAAACTATTAAAAATGTAAACAATCGTGTTGCAGTAGCTTTTTATTTTCTTAGACAAATATATAATTATGTTACTAAAAATTGTTTTGCTAGTAGCTTTTGAGAACAAAATAATGCCTTCAAATATGTTTTACACTTCAAAACTTTTCTTCAAATGATAATTTTTTGTTCTGGAACTCAGACTCTGAACTGTCTCTCTACGCTTTCTTAGTCTGTACATCGATTTAGTAAAAACAATAATCAAGGACATTAACTCTAACTCACTGAGGGGGTGGTGTGTTCAGGGTGATGTGCAGTGTTTTTTTCAACACACATAGCATTTTGCATGTAGGCCAAATGGTTTAACGCAGGTCTCATCTGACCAGATCACATCTTTCACATACGTTCTCCTATGTGGCTTGAAGCAACCTACAAATAGGACTTTTTATGACTTTCTTTTAACAAAACTTTTCTTCTTGCCACTCTTTCATAAAGGCTAGATTTGTCTAATAGCTATCCTGATGACAGGTTCTTCCACCTGAGTTGTGAATCTCTGCAGCTCCTTCAGAGTAACTGGGGGCCTCTTGGCTTGATTATTGCTCTGCTCTTCCACTACATAATCATATGTCATTTTGTTTTGGTCTGTCATATTAAATCCCTATAAAACACATTGAAGCTTGTGGTTGAAACATTATGAGTAGTTTTGAAATCAGCTGCATTTCGAAAGCAACCTTTTTTATTTTTATACATCAACTTCACAATCAGATATGTGTGTACCTTAACCCACAAGCCTAATTTTAGAGTATTTTAGCCACAGCCATACTTCTTCTATTTTACTCCCAAAATCTAGCAAATATCTCATCTCTTCTGCTGTTGCATGTTTGGCCCATTGGGATTGATGACAGGCTGCTGGGTTGTCAGGGTGCAAAGTCCTCTGAGGTGGGAGGGATGACAACATATGTTCTTTTGGGGATTGATTGAGGAAAGAATGGAGAAACTATAAAGCAGAACTGGAAGGAGAAAGACAGGAGAGTACAAAGGTGGGGACAAGTTAGTCTGTGATGTGGTTTAACCTCTTCAGGGTATTACATGGAGCAAACAATCTTTGCTTGACACTTATCTCTTTTCATCAAAGTAATATGAAAAATGTAAAAATAAGATGTGGTCCACTCTAGTAGCTCTACCTCAATCCTCTGATCAGAAACCTACCAACAAGAAACAGTAGTTATGATGCAAAAGACTGAACTTTCATTCAGAAATAGCAGTTTAAGAGGGAGTAAATATAACATGGACTTTTTTAAACCAAACATGGAACGGTACACAGGGGCTGTGTGAGTTTATTTGTCTTAGTCCACGTTTTTGTGTATCGTTTGCCTCTAGCCTCGATGCTGGCCGGCCTCTCTCTGGGGCCCATCTGTGTAACCATAGTGATTGAGCGGTCTCCATCTCTGTGTGTTCATCTAGCCTGCCCACTGGGTTGTGTCAGTCTCTGCTTCTGTGTGTTAGTTTATGTAATCTTCTTGTAGCCAGCAGCACACAGGTTAGTTGATGCATTCATTTTAAGAGCTCATTAATTTCCCTTAATCTGCCACCAGCTAACACTGACTGTCTGGAGGATACTCAAGTCAGTCTGTGCCTGTGTTGCCATGTGTGCGGCCGCCTGACATAGTGATCAGTGGATCTGCTACACATTCTGTGGACAGAACTGGGTGACATACACCAGACAGCTGCTGGGTAAATTTGAGCAATGTGTCATGTGAACAGTTGCACACACATAAAGACATACATTTAAGTTTAGCTCAGAGCTATGTTGCAGAGATTAAATCAATAATGGAGTAGTGCCTAGTCGGTCTATAATAATGGTTTAGTATGTTCACGATATTTCCTGCGCTAATTAAAACTATGACATAAAATAAGGAAAACGCAATATCATTAAAAATGCATCGAATTTTCAGATTTAAGGAAAAAAGAATTATATCAAATGCAATTTAACAAAATCTATTTACAGAATTACCGCATGTGAGAAACTTGGATTAGATACCAGATTGATATATCTAACTTAGGACAGGGGCATGTTTATTGCTGGGCTTCATCATCTCTTTAAAAAACAACACAATCATTTTTCTTTTAAATAGGATACCAGCTATCCAGAAGTTGAGATAGTTTTTGTTTTTTAACACAAGACATTTTTCAAATTCTCTTTTTTTAACTGCAGAGGCATGCTGAAAAGGTAACCCCCAAGCTTTAAACAATATTTAGAATTTGTAGAGCCAGCAAAGAGCAAATGTGATGCAACATGGACCCCTGCCTATTCGTGGATTTTCCTGTGAAATGTGACTTCAGATTTTTTTGTAGATCATATCTAAAATATTTGAAAGAAAATGCAGCTTGGGAGGCTGAAATACCTAAATGCCATGCTGCTTGACACAACTGGCTGGCATTTGGAAAACAATCAATCCAGGAGCACACTTATTTTCTTTGGTGCTGATTAGCTGTACTCCTAAGTGAGGAAATAAAAACAGCATAAATTAGCTTCTGGGGTAGTGCTAAGATGGTTTTCACTCTATATTAATGGATATCATGGTATATTCTGTTTGACGTATTAAAATTAGCAGATATAAGTACTCTTAGAATGGGTCTCAAGTATTTGTGGCTTTTAGCTATTCACAGGTGGCAGTGGTCCCGAACCCCGGGAATACCGGGTGTCCACTGTATTGGAACCAATAACAGTGCTGCTGTGCTAGTCCCAAGACAGCAGCACTGTTTCTGGGTTGTATTTGAACTCTGCTTAGCAAAACTCTATCCTGAACGTGTGGAAATAAGAACAGTCACAAACAACAACTATGTAGCAGTTTCAACCCCAGACTTAGGTTTCTTTTTGTTAGAGAAATAAGTCAAATAGGTATTTGGGAGGTAAATTTGATATTTTTAAGGTCAAAATTGCTGAATACACATCGCCTGTTGAAATATATGGAATAAGTCTGGGGTGAGGCAGTGCTGTGCTGTGCTGTGCCTCATCTCATTTCTGAGTGAATGAAGCAGGCAGTTTGCACATGCCCATCGCTGTCTCTCTTTATATCACCAACATACATGTTTAAAAACACATGTACTACACATGTTGACATTCCACAGTTTGTATAATATATTTAATGAATACGTGTGACATATTTAGTCTTTCTGATCGGTCATAAATACGCAGTGAAAATGTGCAGGGTGAGGCAAAAAGTACAGTGTCAGACTGATAGGGGGCAGTGCTGAGCCCCAAAAGGCACAAAGAGCAACAGGTTCTCCTCTTCTATGCATTGGAAAGACTGAAAAAAACCCCCCAAGATAGAATTGGAATAGAACTGTTCCAGGAAACACTTTTAGCTTCAAAGCTAAAAGCGTTTAAATTGATGTCAAAATAGAAATACTGAATCATTTGTACATCCGGCTCCAGTCCAGTCATGAACTTCACCGCACATCACTGCTCTGATGCATTACTATCTCATTAACTACTGCACAGAATTCTGTGTTAGAGCACAGGCAGGGAGCAGTATGGCTGTGAAAAACCGAAAACTTATGTCAGCGTGTAGTAGCAAATTGGAGAACAAAATAAAGAGGAAAAAAGGGGAAAGTATAGCTGCATGTTTAATGAGCAGGTCCATCTCTGTCCTGCAGGTTGTCTTGAAGTGTAAAGAGAATTTTTTCTGTCTTCAAATGCACCACCAGCATACAGCTTAAATATGTCTTAGAAAGAGAACTTCACCTGCAGAGCATCTTCGGAGTCCTCAGCTATCAAGACTCTCTGTGGTTTTTCAGTAAGGATGAGAATAAGCAAGCACTCTGGATCAGTGTTTGTTTATCATGACTGATTTATTTCCTTGAACCCACTCTCCAAACACAAACATCCTGTTATTTCCCATGTCTTTAATTCATTGGTAAATCTATTCAAATGCTTAACCTAAATAACAATGTTCTCTTTAGATGTATCTATCTGCCTTATGTCACAGTGAGTGAGCTGGTCTTTAACTTAGTATGAAATGTTCTTAGATTAAAGCTGCAGTTGGTAACTTTCATAAAAAATACATATTTTTACATATTTGTTAAAACTGTCACTGTGTCCTGACAGTATGAGACAGACAATCTGTTAAAAAAATCAAGCTCCTCTGCCTCCTCCCTGTGGTCCTACCGCTATCTGCAGAAATACACCGCATAGCGCGTACAAGATTTCCGTTGCATTCATGGCAGGCTTTGCTGTGGGGGATGAGCTGTATTGCAGCAGAGAGCAAGGGGGAGGGAGTGAGCAGCGTGTACACAATTGTGATTGACAGCGCTAAGACACTCCTCCTGGCTCTGATTGGTTGTTTCTGACCGGGAGAGGTGTATTTCTGTAGCTGGTTATAGGACCACAGGGAGCAGATATGGATACCCCTGATCTAATCCTACCTATGAGTTTGGCTTAAACACATATGTACCTATGTACCCCCACCCTTTCAATAGTATGTATGTTCAGATTTAGCTTCTCTGCAGCTGACATAGAAAGTAATATTAATATGAGAATAATTTTTCTGTCTATTCATATGTAGTAAACATCCATTTAACAATAAATACCACTGAAAATATGGGCAAGCAATGCACCAGTGTAGCTGTCAGTGCCTGTGTGGTTTATTTATCCTATATATACAGCCAGATTAAATAAATTTAGTTATGCATTTTGATGAGGGCTTTTTTGTCAGTTTAAAAGTACTTTTTGAAAATAACAACCATCACACAGGTATTGAAACATACTTTTCATTATGTCCACATTTATGTATTAAATTAAAAATGTTTTTTATTGGTCTGATCTAATAATCTAATCTTAAATGTCGTGTTTTCATTAGCTATAAGTGGAAAATCATAATTAACAGAAATAAAGGCTTGAAAACATCACTCTGTATATAATTAATCTACATAATGTGTTTCACTTGTGAAATGAGTGACTGAAATAAATGAAGTTTTCAATGATATTCTAATTTATAGAACAGGACTGTAAATTATCTTATAAAATATCATGAGTCAAAAACAGCAGTAAATGTTAATGTAAAAACATATTGGTACTGTCTTATGTTTAAATTCAGATATCCAATTTTCAGACATATTGGATTAGAATTTAAAGAAACTGTATCAGAGCATTTATATTGATTATGGAGTTGACATGAGTTATGGTACTCATAGGACACTCCGACTTAAACATTACAGAGTATAATCCAAATAATTCCTGACCTTCATAAGTCAACTAATCTAATGTCATATGTGGTCCTATCACATTGCTCCAAAAATGTACTCTATTTTTATCTCCAAGTAGTTGGTGCCATGAGTTATAGAGTCGCTACATCCTGTGACAGAAGCACATATAATGTAAAAAAAAAAAAAAAAAAAAAAACAAGCCCAAAAACAAAAGACTTTTAATAGAAAAGTTGCTTAGAATAAATAAATTAAATAAATATGGACCAAAAGGCATGTTTACAGATGTTAAATATAAAAAAGTGTACACATGTTACATAGAGCAAATAATACTGGCATATTTAACATTTAATTTAATCATTACTTAGTTTTAATATGAGGACACAATGGTGTTTATTTTGACATAAAATGGATTAGTTTCAGTGGAAGAGTTGTTAGTCAACACTCCAGTATAGTTAAAGAAGAAAATCAGGTTCCTTTTGGGGTCGGGCATAGGTCTTTGATGCGTTCGACCCCATCTGCCACCCCAGCTTACAAATAAGCCTTTGTTTGCTGGCAGATAAAGCTGACCTTCATACGTGATCCAAAAGTCAATTGTGATATGAGTCTGAAAAGTAAAAAAACAAAAAAAACAAAAAAAACAACAAAAAAAAAAACACCTTCAACTGCACCTGTACTAAAAGACAGAAAGCGGTATGGAAGGGAAAACAGAAACACAGAAGAAAAAAAAGAAACAGAAAAAGGCATGCAGCATCTATCATCCTTTTATGAAAGTTAACAAAAAGTCACGCTTTGCAGGGAGCATAAAAGATGTTGGGAGTCACAGTCTGACAAATCAGTCATGGTTGTGCCAAAGGGAAGGGACTTCTGTGGTGAAAAGGCCCAAAGAGGTGGCCAGAAAACTGCCTGAGATATCAATCATCTGAGTCCCGTGGGGCACGAGCTACATGAGAGGACACAGGTGGCTAAAAGGCGAGGGCTGAAAGGTTTAATACACAAAGTGAAACTGCCAGAAATGGCCTCAAACGTTGGAACGTAAAGGAGTAATCTTCACACAAACAGACAGAGATAACCACAATAAACAGACCAGTAAATTTTAGAAGATACACTTTAACACATATAAACACAAACAACTGCAAGCTGGTCTACATAAAAGCAGAGACAGGCAGCCATATGCTTCGAGGCTATTCTGAGACATTGGACCCCAGGGAAATTAAACAATATCACTAATCTCTTTTCTTGCTCCCATGAAATTTGTATGACTTGATGTAAGAACTTTAATATTGCTGTGCATTTATAACTGTAGGGAAAAAAAGGCAGATAGAGAGAAAGGTAGAAAAAAGGCAATTTATGGGTGCCTGTGTGCTCAGAAGTGCGTTGTACTAACAGATGGACTTGCTACTGTCTCAGAGAGTGTATGCTGCAATTTCATGGGATATTTACATATTTAAATGAATATCAATTTGCATGTCCCTGACACATCCAGACCATGAGGGTGAATAAGGGTGTTGGCCTCGAGTTCATGAGCAGAGCATAAGTTTGAGAAGTTGAAGATGCTGTACTTACTGTGTCACAGTAGCTTTTATTTACAGTGCCTTGCAAAAGTAACGACAATTCTTCAACTTTTCCATAGTTTTTCACGTCACAACTAAGGGTGCACAATATATCGCAAATATATCATTGTCACAATATCAGTGTATGCAATATTCATATTGCAAAGGGCTGCTTAGAGTACAATAATTATTGGCCAATTTATTTCAAGTGTTATTAACTTGCATTTTTCATGCTAATCTAATATTTAGCCACTTGGACAGAGTCATAAGGGAGCACAGACTCACACCAGACCCAAATGACCTTGTCCAAAATGCTGAAGGTTACAGAGTGTTGGAAGCACAGATGAGATGGGAAGGAAGGAGAACATAGGCATTTATTGCAATTGATATTATCATCACAATATTATCACCATTACAACATTTTCTAGTATCGCACAGACTGAGTTACAACCACAAACTTCAATGTATTTTATTGGGATTTTGAGTTATGGACCAACACAAATTAGTCAAGGCTTATGCAGGTTTTGAAGCTCTAAACAATTTTTTTTTTAGTAGAAGCGAGGGGTTGTAAAGGGTGCTGACCCCTGATCTAAACTGACCCCTAAGGCAAGAAGAGCAAGGTAAACAGGACAACTGTTTACCTCACATTCAACAAATCTGGCCCTTATAGAAGAAAGACAGGAAGAAAGCCATTGTGAAAAGAAAGCCTCAAGACATCCAGTTTAAAGTCTGCAACAAGCCATGTGAGGTACACTGCAAACTTATGGAAGACAGTAGTCAGATGACATCAAAAGTAAACTTTTTGGCCTGCATGCAAAACACTATGTGTGCCAGAACACTGCCTGAACATAACCATCCTCATGGTAAAACATTGTGGTGGCAGCATCATGCTGTGGGAATGCCTATCAGGAAGGACAGGGAAGCAGTTCACAGTTAATGGAAAGATGGACATAGCTGAACCAAGGATAATCCTGGAAGAAAGAGAACAAAAAACTTAAAGGAGCTCTATTATGCTTCCTTGAACAAGTTTGGATAGATCAGTGGGGTACACAAAACATATTCATGACATTTTTTGCAAAAAATCATTCTCAGATTATGAGATTTCACCTGGTCAGTTCTGTCTATTTTGAGCTTCTTTAAGAAAGAGCTGTTTTGGGGCTATGTCACGATTATTCAAATGAGCTGCTGCTGGCTGGGCTTTGTCAGAGTTTACACTTTAAAAACATGAAAAGGGCTGCAAGCAGATGCGCAATTGTTCAACGATACATTATTGAGCCTGAGTCACACCCAGAAGCAGAAGTGGAGCATCCTGCAGAACCATCAAGAATGCAGCAAGTGGTTTCTGAATGGTAAGTCAACGCTCCCACAGTCTCAGGAGAGGGCTTGAGCTTTTTACCTTGTGTGCAGTCTTGAAGAGAGTCAAGTGGGAAGGTTGGACTGACCCCGCGCACACTTTCACAAATTTTAACACCCCCATCGCATCCCCGTCATCCGAGGGTGACATCTGGCCCACTATTCCCAAACGTCAGCCTAGGACTGTATGATGGTTTTACTCTGCATTTGTAACTAACAGTGGGGACAGATCTTTCCTTCAGTCGCGGTCTGTGGGTAAAGCCTGTCGTGTACTGTTGGTTGATTTTAAGAGTCCTTCATGAACTGATTCGGGCAAACTACAATTTTTTTTTGCCAATGTGACTGGGACATTGCCATTAAAAAGTAAAATGAAGCCATGTAGTTCTGTTCTCCGTGACCGGGAGAATGCATGGACACGTTCATTGTAGCCGACAACACAACACTTCTCTTTTCCAGCAGCCATTGTACAGCATATACAGCAGTAAAACCAGCTGACCAAACATGGTTGTCTTCTAATAATGAAGTAAGCAGAGCTCCGTATGGGTTGGGCTCAGCTGGGGTTGCTTGGTAATGGGGCAGTGCTGGGCAACTGTGACTTAATAATCAGGAGGATTTTGAAACGGCTCGTTTTCCACAGACCAACTCAATGTTTACTTTTTGCCAAAAAAATGGCTGGGTGGTTTTATTTTTGTGCTCAGACTGTTTCTTGAAGTTGAAAAGACCTAAATGGAAGAACAAAAATGTGCAAAAAGACTATTTTGCACAATAGGGCACCTTTAAAGTTAGGACAGAGATTCACATTCCAGGAGGATGATCCTAAACATACAGCCAAATTTAAAATGGAATGGTTTAATAATTATGTGTTAGAATGGCCTAATAGAAGTCTGCACTTAGAGTCAACTAAGAATCCATGACAAGATTTAAGATCTCTGTTCACAGATGCTTTTCCTCCAATCTGACTGAGATGGGGCTTTTTTTTATCTAGAAAAATGAACAAAAAATTTTCTCTCTAAATGTGTGAGGCTGGTAGAAAAATACCCCAAAAGACCTGTAGCAAAAATCTGGTTTTATAAATGATTTAGTTGGGGAGACTGAATACAGATGCACTCCACACTTTTTAGATTATATACATATAAAAAAGTGAAAACTATGTCTCATTTTCCTTTACTTCATAGATGCATTACCTTGTACTGGTGTATCACATACAATCTGATTAAAATATATTGAAGTATGCAATTTGTGAAGCATTACAAAGAATGGCAGGAGATTTATAACACAAGCTAAACAATAGACACAATATCTGGTTTTAGTTGCACTGAGTGAAATTATCTTAAAAGGTATTGCTTCATTAATGTTTTTCTCTTTTAATGAAATGGAAATTCACTGAATAAGAAATGGAAATAGGAAATAGATAAAAGGATGGAAGGATGGATGGATGGATAAAAGGTAAGGTAATATAGCTCAATAACAAGCTGGTATTATAGTTCCCAGTCCTCCACAAGGATTAGTTGGGTGTGGAGAACTCTACATTTGCATTGTCGCTTAATAGAACAGCCATCATACAGTGAGGCATTTAGGAACACTGAACACCATAAGTAAGTACATAACACATTCAGCAAACTGGTAAATGAAGGCCATGTATCAACATGACAGAGTGTAATTTATCTGGGAGGTGACTGGTGCTATGCATCTCAGCTTCCTCATAGTGAGACAGGTCTCTGTGAACCATTTAAAACAATGAGTGGCATATATGCAGCTCAGCAATATTTAAATATATTAAAATAAGGCAACAATATAAAATAGAAGCATCCTTAGTAGTCCCAAAAATGAGTTTTATCCAGATGCCACTCCTCCAGCATTTAGTTTGTGAACTGGGAAGGTTTTTTTTTTTTTCCTTCTTTAAAACCTTGTGATTTGTCACATAATAGGCAAAGGTCTTTTGTTTTCTTTTAAAAATAAGTGTAGGAATTCCACATGGTTAAAATTTTTGGTCCCATTGTTGCACCAGATTCATGATTTGGAATGCATAAAACACATGCTTTTCCAAAACATCCATCATCTCCAGGAGATTGTTTAAATTCGTACCTCTTTTTGGATAGTGGTGCTCAGTTCAGTGAAAAACACAACAGATGTAGAAGTGATCAAACACTTTGTAGAAAATACAGTGAGCTCCAGGTCTGGATCCAGATTCTTTTTATTTAAATTACATTTTTAAAACCCTATCTAGACGTAAGAGAGAAGAAATCACACTTGGAACAGTGTCTTTAAATCAGTGATATGGAATTGAATTCTGCAAATATGTACACTACTGAAAGAATTTGTGATATATATATATATATATATATATATATATATATATATATATATATATATATATATATATATATATATATATATTGTAACCCAGTGTGGACACTTTTTTGATTCAAGAAATTAGAGGCGAAAATATCAGGCACACTTAACCGGAAGATGGGACAAATTCTATACAGTTGCTGACCTGTGTTTCCTTAAGGCAAGTGCAGAGCGAGTTGCTTTTCTTCTTTACTGTCAAATGAAGCACCACCTTTCATCAGATGGTATTTTCTTTATCTGCGTAACACAAACAGTGGTGATCTTTCAAAATGTGATACTACTTGTTCTGGCTGTAAGCTACATAAAAAGACATCTTGAATTTTCCCCTGAATTCATACATACAGCCTTATTTTAATGTGGGCAAACTGTGTCGACTCGATTTAGTTCAGTTAATTTCAGTATACAGTCCCAATTCACAACAAATGTCAGCTCAAGGCACTTTGGAAGAAAAACTGGTCCAGTTCATTTCCAATTTACAGAAATACACAATAAATAAAATTCATAGCAATACAATTCAATCAAATAGATAGACTCAACTCAATGAAACACAGTCCAGTTTGATCTTAAATTGAATACAAAACAGTCTAATGTAGTTTATAATGGTATGTCAGCATGGAGAGATGCTATTGGCTCAGTAGAGCGATTGTGGGAGCTTATTTATCTTTTTCTAGTTTAGTTTTTGAATTAGAAGACCAAGGAAAGCTCGCCTTTGCATAATTTTAGCACCTGCAAACAGCTTTGTAAATTTGCCAGTGAGTTTTTATCATGTTTAAATACAATACCTAATTAAATGACCACATTGGAGGCTTTTTCTGTTTGATTCCATTAAAACTTGTCCACTATCAATCTCCTTCCTGGCACAAAGGTAAGAAAAGGTAATCAAAATTGCTCCATTTATTGAGTTTCTGTAGCATTTTTTCTTAACAATTCCAAAGACTTTGCAGACAAAATATAAAAAAAAAAAATAATAATCTGAGTGACAGGAGAGAATAATTAAAATTGGATTAAAAGACTAAATTCCACCTGGGAGGGACATCTTAAAGCCCCCTGTGGATTTTGTCGCTGTCAAATACGTGAATATAATGCAAATCTTGTTCATCCTACAGCTGGAAAAATTACCACTCTGTACTCATCCTTGAGGCTTATACAGTACAAACTGATTTTACGGTTTCAAAGCAAACGGAGAGATGTTGCAGAAATGAGCTGAGGTAGATATCTTTAAGTTTATCATTTGTTGTCTATACTGGGTTTTACTTCTTCTTACTATAGGTTTTGTGGCAAAGTGTCCAGCCTTGAATTTTCAAAAATTGTTTTGCAGACTAAGATATAAGTTGTGAACTACTGGAGCCTTAAATAATTTCAATAACTTAAATAATAATATCACACTTACACACTAAAATATGCTATTCTACATAAGGTCTAAGTTTATTAATAGTTGATATGATTACGTTTCAATAACAATATGGCTTGTAAAAATATTTCACAGAATTATTTTATGTTTATTTAAAGAATTATGGAGAACAATTTCTCTTATGGCAGTAATTTATTGCACATTCGTTTACTAATAATCAAATGACTTATCTGTTATATTTCAGTTGATAATGCTCTCGGTTGTTTTCTTCTCAGCCAGTTGTGGGCTTAATGTCATAATGATGGGTTACATATTTATCACAATAACATTGGGCAAACTGACAGATTATTTTATTCTGGTAAAACATAGGTAGTTTAGGTTGACATTTTTTAGTGGAATTGATCTTTTGTTGTAAACTTCCTTTAGAATTTGTTGGAAAACAGAGACTTTAAAAGCAGTTCTGTGGTTTGGGTTTTGTGCCATAAACAACACATAGAAGATAAATCTTTTGTCATATGCTTCATTGACTTTGAGTTGTAATTTGTTTTTCTGCATTTTAGTAGGCTGATCTAGCATAAAAAATGGGAACAAACATTAAGTCATAACACTGTGGCAAAGGCACGTAAAAGTGCTAGAAAATCTGTTGGATCAAATTTCCTTCCTACTTTGGAGATGATACACAGCTCAGATGGTTTAAATTATGATGGGCTGGCCTTACCTCATTACCCTCAATCTAACCCCATACTTTTGGGGAATGTAAAATTATCTGAATAAAAATCAAACACAAAACAATTAAAAAAGCAAAAAAACAACATTCCCCCAAACTGATTTATTTGTGAATGAAAGCAAAATTATTAAATAGGACAGGAAAAAGACAAAACAGAATAACTTTGGATTCGATGTGGGAGTTCTTGATTTGTGTGGAAAGTGGCAGGACTGAGTTGGTGACCCCAGAGGGGGACAGGGTAGGGGCTTAAAGGAACTCTTAAGTTTTTCTGAAAAGCCATATTCAGAAGTAATGCTCATTTACTTCAAGTTGTTTGTCGTTGTTGAGGAAAAAACAAGAAAAATATACAAAAAACTGGTATCCTTGGATAACAATAAAAAATTCCAAAGAGTAGTAGTTATTTGTCTTTGCACCTTAATGAGAAACAGAAAAACATCTCCTCTACTATGGGGACAAATGTTGAAGTAGAGCGTTGGCTTGTGTGCTGCAGTGGCTTGTGTTTAGAAAGATAGATTCTAAACACTAGTCATCCATGGAAACCTTTTAAAATTCTATTTAGGGTTGGGTAGACCATGTTTAGCTCCCTCTCCAAAAAACCCCCAACTTATAATAAATCCTTTCTAAAGTTACCCTAAACAGACCATAAAAGTCAAACATGGTCAGCTGATTTTTTAACCTCCCTTAATCTCCTTTCCTTCACATTTAGATGTCTTCTCATCTTTAACTTATCAACCACAAACTCAAGCTGTTTAGATAATAAGACAACATTGACTTTTATGTGTCTGTTCAATGGGAATTTGGTCTGAGGATGCTCCTGGTAGAGTCAAGCATGTCAGAAAGTTAGAGGTACCATGTTACAGCACTACTCAAACATTATAATATATCTATATAAGCAAACATTGACACCATGAACCAGATTGGCCCCAATTTGAGATGTAGCTGCAGCAGCAGGTCCCTCATCATGTCCAGATGATAGAACTTAGGATGTGAGACGAGGTGAACTCAGGTGTCAGTCAAGTTGTTCTACTAGCAAGCAGTCATCTGTAGCTGACTGAACTGAAAGGATCTTAACAACACTTACATTAAGTAGCCTTTTAAAGAGAGATAGAGAGAGAGAAGAGAGGACAGTAGGGGGCAATGAGCAGTTTTGGCTATTTATTCAACACAGAGGTTAGGTCCGTCCATGGGAAGGCCCTTTACATTCTAGAAAACCTTGTAATCTTGGAAACCTCAGCATGTTACTCCACCCCGCTTTTTCAAATCGAGCTCTTCCCCCAGGGCAAAACTCTGAACTGTGGCAATTTGTTGATTCCCATCACCTGTGAAATTCTTCCTGTCAGTCTGAGGGAATTCCAACCTGTACACAGTTGTAAATGTTGCCTTAAAGCATTTCTTTTTCATATAAATTTTGTAATACTTTATATGTAACTGTTTCAAGGTTTTTAGAATATTTTAGACACATTATTAATATTAAATCAAATGGCTTTGGTCAGCATTCATTCAAGAGTTGTACAATATATTGATTCCAGTCATCATCAAAACATCAATATGTCCAATATTGTAAACACAAAGGAATACTTGGACGTGATATTTGGCTGGCTTCCATAGATTTAAATTCGCCTTTGCAATAATATATCCGGCCACTGGATTAACTTTCATGATATCCTTTATGCTTACATTTAGTATAGATCTAAGTGACCAAGATAGTTTAGCTCAGGCAGAGTAGTGGTAGCACTGTGATGACGGAAAAGAAATAGTGTGTTGAGAAAAACGTGGGTTTGATCACTTAAATTGCGATGATAGTGATTATGATTACATCATCAATATTGTAATCACAATACAAAATTTAAAACCTGACTTTTTTGTTGCAAGGCAACACTACCAATAACTGTGCCTGAGGAGACACACCACCTACAAATTCCAAAGAAAACCAATACCCAACCATTGGCATCTATTTTTTGGAGTGTAATGTGTTGCAGTGAGTTTGATTTATTTCTAACCATAATACTGAGAGAAAAAGTTGGCTCCCTCCCTTGACTATCATTGCATAATTTACACTGTAGAAAGAGTTGGATCACAGGCGGACTTAAATTAACTAACCCAGTCAGTTGGAAACAGAGAATGTGTTATTTTTTTATTGCATAACATACTTATGATTAATCTTTCATCAAAGTAAAGTAAAAGGAAAATCACACAGCTGACAGATGCACAACATCAAATTCTGGCTAAAACATACTGTATGAACAAAGTAAAGTGACTAATCTGTCAATTAAACTTTAGGCTGACTATTAAATCAGTCTTAATAGCTGATGCTTCTAAATAATGTATCAACACTCCAAATGTGCTGTTTAGTATGCTCAGCACACAAAGCTGAGTCGCTGGTTTAATCTTCTAAAACTAGAATTGCCATTGATGTGCAACAGAGAATTAGGACAAGAAAAGAAGGATGTCAATGTGGTATTGAGAGACAGAGAGAGGGAAGATGATGAGTGCCTCAGCTGTGCTAATAGTTCTGCCCTGGTTGGTCATCTCTCTGTCATGCCAAGGTTCAATGATTTATAGGTTATTGGGAGATAGCCGGGCCGCTAAAGGTACCTGGCCCTTCATATACAGCTGAGGAAGAGGGAAAAGCTTGAAGGTTGCTCAAAGATCGCATTAAAGTAAAGTGAGGACACAGAGAAGGAGAGTTGGAAATGAAAAGATGAGGTAATGCAGACAGATTAAAATGTTGGTGCAGGAAAACAGACAAAACAAAGTGCTGAAAGGAAATGACAAAGAGTGAGAGCTTACAGAGGACGGGCAGGAGGTTAAGAGGAGAGCTTCTCTTTGATCTGGTTCCAAAGGAATTTGTTTTTGCCTTTGAGATTACTCATGATCTCTTTCCACATAGTGCTCATATCTATAACCCTTTTTGTTGATAACTTTTCTTTACAGATTTATATGTGTAAACTCAGCAGGACATCTAACACCTCTGAAACACAAAGGAGATATTACTTTTGCAAGATGTGTTCAGTAGTTTAGTCGGTTCAGTTTGCGGTATTTCATTTTATGTAGTTCTATATTTTCAAGAGAGCTTACAATTTATCAGTATGTTTATGGTTCACCCCGCACCTAATGTGATAATACTTTAGGCAGAATGACGGTAATAACTTTGAGTTAAGAACAGTTAAATGGTTCTCTATATCAGGTCAATGGGCTCCTTTGCATATTATCAAATGTCTCATCTGTTTTCCTTCCAAAAACAGATGAGACATTTGGAAATACGTGCCATGACAAAGGCATGGACAACAAGGGGACAGTCAGGGTCAATGTTTAAAAATAAAAGACATAGCTTTATGCAATTCATGTTTGTTTTTTATTTGAACACAGTCCATTTGTGCTTGATGCTTAAAGCAAAACTAAAAAACACTTTACTGCAGAAAAACAAGGGTGTTTTTTATGATTGAATCTTTTCTAAGATTCACTTTCTCCAAAAGTCACTTTTAATCTTAAAAGAAACATGAAACATGAGCTTTACTGCTAACTTTAAATCAATCTGAAACAGCACTTTAGATGTTCAGATTTCTCTTGAACTGTGTGTTTTGATGCAAGCTTCAGATTTAAAGAAGAGAAACCAGTTTGGTCGACGATGACCCTCATCAATTTACCCCAACAAGAGTTCATACCTTTGAATGAAATGACTTCATATTAGCTTTAACAAACAGTTATCTGAAGTAATTTTCTACAATGATACTAATAGTTTAAGAAAATGTGGTTAATATGTTCCAAATGAAAAGCCAGGAGGAGGGTTTTAGCGCAGTCAATCGCCCTCATGTTCTCCCTGCTCAAACACTTCTCCTTGCTCTCTGCTAAGTTACAGCTGGTCCACCACAACATAGCCTGCCATAAATGCTAAGGCTAGGTAGCATGGTCACCAATGATGATGGATAAACTGTTTTCCTGGAATGATAAGTTGTTTTTTTTGCCATTAGCACATTTAGCTCCACTTACACAAGGAAAGCAATAATAACTTCCTCCTGGCTCAGGTTAGTTCTTTTAGGTCAGGAGTGGTGCAAAGTTACATACTGCAACTTTGACTTAGTGACGTTAAAAATGCATTCACTGCATTAGTATGTCCTCATTTGAAAGAATGTTGCAATCATTAAAAAGTCACAAAGTATTCCAAATTTCTAGCCATATGTCAGTTCAAAATCTACCGTGATAATGTTTCATACATGGTGTGACATACTGATGAATTAAAGTAATTTTGTATTATGTTCTGATATTGTACTGTAAGGCAATATTATTATGTGACTCCAATAAAGTTATATCTATGTATCTGGCGTTGAACTTTTTCCATGTATCTTAAGACCTAACTTGTTAATAGGGGGATTAAAAACGCAAGCAAATTAAATATGGTGTAATATAAAGTCTTGAGAAAATAATTTATGATTAAGTTGAATTATACAATAGATATTGGTATTGTTAAAATTATTTATATCTATAATACATCAAAAATACCTAAAAAAAGGTTAAAACACTACAGTTTGTTCTTGAGTATCAAAAGGAAGTAGGATGAGACTAAATGGCAATTTGTGGATACTTCTCCAGCATTGAATCAGTGCAAAAACATCAAAATCATGCATAGAAATAAACTTTCAATTAAACAAATAAATTTAAAGTCAATTGTAGACATTATAATTCAGTCTTAATCATAAAAAACAGTCAAGTTCAGTCTTCTTTCCAAGGAAACCAAGCCAATTGTTTTGAATGACTGAAGCCATTCTTCTTCCTGAACAAGCACTCAGTGACAGTTTTTTGATCTGCACCAGGATTCGCATGAGTGTATTCAAACCTGAACAAAAGGTCTGGACCAATGGGGGAAACAAACTCTGGTCCATATAAAGTGGACCAAATGTGGCAGGTGTGAATACACCCTCAAGTAACTATTTTGAGTGCTGTTCTTGAAAGAAAACCGCTTCTCTCTCGATGCTATGCCATGCTTTGCCCAGGCAATATATAAATTTTACTATCTTTCGGCTTAGGGTTGTTTTTGTTGGTGATATAATAAGGGTTTTAGTTTAAATTTAAGACGATTTCCCCAAATATTGAGAAAAGATGCGCCTCTTTTTTGAGCTCCTATAAACATCAGAATTCAGTTCCTTTCCTATCACACTTTCCAGTTGTTCACAGTCAGTCCATTAAGCAAGCTATTTGAAGAGCCTTTCTGACTGCTCTCCAGTAAGATCCTCACAGAAACAAAAGCCACAGAACATGGAAAGAACAAGACCAAGAGAAAAAAAAGCTTTCCCACCACACAGATTCAGCAAGATTTCTTTTACATGGTTTTATGCCTGGCATCCCTCACTTGTGACTCTCTGCTTGCATGTGACAACAAGTACAGTAATAACTGTGGTGCAGCATCTTGTTCAAATTCATAAGTGTTCATAAGCGGTTATTTTTTGCATGACAAATTTGATCTTATCAAATTTGAGGGTGGTGACAGTTGTGTGACAGTATGAGTTCAGACTATTATACACACGTATGTATCTTTCAGCTCACTTTAAGCATAACTATAATACTATCTTCCTCACTATAAACCTTATATAATCTTATAGACATTTTTTAATAGTGCCCCTTTCAGTCAAAATCCCAACCTTATTTTGCTTTCTGACAACTAAATTGGAAAATGAGAAATGACAATAGCTTCACTGGGAAATGGGCAAATTAAAATACAGTTTATGTGGGCAATGAGAAAAAGACAGAATTACACAGCCATAAATGAGCTGACGAAGGCCATGGTGCAAATGCTGCACAATCACAATCAATATGCTAAATAGCGCATGATGTCTACCTATACTGTCTTTAACTTTGTTCTATAAAAGTTGATGAATGAAGGACAACTAGTTCAGGCCAGGACTGTGGACTGAGGTCAGCTTTTTAGGTAATGAACTATGAACATTAACTTTTCCAGTTCTGTTTTCAGAACTGACCTTTGAGCTTGTTCCTGTTAAGGGTTAACTTGGACAAAAATGCATCCATATGCCAGGTCTACAGAAAACAGGATTCATACTTCTTAGTAAAGACAGTTCAAATTAAGAATAAACCTATTTAAAACAGAAACAGTTTCAGTTCATAAGCGCATTAAGAAAAAGAACCACTGGCAAAGAGTATTGAAAATATGTTTGAGGTTTATGTATGCTGTGTTCAACTGCAACTATCTTGACTTTGGTTCTATAGTCTCTGCCATAAAGCTGAGATTTATTTGGAAAAATCTAATTTCTGCAATGCTTTTATGTATTCACTCCCTTACTAGGGGGTTTCTATTATGCAGAGCCTCTCAGCCTTTCCACCATTAAAATGATAAAAAAAAAAATCGACTATGAAACATCAATTCCTGCAAGTCTTTTTTTTAAGTGCAAGATGATCAGAGTTGAATCATTTTCAACAGCCGTGGAGTAAAGAAATGTGGATGTTTTAGAAGAAACATACATCCAAGGAGCGGCAGTGTTTAGACTTAAAAGCTGCTGTTTCCTTTACAACAGCACAGGAATTTCATCCATGCTTTACCCATTTGTCTCAGGGCCAGCTAAAGCAGTCTTCCCAACTGTATTTCTACCCACACCAAGGCTGATTGGTTTTCACCAAGAATATTTGAGGATTAAACTGCTTGCACAAACCAGAGCGATGTGGTGAGCGATATGACTTCCTCACTTCCACGAAGCCATCAAGAACCTCCTGGCAGGAGTTTGACAACATATTTAATCAACCCTTTGCAAAAGTGGTTGAGCTTATTTAAGCTGGTTGGTTTCCTGGTGCAAATCTGGCTTTTCAGTAGTCTATGCATTTTAACAGGGTTGAGGTCAGGCCAATTCCAGCAGCTTCATGAAAGTTTGTTTTATTCATTCCATGGGTGTTTTGGATCTTTGTCCAGATGGAGCACCTAGCTTTTGGTGCAAGTTTCAAACATCTGATCAAACTGTCACCTCTGATGAAAAGAAATCGGTCAGCATGTTCAGAAAAAGCTCAGGAGTCACCATAGCTGAAGTTTATTATAAACTACAATACACTGCATTCAATGTCACTGTTCTTACAGAGTTTTACATCATAGACTGAAAGGATTGTGATCTGTGTTTCAAATTCAACACCTTCAGGCACGACAGACATTATCTTCTGCCCACATGGACAAGCCAACTGTCACTCAGGAAACACCCTTAGAACTACAGAAAGCAGGTGGTGTTCTGCACCTCACAGGGACATTTATTCAAAATTAGTGGTGGTGTATAGAATAGAAACGGCCTTTATTGTCCCACAAAGGGGAAATTCAGGTGCAACAGCAGCAACATATATAAAGTTCCATACAAGAGTTCCTAAAGTGTAAAAAACAATTTTTAAAAAACAAGATTAACAATAACAGTAATTTCTGTATCTACATGTCTGACCCAAATGTATAATTTTCGAACCTATGGGGATTAAAGAAAATCAAAAATACTCTCAAACATGTCCACCCAATTCTTGTTTTTGAAAATCACTGATGTATAATTATTCCACCCTGAACAGAGAACGGCTCAAAAGAGTCACTAAAACCCCCAAATTACTATGATATTCATGTCAGTGATGAGTGTATATAAACTTCTGATTGTAGATTTATTTGCATTTTTAACAAGAAAAACATTTGCTTCATCTTGCTTATAACAGCACACCCTGCATGCCAGTGGCTGTAAGTGTTTGCTCCTGTTTTGTGTTACAGGTATTGATGCAGGCCAGTGGCTTTCACCATAATGTGGGTGTAGGGCCAGCAGTCCTCTGTCAGTCTGACAGAAAACTGATGCATGTGCTGGTCTGTACAGAGCAGTTAAGTGTGTGTTTGTGTGCTAGCATGGGGTTTGATTGCAGAGTTTGAAGTGAGTGTATGTGTTTGACACAGGGAAAGCCTGGTCTATTGCCAACAGCTCAGCACCAGCCAAGTTTGACTTCAACGTCACACCTGCTGGCCATACATGGACCAAAACAGGGAACACTGGAGACAGCCATGATGAATGGTGGCAATCAGGTCTATGTGTGTTTGTGCGTGTATATCCCATTTCTGTAAAAGACAAATGTATCACACATGCACAGCTTCATACTGCAAATTTATGAATGTGCAGGCAGACATCTGTGTGTGCACGCATGCAGAAGAGGCATGAGTGTGTTGGATCCTGAGGAATTAACAGGCGGCTTTAGTTGGTACGGCACTGAAAAAGGAGAAGGAGGGAAGCCCCAGGCACTCTGCTTCCTCACAGATAACTGATCCTAAATCTGCAGTCTTTTATGCTTTCATCTGTCCATCCTTCCCCCTCTAATACACAATCTGGTCGTCCAAACTTCTGTCCAAAGCTCTGCTTGTTTTTCTCAGAAATGGCTTTCCTCTTTGAATTTTTATTTTTCCCATTTGCAAGTTTCATCTTTTTACTGAGAAGCCTCTTCATTTCACTCCCATTTAATACCTCCCTAACTCATCAAGTCACTCCCTAATATCTCTCCTCTCTCGCCTTCATCCTTTGCCCATTTTCCTCCCCTCTCTTTCTTCCCTACTGTTTAGCCTCTCTTGTCTCAGAGGTTAGCCATTGTTTTCACTCTCTGCTAATCTGCAACCACCAGACATTGCTGCACATCCCCACTGCCATGCCAGGACACATACAATGTGCACATGTACACACAAGACACGCATACACAGGACTTCATGGCCACAAAGAAAAGCACAGAGTTCAGCGGCCCCCGACACAGGGGCTTTAACAGCAGTTAATCCTGCTGTAAAGTGCTTCTGTCATCCACGGGGTAAAACTCAGCCTGAAGCCAAACTTCAAGATCAGTGTTTATTGACCTTCTACTCACACACATGCAGTGTCGGTGAAATTTATTGGCAGAGATGTGTAAAAAGCCTTCAAACATATTTAACATCAAAGTATATAAGTAGCATTAAAATCTTTGTTTTTTACCTTGAGTATATTTATTTACTGGGAGAAAATGTTAAATAATTGTTTTAAACAAAATCTTCTGAGTTGTTGAAAGTTTGTAAAACCCCTTTTTGTCAATAAGACAGGACAGTCATCTTCTGTAACATTTCTATGGCTCAGATCATACAGAGAGTGAGCTTTGATCTTCTGTTTTTGTTACAGTCTATTCTGATCAGAGTCCTGGGTTTTGTCTTATGCTTTAATCTCTTCAGTTCACCCCACAGGTTTTATGGAGGATTTAGGTATATGAATCTATTTTATCTTAAAGAATAGCTTAGATTGAGACATTTAAAAATATATACATAGAGGTCAAACCTTAACCTGTTAATTGACTTGTTTTTTTTTTTTTTATGACCGATGCTTTATAAAACTGATTTGTAATACCTCTATATTCACTTTCTAATATTTAAATCTATATATTTTCATAGCATCAGTCAGGATCAATTAATATTACATCGTTATGCTTTAGTTGGTATATGTTTATTGTAGGCCCTCTGTGTCAGAGAGGGTGTTTGGTTTGGCAACAAGAGGAGGTACTTGTCAAATCATGAGTCATTTTCAGTTTTATAGTAAAGCACACCAGTGTTATATTAAAAAGTCTTGGTAGAGCTTATGATATGATGTCATGAGCTGTGACAAGGTTCCCTGGACCTTTGGAAGAGAAACAGACCCATAGAGTAACAGTTTACTCTTATGTGACCAAATCATACGGTTCAAGTTAAAGTCCCCATATTGATAAGCAAATGTTATGTTTATGTTTATGATGGTTCAACACTAAAGCCATTTCCCTTTACATGCATCTTATATTAGCTAAATAAGCACAGTTAGCATAACTAACTGAAAATGACAGTCTCTGTATGTTTTAACTTTCCATTGTGGACCCTTACATCAACTCTGAGATTTCTGAAAAGGTTCTCTAATTTTTCAAATTCACTATGCTTGATGACAGACTGTGGTTCAAAGCTCAAAATCATAGAACAGAAGAAGTTTTCTGTGATACATTCAGCCTTCCTGGCATCTCTTAATGTTGGGCCCTGGATCATAATACTTCACCAATTCGACAGAATATTCCTAAGGTGAGTATTCTGTAATTTCCCTTGAAACAGCTTCTTACGGTGTTTCCTGTGACTTTATTTTAAACACCTTACTTATAAACAAATAGCTTCAGAAATTATTTCTACACTGAAGAGTGTTGTTAGAGCAACCTAGTACCATTTAAATGTGGTCCATTTATTTAAAAAATACCCGTTTTTGAGTTTCTACACCATCATCCGTCAAGGCCAGTGAAGCTGAAAAATTTCTGTGTGCATGTCTGTTTGTAATGTTGCGTGTCAATGTTTTTGCCTGCATGGAAACCAAGCATGAAAAATAAGTGATTAGTCCTCAACAAGTATCTCATGCATGGAGAAAAGACAAAACAACAAACAGGGGAGAAGTGAAGCGGTGGTGGCAGTGGGTATATGTGGATCTTTTGAGTTTGGGCCAGAAAGATGGCTTACCTTGCTTTGGAAATGCAAAAAGCAAGGCAATCTGGCCAGTTTCTCCATTCACTACAGAGCGTGTCTATGTGGCTGAAACCATCATCCTTGTCTAAGCCGTGCTCCTCATCGCCTTCCAGGAATCTTTTATCCCTCCTTCTGTTAGATCAACTCTTTATGTCTCCACCTATTTCTCCTTGTCTCTAACTCAAACTCTGTTGAAGCTCAGCTGTCATTTCCCACAATGCACACGCCTTTCTCACTCTACAAGTTAATCTCTCTGTTTCATTACCAAGTTTCTTCTTATCCCCTCTAGCTGTTGCTTCACTTGGCTCTACTGATGGCAGAATGAGGCGCCTTAATGAGTCTGTTCTTTCACCACCATTAGAAGGTGGACAGTGATTGATGCGGGGAGGAGATGGGAGCATGCAAAGGGAGACGGAGAAACTGCACAGGCAAACACAAACACCCACACAAGCACACGGCATCACCACTTTGTGTCTTAGTGTGTGTGTTAGTGATGCTTCAGCAGATATGGGTGGCTTGCTACATCTGCGATAGATGGCTACTTTGCCAGGCCTGGTGGGAAGAACAGTTGGTAAAGAGCAATTGGCAAGAACATATGCACATGTGTGCAGGGCTGTGTGTATGAACCTACAAACAGCAATGCCTGTAACTGCAGTAAAAGCTTTGTGGTGAAAGGTGCATCCCTTGAGAAAGAAAACTGTTTTATTATGAAAGACACAAAGGAGATATATTTTAATCAGTGTAAGATTTCCCATCCTAACCACATACACACACATAAAGTTAATGACAAACCAATCAGCATCAGGCTTATCTGGGTGATTGCACACTGCTAATTGGTTGAAATAATTTTTCGAGGATGACAAAAGCAGGGAGTTCATCACAGTGTTTTAGTGATAAAGAAGCTTAAGAACGTGATCAACAATAAAATGAACTCAAGCAGACATAATTAGCTGGAGCCATAAGATGATAAACAGAAAGGTAGAATAATTGCTTTTCTGCCATATGACTACATAGATTAGTCAAGTTTGGTTTAAAGATTTGATGATTGTTTAAAAATTTCCTAAATTTAATGAATTCTGCAGTGTACTTTGGTTCAAAATACAACCGGACTACAGAACCAATGAACCTTTGCATACCTGGTATTTTCTTTGTTATGATTTAAAAAAAATATATTTCAAAGATATGTTCTGCCATTGCATACCTACAGGTGAAAGTTTTTGTAATGAGATAGCAGAGAAGGTGTTTGGATAGTTTCTCTGGCTTAGAGTAATTCAGCTATGTTGAGTGACAGTTGCTGCACAAATTGCAAGAAAGAGCCTTTCCTTTTGCACCCAATACCCATTTTTTGGGTGCTACTTATAAATTAAAAGTTTCCCAAATCAAAATAGTATTTTTTTTCAATTCTGTGATCACTGTAGGATAATTCAGTCTTAGTCATAGTTCATTCTAACAAATATATATATTCTAGCATATATATATATATATATATATATATATATATATATATCGCTGTGAACTGGCAGTAAAGTGGGTTGTGAGAGAGAAGGAAGACATGCTGCAAAGGTCGACAGGCCAGGACTCGAACCTGTGAAGGCTGCGTAGAGGACTGAGGCCTCCGTACATCGGTCATGTGCTCCACTCCTGCACCACCACCGCGCCCATAAATATCAGGCATTTTTAACCAATAAATTCAAATTGTTCAGAGAATAAACAGACTTTCTTAAAAATGTATCTTAAAACTGACTTCCTCTTCTGTTCCAGAGCTCTGACCTTAGGAATCAGAAAAATCTTTTACCAAAACATTAAGATTTTATAGTGGTACTGACCTTTATGGCTTTGACATAAACCTGTCATCACATCATTATTTTAATTTTGTCTAATATCTGGGGAATTAAATCTTGGTTTATGTCTAAAAATGTACTTTATGAGGCAATGGAGCTTTTGACCTTTGGCCACCAAAGTCCACTTAGTTCTTAATTAATACATGAAAGGTTATGTAGAATTTTAAGAAATCTCCTTGAGCTTCTGGTGTTTACAAAAAAATGCATGGTGTGCTACAATGGTTGTTGCAGGACAGAAATACTATGGAGAGAATGCTCCTTTAGAATCTAGAATGGGAATAAGGTATCATTATTAATGACTACCACTCAAAATCAAGAAACTCCAAGAGAAAACGATTCTATTAATTTAAAAATAGACCTGGTAGTATAAGTAACTGAAATTAAACATAGGATGTACATGTGATTATGTTTAAGAGGGCTAAAAAATGTTATTAAGTATTATTTATTGCATTTTTGTCTGCAAAAAAAATGAAAGGGAGGTAGAACTACAAGCTATATAGGTGGCAAGCCAGAACGTATATAGGAATAACCATCCTGTTTTTCCAGGATAACAGCTGAACTGTAAAAGTGCTCCAGATAGTGAAGAACCTTTCAGGTTCTTTTTGGTTTTTTTGCTTGTTATTTTTATAGAACACAAATAAATCTGGACTGTGCTGTTTTACCCCTCATTTTAAAATGTTAACTGTAAAATATACATATCTTTTGCACTTACCTTTTTTTCTAACTTGCACTCATTCTCAATGTTAGATTTTAATAGCTTCTTCATCCATTTGTACGGCTCCAGTTTCTCAATATGCATACATATTTTCTATGCTGTGTGAAAATATTTTAAGGAGGATACAATATGGTGAAAGAGAAAAAAAGAGACAACAAATGAAAAAAAAAAAACCAAAACAATTCACTGTCATATTCAATAAATTTGAAAATATATGATAAGGCTGTGGTTATCAAATTAAAAGTACCTTTTAAAAATATCAACCTTTAAGCAGGTATGAAAGCTATTTTTAATTAAGCCCACATTTCTGTTAAAAATGTTTGGTATTGCCCTGATGTAATATTCCTATCTCAAATGAGAGTTTTTCATTCACTGCAAATGCAAAATAATCAGAATGAACAGAATTAAAGACTTAAAAATATAATCAGTGTTCAAGTAGTGAATAAAGTTCCTGAAATCAATTAACTTTTTAATAATATTCTAACTTGGCTGTGAATGTCAAGAAGCAGTTTGCCAAGTGAGAAATGTACAATCACTTATTATAAGCATGGCTTTTCTAACAGGTGTGGGCTAAAAAACGTACATTTTAGTGGTATTTATTTTTTTTATTTTTATTTTTTTTTGCTTGGGTGGAATTATTATATAATAAACACTGTCAATGTTTTTTTTTTTCAAACCCAAAATACATTTTCTGTTATCCAAACATTAGGAAAATTATTCATACCAGCTGAAATCTGTATATACAATACATACCACCCTAAATAAATTTAGTTAGATGTTCTTCAGCAAGTTGCAGAGAAGTCAAACACTTTTTGTTGCCCTGAGCAAGGTCCTGGCCCAATTCTCGCTGAATTTTTACCCACACTTCGTGTCAGAAATGGTGGAATTCATTTAAATTAGTTAGTTTCATGGCAAGGACATGACTTTTAGGCATAATCCATAAACTTAGCATTTGGGGCTGGAGGAATACCAGAAGATTAATGTCAGCCTGGTTCATCCATTTTCTAACCAGTTTTATGTGTTTTTGGAATCATTATCCAGGTGGAACACCCAATTGTGTCCAAGATTTAACCCTCAGACCCAAACTGTCACCCTCAGAGGAAATAAAACTGGTTAGAATGATCAGAAACAATCCTGGAACACAGAGGCATGCAAATGTTAACATGGAAGTGATCTTAACATCAACATGAATTTAGAGAGTGCCAACGAAAGAAATAAGCCCCCACTCAAAATTTGACACTTTGAGGTTTGAATGAAATTTGCAGTTGCCCACATGGACATGCCAACTGCTCTCTGGAGAAAATGTTTATAGTCAAATGAGATAAAGATTCATTTAGTTGGCCTCAGTGAGAAGAAGAATGTATGAAGGAGTCAGAATGAGGTGTTCAAACCTCAGAACATAGTAACAACTGTCTGATTATGCTGATTATAGCATCATCCTCATGGTATGTTTCGCTGCCACTATTACTGGTCCATTATGCAAAGCAGATGAAATAATGAAGGAGGAGGAGTACCTCTAACTTCTCCAACTTCAAATCAAATCAACAAGTGGCTTTTAAACTCTGGACTTTCAAAAACATTTCTTTCTTACATTTCTTTCAATCTAAATTTACACAGAGCAAATTTTTTGAAAGTCAGGCTGGGTTATCCCATTTAATTACTCTCAGCTACTTCTCAACTACATCTAGACATTCATAGTCGTCTTTATGTGAACCTCTTTTCACCTTTCATTTTTCAATCATAATTTCAATTCATTAGATGGAATAATGAGTATAATTAGTATAATTAATGTTGAAACCTGCAGAACATAAGGTGTCCCAACAACACACTGATCCCAGACACACATGAAAACATGTTTTGGAATGGATGAAACCAGTCAAAATCAAGCTTCTGAAATTTCCTTATCCTTAACACTGTCTAAATGTATGGACTATGCTTAACAACAACAACAAAGACTCTAACATTAAGAACAATGTTTGGATATCCAGGAAGAAATATGCCAGAAGCCTGAAGATGGTTTCTCACACCTTGTTATGGGATCTTTAACCATTTCCAAATTTTAATCCTGTGTGAATTAGAGAAATATTCTCAAAAAATTCTAAATTGTGAGCTCAATTTTTGTTTAAAAAAATCACTGCAGCTATTTAATGTATAGTCATTTCACCATGGAAAAAAGAACAATTCCAATGTGTCTTTAATAGCGCCAAATCAATGGAATATTCATGCGTAGGGTGAGAATATGTAAACTTGACTATGACTATTTGTGATCAGGAATGTGATCTAAACATTTGACTTATACTCCGTTATTTGACCCTAAAACCCATCTTGATATCTGAGGTAGTCCTAATAAACAAAACCTCAAGTTGACAGAGGTGGGATGAAGTGAAAAGATAGGATGTAGACACAAACACAAGAAGACTATTTTGGTGTTATACTTTAAAAAAGATGTTTTTATCAAAGAAACAAGGAGAGAAGGAGACAGACTGAGAGAGAGGGAGATACAGTATAGAGGGAAGCAGGGGGAATCCAACATCAGTCACTGAGATGTGAGGGATAAAGGAGCCATGAAAAAAGAGGAAGGCAGGGGGAGAGAAAGGTGAAGCAATGGGGAGCTGTTTGATGAGTTGATCTGCGCCAGGCCCTGGGTGGCCTGGAGTCAAGGATTAAAAGCTAAGAAAAAGATGGAAAGGTCAATATTGACATACAACTTGGCTTTGCAGCTAGTGCTATATGTCTATGAGGCCACAACATATATAAATAAAATTAAAGATTTGTTTGTGGAATGCAAATAAGTGCAGCTACAATAAATATGTAAATTTATAGGACTACTGTGAACTCTAAATCTGAAATAGAGAAATCCAAGCTATCTGTTTAGAGATAGATGTAGTTAGTTTGGTAAAAGTTAAAAAAACAAAACAAAACTATAATCTATAGTTCTGGCACAACAGGGGCTAGTTTCATATTAGGCACCAAGGATTTTTTTTTTACATATTCGTGGCAACATTGATCTTTCCTATCTAAGATATTCCACAACAGCAGGTTATGTTAGCTAAATCTGTCCCATCAGTCTCCCTCCTGCAGCTTGGAGGTTGCAGAAGGTCAGTGGGAACACTGAGGCAGAGTAAATAAGATTAAGAGTCATGGTTTTTCATCTGTACTGCTTTTGATACATTGTAACAGACAAAAATTTGGATGTTATTAAACTTCAATTTAGAAAAAGTCTAAATAAATTTGTCTTTGAACAAATTGGATTGTCTTTTATAGTGTACAGCAACAATTAAACTACGAAGAGACTGAAAACCCCGCATTTTAATGCACAGATTCTCTTTAAAATACGTAAAATTTAAAAACTAAATTTTAGGGTTTTGTGCGTACACTAATGCACACATATACGCTAAAATGCAGATGAGTGCTAATATGTCAATAAATAAATAAAGTGACTAAAACCTCTCAAGCCCTGTCATCAATCAGAGGTAAGGTAGATCAATAGCGCTGGCTGTAGCCCAGTGAGCTCTGCAGGAATGAGAAGTGTGGTAGATCACGATGTTTCTGTGTAGGTGTGTGTATGCAGTGGAATCTGTAGTTAGAAAGAACATGCTATAAAAAGTAACAATGGTGGAGAAAGTTACAAACAAAATCTTTTGTGAAAACAACTGATTTTGATTTTGAATGCCATCCAGTGTCACAGGATGTCATTAAAAACACAGAGGGTTAAAAAAAATGACAATAAAGGTCCAAGATAGCAGTTCACCTGTAAAATAGACCCTTAAAATAAAAACCCGGGGCACATACTGAGAAAAGGATTTCCAGGATTGCTCTTTATGCAGCTGAATAACGATGAATATTTTGAAAAGCCAATCTACTGAGCTGAGATTTGAAGCTAAAGCTAAGAGCTTGTCTAAGCAGGATCCAGACAATGCAACTTTTGTAAGGCTATTTCATAGCCTTGTGAGCAAATACTATTTGCTAAACCTTTAAACCACTGCATTTTTTGAAAGGAAATATGAAGAAATATGTGGTTATTTTTCGCACTATACAAGTACAGGTCATTTACTATTTATTTTCACAGAAGACAAAAGGAGGCCAAGATTCATAAAAATAACCTAATATGTAAACACATAATGCAAAACAGAACATGAGCTTATCCAACCAGAGTGGCCATCCGAACAAAGTGATGTAATGACAGATAATAAATGTAAGTGCAGTCTTATTTAGCCCTTAATAACACCATTTGCACTATGCTATGCAATACAACAAACACACTGCTGCTCCCTCCTACTCACTCACACTAGCTCTGAGGCATGAAAATCACAATATGTGACACATGAAGCCATCAGATGGTTAACTAATCTAGACCATTGGTTCATAATGGAAAAGAAAAAACTCAAATACTCAGCTCATCTTCGCAAGTGATGTACACTTGGAAGGTGGGACCCATATTCAGTTTGGTTGTAAGCAAATAACTACATATTTTCTCTAAAGTAAAAGCTTAAAGCATGCTTGAAAAGCAATGAGTTATTTAAAAACTGTCTATTTCTAAGCATCAACATGAAGTCTAACCCTGTTTGTATGTAAAACTTCAGTATAATGATAAAGATCAGAAAGACTAGCCAAGGCTGTAAACGGTATTATAGCTAGAAACAAGAACACTTGGTGAGCATCACTATCTAACTGAGTTAATTTGAAGCTATATTTAATTGTACTAACCTGTCCTTTAGTAACCACCGTTTTAAAGACAAAATAGCAAATCATTTAATTTTTTTTTCATGTTGGGGCAATTTGAAAAAGGCTTTTAAAAATGAACAGTTAGATAAGTGTGCTCCTGTGGTGCAAAATGTCATCCTCTGAGAAAGATAATAGACAACATGGGAGCTCTTTCTTCAAGAGATCACTTGTTCACCTTCTTTTCAGCTTGTTGTTGAAAATAGTCAAAGTCAATGTGTTGCTACTTGACCGATAAAATGAAAACAAAAATGTTGCACTGGTCAGTATATCCTACTAACCAGTACCTTTACTTACTTACAAGTGATATCAATGTCAAATGTGAGAGTCACAGAAAGTTACATTTACTCTAAATTTACCAGTAAAACATTGTTGGTTACACTGAGTATGAGATTGATTTTATGTGATTAACCTGTATCCCTATCAAAATTCTGTATCCATCGAACCAAATTCTGCAATCATAAACCAACTTTTACAAATAATATTACAGGGAATTTTTTTTTTTTTCAAACGGTAGACAGCAAAAATGAATTGAAAACCTGCAACTCCTTCAGGCAATACAATTTACTTATTTAATTCTGTGCTTATCCTTGCTCAAAACCAGTACCCCTGGGATATGTATGTATGTATGTATATATATATTATTTTCTTATAACACTATCATCTCTTTTTCAAGGAAATAGCTCCATCACAACTTAGATATCACAAATATGAAAACATGACTTAAAAGGCAAATCTCCAACACTATTCTGAACATCAGAATTTCCTTTTCTGTAATATTAAATATAAAACACACTAGTGTTCACAGATATCTGTTCCTTATGATAAAAAATAAAAATAAATGCATTGTTCTCTGCAAGCTTTTTATTCACAGTGTGACACAACTTCTAACTACCCTTTTATCTTTATCCCTCTTTACAAGAGTAGTTTAAAAGACACAATCCAAAACATTAATATAAGCCTGAGCAGTGGACTGGTCTCTGTGACTTTGTTTATTACAGGATCATTATCTAAAGACATGAGAATTTCTTTCTCACCTTCTGGCTCTGCTTCTGACACTAAATCACATTTTAAAAATGGTCATAATTCTCAGCAGAAATCTGCTGTTTTTACTTTCAGCCTGGTAATCCTACCTGTCCACTCTGGACTTGTGAGCTCATGGCTGCTTGATGGTGCATCTTGCATAGTTATGGGGCGTTGCGTCATAAAAATGTTTAAATCAAGCTTAACATGATGTATAGGCCAGGATTAAATAATCATAATTTAGCTAACACTATTTACATCCAGCAGCATTACTATACTTATTCAGTTTGTTTGGAAAAAGCAGCAAAGTTCTTTGCCTTTTGCTGGTTTGCTGCCATGATTCTAACACGTACCTGCGGGCAGCATGTCCCCATCGCTGACCCGCAGGTAACCGACGTTAATGTGTGACCGCTTATGGTGCGTTTTAGACGGCTCTAAAAAAACCTTTACAGCATATTAACAACGGATTAAACAGTTGCTAACTGAAAAAAAAAAACAACAAAATACAGGGGACATGTCACCTGTCTTGAGAAGGGCCGGATACCTGAACTGGCCGGCGCCCTCTGGCGCTGGGTCTGTCCCATGCCATGACTGCACCCCAACCAGAATTAAAAAAAAAAAAAAAAAAAAAAAAAAAAAAGATATAGCCTGCCCTTGTGGACCAAATTTCAGACGGCCCTTCTGAATTTGTACAGAATCTCCCAATTAGCCTATCCGGGCTGGTATATACTTCTTTGATAGTCCTATTACGCTCGCCTTTTTAATGCAGCTTGTTTGAGAGGATAACAATAAAAACTCCAGACTTTTGTTTTTTGAACAGATTTGAACATCAATGTAAAACCCAGACTTGTTGGAAGAAATTTATATTTGTGCCCTTCAATGAGGTGTTGTAAGCAGCAAGCATGATAATCTGACATGATTTTTTTTTTTTTTTTTTTTTAAACTGGTCCTGCAAAAGGTATTGGCATGGCAGTTCAGCTATCACTATTAGAGCATGAGGACTTTATTTGTTGGTGGAAAGTAACCAATTGCCACCATTAGGTAAGAAAGTAAGTGATGTGATATATATATATATATATATATATATATATATATATATATATATATATATATATATATATATATATATATATATATATATATATATATATATATAAATGCACAAATAGAAATATCATGAAGTGCTTCGTAGTATATAAAAGATAAGTGATAATTTTTATCTAAAATTGCTTGAATCTGTGGAATGCCAGCCATTTAACATATAGCAGACAACATATTTACATGTTTAAATAAAATATTTCACAAAACTGACTTCTTTCAAATCTTGTCACTTAAAATAGACTTTATGCCATGAGCCTAATTTGTGCTTGAGATAATATTATAAAATAACTCAACAGTTATAATATGACAAAGTAATATTGCTGTCATGTTTGTTGATGTGGTGATGGTGGACCCAAATGAAAAGCAGTTGAGGCGTTAAGTAGTTGGTGAATATTTAATTAAAAAACGATAAACAAAAATTTACAAAAAACCACGGAGAACACAAGAAGCCAGAGCAGAACAAAAACACAGGAATCAGGTGCAAAAGACAACAGGGTATAATGGGGAAGTAACTGGAGGAACAAGCGAGGAGTGAGTGAAGGAGATGTGGTAATATACTGGGAGAGTGAATACTGGAACAATAGACTGGGCTGATTGGCTAACAGGTTGCAGGTGTGAGGGAGAGAGCAGAAGTCAGGCTGATGAGAGAGAGAGAGTATGATGCCAGGAGGCGAGGGAGAGTAAACAACAGGGGAACTAGGAAAATTAATCTAACAGTAACAAAGAATAACTAGACACAAGGAATAAATAAACATAATTAAACTACAATAACTAAGAAAGGACTGAACAGAAACACAATTGATCTAATCAAAGAATAAGAGACTAAAGCAAACATAGAAGAACAATTCATAAAACTACAAACCCAGAAAAAACCCAAAACAACCCAAGACCAGACAATTACAAGTCATGGCTTCTGATAATACAACTAATACTAATAGTACTAATAGGTTCTTTGTGCCAAATACCAGGGTGCATTTCTGAAAAAAAAAAAAAAAAAAAAAAAAAAATAGAATTGAATGTTTATTATTAAACATTAAACAGTACATTTCTCGAATTTGCTACAGAAAAAATATTTAGAATGATGTTTGAGATATTAAAAGATCTCATTTAAATATTTTTTATTCATCTGGAGGATATGAGTTGTATTATTTTTATGCAAAGAAAGATTGTTTAGACAGTTATTCTTTTGTTTTGTCATGTTTGTTTTGACAAACAGCTTCTTGTTGCAATAAGTAACTTCTAGTTAAAAGTGTGTCCATGTCCACCATTCATTTCAACAGATGTGCTTTCTATCCATGCATATGTTTTCTCCAGTAACAAGGGAAATAATCAAATCAAACTTCATGCAGTAAATATTAAAATTAAAGTTATATTTTCATAATTAAGGCTAACAAAAATTCTTCAATAAAAGTAAACTTTTTTTTTTTATCCCTGTAGCCATAAATACAGAAAGAAGAGAGTCATGTTAATATGCATGACATCTTTTTCACTGCGCAACTAAGAGGATTTTTAAGGGACCAAAATTATTTAACAATAAAAGCACAGGGAGAAAAATAACAGCTTTTCTACCCTGGTGGGGATATTAAATTACAACAAAAAGCCAGATGATTTATTATATCCATATCCCACAGATATAATAAAGAGAATGTATCATATTAGAAGGTTAGAAGAGGAAACTTACTCAGGTTAGAGTCTTTTTTTTAAGAGAGAGCGAAGTAAAGTACAAACATCAGAAGTGTTCAGAATAAAAACTTTTCAAATCTCCTGCAACTGACCTTAATACTCAAACCTTGGTGCTAGAGCCACAATGCAAAGGGCATGACTTCACAAATACAGCCAGCGTGGATGAAAATGAGTGCATGCAGCTGGTGAAGAGTGTGTTCAATCAGAAAGATAAAGCAAAGACCTACATTTCTTCCAGGAACTGATCTAACCCTGGATTAGTGTTGGCAAGGTAGACAGTGAGGTGCATTAGATGGACGGAGAGACAAATAAATGCAGTATTGATCCATTACTGTGTTTTTCCAGTGGAGTCGGTACAAATCAGAGTAAAGCATATCAGAAGATATGAGACAAAAATGTTGTCGGATACTACAGAGAAAGAGGAACAGGTTTAAAAGACAACTAATGTTCAACTGATGAAACACCACTTAATTTGTTGTAACATACACAGACTAGGCATAACATTATCACTATTTGCATAATAGTATGTTTGTCTCCTTTTTGATCCCAAAACAGCCTTGACCCATCAGTGCATGGACTCAGATCCCTGATGTGTGCTGTGGTAACTAGCAACAAGATGTTAGCAGTAGACCTTTAAGTCCTGTAAGCTCCATGAATTTGATTTGTATATCCCATGGGTGATCAGTTGGATTGAGATCTGGAGAATCAAGAGGCAAGGACAACACACGAAACTTCTTGTGCTCTCAAACAATTCCAAAAAAGTTTTTGGTTTGTGGCAACATGTTATACTGCTGAAAGAGGCCACAGCAGTCAGGGAAAATAATTTTCACAAAAGCATGAACAAGGTCTCTAAAACATTTAGATAGGCAGGTCTTGCCAAAGCACATGCCCATGGTTGGCAGGATCCAGGCTTTCCCAGCAGAAAATAGACCAAAGAGTCATCCTGCATTTCCTGGCTTGCCTTGTTCCCAGAGAGCATCCTGGTGCCATGTTTTTCTCAAATTATTGTCCCAGCACTCTGGGTGATGCAAAGCAAATTGAGATTCATCAGAACAGGTCACCTTTTTCTATTGTATCCTTGTTTCAGTTCTAATATTTGAGTCCCGGACAGTCGTAAGCGTGAACACCCTTACTGCCCTACAGCTCTTCTGTAGCCCCATATACAACAAACTGTAATGTAGCTACTGTTTTTGTGACACTTTTCCATGAGAACCACCATAAACGTCTTCTGAAATCTGAGACACAGCATTTTGTCTATTGGATGGGATCAGAAAAACAAGCTTCTGCTGCTTATTGGTTCAAAATTGGCCCAATTTTTCCTGCTTCTAACACACCGACTTTGAAAACAAAAGGTTCTCCTACGAACATATCCTACCCACCTACAGGTGCTATGATGAATAGACAATCAGGATTTTTCATTTGGCCATTCAGTGGTCATAGCGTTTTGCTTGATTAGGGTGTAAACATTTCATAAATCTTAAGCCTTTAGAAAAATCTACAGAAGATTGCATTTTCAGCATTTCCAATGCAGTGTTAGTTTATATAGGCTTAATCTGCAAATATTCACGACCACATTCTAGAAAGGTTTAAGAATTGATGAAACTGTAACAGAATAAAACAGATATCTAACCTTTCTTTCTGATAGAAAATCTTTTGGAAAAAAATCTTTGTCAAAAACTAAGCAGGATAAAAAACAAAACAAAGAGCACTATTTACATTAGATATTATTGTAAATCTGTAAAACATGGTCAAAAAAGGTTGATTGGAAAATAAAATGCATCATATTTTGGCTGCAAAAGAAAATAACATGTAAGAGATTTACCTCGTAGAGTAAGAGTTGTCGTAATTAACTACACAGCAAAACAAAGAAAATTTAAACCCGGAAACCAAGCAGCAAGAGTCAAGGGATGAATCAAAGGATTTAATAAGGTTTCAAAGAAATTTGAAAGAATTTCCCTAAGTCTGGTTGTCCAAGCAAGTTCACTTTGGGAGCAGGCAGCAGTATACTAAGAGAGATCTCCAGAAACCCTAAAATGCCATGATGGGGCCTTAAGCACGCTCTTGCTACTGTTGATATGAAAGTGCATGCTAAGAAAATTAGAAAGAGACTGAACCAGCTTAGCTTTCAAGGGAGCCGTAAAGTTAAAAAAAAAAAAAATGAAGGCCAGACTGAGGTTTGCCAGCTAGATTGTGGACAAGGACCAACTCTTCTGAAACAATGTTCTTTGGACAGAAGATTTTAAAACAAAAGAGAGAACATATTTGCATAAACGAAATACAGCAATCAAGGAACATCGATTTCAAAAATAAAAACAAAACTTTATATTAATAGTTCTGTTCAACTGATTTTGTCACCTTACAATTAAGCTCTGAAAAAATGGTTCACATTGTATCCTGGTTGTTTTTAAAGAGATGGTTTCCATAGCAATCGGCAGATATTCAAATAATCACATGTAAATCTTGTTTCTGATTTCAGGATTTTTCCTGAGGGAAATGAGTCAACAGTATTATTAGAAATCATGATAGAACACATTTAAATAGCCTAATTTCACCCCCCGCCCCCCAACCACATTTTTCATTGGTAGAGACACACAGTATTGATCTAACTGTGGAACATCTCGATGACTCACTAAATAGTGAGGCAGAGAATGAATCTGTATGTCAGTTCGAGGGTGAGAGTGATAAATAAAAAGATGTGCTTCTCAACAGATGGCTCAGCACTTCTTTGACGTCCTTCAAAGGACAGACAAAAGCTACTTTTTTTCTGGCTCTTTTTCCATTCTGTCATTGTGCAAATTGATGTTAATAGTATTTTCACAAAATTTTAAGCATTTTCAGGACCTTGTACAACAACACATCAGAATGGTTAACACATGGCTGTATGTCAAAATACAAAAGCAATGAATACATATTATTAAGGGTCTCTGAGACCAAACAGAAAGAAACACACAATTAAAGAGAGAAAGTTGTTTAAAGTCTGTAAATTTTTAACTTAAAAATCAACCAGAACAGATTACTCTCTCTTGAGTTTTGGAAAGGTCCCCCTATTGCATTTTATGGAGTCTAAGAGGTCCTGACTGTTTCTGCTTCTGTAGTAAAATTGTGCTGGTTCATTATTGTGGTGGCAGTATATCTGGATCGTGGTTGCTGTTAGGAGGATGCTTGTAGCAGCAGTGATAGCTCATCCATAACATATCACCAGTGCACCGTTGTGTGGCTTAGTCATTAGATAATTTGAAAGAGCGCTAAGGCTACCTCATTACGTCAATACAGGGTTGAAAGCAATCTAAGCAGCCAAATTCAGTGTAAGGGTTTGGCTCTGTCAATACTGTGTGCAGTGCGAGCTACCACTCTTGCTACCAAAAAAAGGATCTCATCAAGCAGCTAAAATGAACTAAAAAAAGATATTATGATCCCTGTGGAAAAGGGTGCACAGCGGTGGAGAAGCACCACCCCTTTAAATTGCACATACAAGCAGGTTATTGGGAGACAGAGGGAAGTTGCAAACTCCTAAAATTTCAGTTGAAATTAAAATTGTATTTATGCTGTCAAAGAGAAGACTCAAGAAAGAGTTTTAATTTTAATAGCTACAGCAACTTCAGGCTTTGGATGATTAGTAATAGTAGGGTTATGGTTTTGGAGATCCTTGAAAAAAACCATACACTGATCTTGAGTCCAATCTTAGGAATGGTTAAGAAAGAGTATCCTATAAATTTTACTTCTCCAAATTCCTCTTGTTTCTAAATGTTTTCTGTATGTGACAGCTTGTGTGGCTGAGAAATATCAGGAAATGCTTAGCAAATTTCTAAAACACTCAGAGAAATTCACCAGATCAAATATTTTTTACCCTTCTCTCAGCAGAAATGTTGCTAGATGCATTTGGGTGCCCTAAGCACACATGCTTTGTAGTGGCCCCCCAACAAAAAGAAAAAACAGGAATGACCAATAATTTTCAGTGTATTTCTCTTAACTGAGGCTCACAAAGACAACAGCTTTTAAATAGGATTAAAACGAGGAAACAAAGTACAATGAATGAAAAGTAACAATTGGGAGTGTAATAAAAAAAATAGGTCTCATTCTATAAAGTGTTATTAGAATAAGACAGATTTTTGGTGTTTTCACATGTTGTACTTTTTTGGTGCAAACTCCTGAAAACAACAAAAAGGTCTGCCTTTAAAGAGGAAACTGACCCACATAATCATGACAAGTTTTGTTTTCCTGAGGAAGATTCATTAGGAGGAGCTTGTTAAAACCAAAAATCATCACAGTCTGCAGAACTTCTTCACATTAAGTTATATGGTACTTTATATTAACAGACTTTAACGCTGCTGTTCAAAGTAAATCATTCTTGAAGCAGGACAGATGTAACAGGCTGAACATGCGATCATTTCTCATGTATTTGTTGCTTTTGTGTTAATCCTTTTTTTCATTTGCTCAAAGCAGTTTAGTGTAGCTTCAATACTGAATAACTGCACGTAAAATGATGCTGTACAACATTTTTTGTCTACAACAGAAAAATAATTTTGGAGGTTCTTCCTGTTTCTCTCCTTCCCAGGCAGTACAGAACGGCACTCACAGCTGCTCTGAACCCAACGCACAGGCAGCGCCAAGTATGAGGAGAGGTGGACAGGAGAAAGAGAGCAAGAGAGAGAGTACAAGCAACACACGACCACCATCTCCTCTCACTTCATCTTGTCACTTTTTTTCCCCTCTCTCCCACCTGACTCTTGATGCCTTTTTGAGGCCATGTCCAAACACAGATGTCTGCCAAACTTGATACTGAGGCATAGTTGAACAGACCGATGGGAGGTAGGGGAGGGAGGCACCATGGGGGAGACTGGAGAGAGGGCTGCACAGGGGAGTCATCTTTTTCTCTATCTAATTTGTTACTTTCATATTGCTTATATCTATCAACGTGCCTTACACTTTTATTTAAATATGTTGTTATCATAATTACTATAATTATAATGATTTCACACGAGCTTGATTTTTTTTTTTTGATGCCCCCTCCCCACCCCATGGTGCAACAGCACTGCCTCTTAGAATGATCTAGAAAGGGGTCTGACAGGGACAGTTCCTGCAATGGCCTACTGTGGAAAAAAGGAAAGGTTTTAACATTTTATGCCTCTGTGTCAGTCATCTCCTCCTCTTTTTCACTTCATGCTGTCATCCTGTCTGTCACAACGCTAACTGGCTGCACTGCACAGATTAGGTCAATGCTTTCTTCCCCTTGTGGATTGCTGAAAAGGCTGGAGTTCAAATCATTAGAAGAGACATTAAACTTTAGACAGTTAGGAAGCAGAAAGAGCAGGAAAAGAATGAAAACTCAAAAACTGAAGTATTGCACACCTGCAATAAAAACCGTATACATAAATCTCAGGAAATATATCACCTAAAGTGAAGGTAGCTAAAATAATCCTGACTATATATGAGACATGGAAACAAAAAAACTTTAACACAATTGAAAAACTGAACTAAAAAAAAATGGAAAAAGTATTTCAAAGAGAAAAATAAGAAGTGACAAACACACACACGCACGCGCGCGCGCGCGCGCACACACACACACACACACACACACACACACGACTCTTCTCTCTCTGTTAAAACAATACAAGAAAAACCTTCACAGTAAACTATGCAGCCTTTGTATACTAATAGATCAACAGTCCAGTCATTACTGCTATGTTCAGCACTACCATAAATATTATCCAAGTTAAAGATAATAAAGCAACTTCACACTGTCTGAGTTTGCCTTTTCTTTTGTGATTTTGTTTATTTATCCATGTTTGTGTGACCGTGTGGGGAGAGTTTATGTTGTTAATTGGCTTCCAGAGATAACAAAGCTGTCACGTTATTACTTTGCTCTCTGCTGGTTTTTGTTGGATTGAAATTGAAGACAATGAAACAAAATTAGAATGGTATAAATACGCTGCTGGGAAAAATACGTTGTATTAAAATGACTCGTTTCATTAGTCACTGACTGATTAGTGAGACAGCAAATAAGTTGCTGTAAGCTGCTTTTGGTTTGTGACATTGTACCATTTACTTCCGATGTCAAATAACTGAAAAGATGAAAACGTGTAGATCACAACCAGTTGGCAAAGAAATAATACATTTATTTTGTTGATGTATTTTTCAAACAGTTTTCTTACAGTCTGGCACTGAATACAGAGATACTTTAACTAGAGATGCACAATCAAAATTTTATATATGAGTTCCGATCAGATCCCTCTAAAATAGTTAAAAAAATTAGGGAGAGATATTACATTTACAAAATGTATGGATTCTTAAGTCTTAGCAGAATGGACATGAGCAATGTTTTTGGGTAAAAAAACAGCATACTGCTATCATGTCTGCACATTAAGAAATCCTTCCCTGACAACAAAAGAAAGAAGGACTACTGGGGTAATTAGGCCAGTATGTGAGAGCGAGAGATGTGTAGCTTTCTCAGCTACTCTGTTCTGGTGTGAAGAAGTAAAACATTACAGTTCTTATCAACAAAAAAGTCAAATCTACTGTTCTGTGTTTTTTTGATTTAATTAGTATAACCTAATACACAGCTTTTTTTACTTGTATATTCTTATATGAGGTTGATTAAGTAATGAAATTGATTACCTAACAAACACCAGAATGATTGTATACAAACTGCAAAAATGGAGGCAGTGGGGGGTGCAAAGGACTTCAGAACATAAAAGTAAATCGGATAACAAAAATACAACAAAACTCTAACGAGGCACTATCTCCAATGAAAAAAAATACTTCTACTGTAAGCTAATGAACCTTTTTGCTGTGAACGAATGCTATTTATTAATGAGCAGAGGTGACGTTACACTGTGCATGAATGAGGCTTAGAAAAGTGTCACAACAAGGCTCAATAAAATAAGAGTTTACTTTTTAAGAGAAACAAACTTAGAAATATATGTTGGTGCTATTTGTTGTAACTGCTTTGTAACTTTCATGGACTTAACAATGTTACTTTGAAAAGTTTTTTTTGCACAATGGATTAATCAACTAAAAGGCTGACAATGTTTCTTAATCATATGTGACGCGCCATGGCAAAACTATAGGAACAAGTCAATAGAAAATTGTGATTTTCTTTTTGGTTTTTTTGGTTTTTTTTTTTTTTGCTAAATATACTTGCTGAAGTCATGAAGAAACCACTTCATGCTTTAAATAGCACTTTTGGAGGTTTTAAAATGGTAAACTTTGGGTATGGATTCAACTTGTTTTTAGAGTAAATCTGATCTGACAGGCATATGAGTTTCAGGGGGTTGGGAAACCCACAGCTGATTGATGAAGATCTGTAACTTTGACTGTAAATTCTATGAGAGAAAAGAGAATTCTCCACTTGGGACAATGTCGTACAGTCACAAACTTTCTCCAGAGTTCATATACAATGTATGTAAAATCCTTACTTCGGAGAAGACAACATCAACCATAAAGATACCGCTAAAAAGAAAACACGTCAGGACTACTTTTATGATTGGAGGCATTGAATTCTGCAAGAATAGTTCAGTTTCTCATGGGGTGAGTTTCAGAACTTTTACTGTTTTTAGAACACAATTACGATACACAGCACTAAACAAGTTTTAGTAGATGTATTTTAAGACTTGAAGCGTATTGTGATGGATTTGATAAGCGTTGTAGTCCATCGCACATTTTTTGTCTGCTGCACTGTGCCCTGCGCATGATCTGTCCTGGAAACCTGCACAACGCCAACGGCACACACATCTGGGCCCTGCAGCTGTGCTGAGTGCACTATGATGGAAATGATTATTATTTACACTGGGGCTTTCTTCGGGCTGAAAGAAAAGAAAGTCTAACATGGGACAAAAGTTGAAAACATTTAAAAAATATTTATTTCTAACTAGATAAACCATACAAAAGTTCACTTTTGTCTGCCCAACGTTCCAGTCATACCTGTTGACAGTCAATGCTGGGGGATGAGGTTATGGCAAAATAACATAAATGAACAGCCTTTTTTAACAACCCCAAGCCGCTCATCAGGTATGAGGACAATTCTTGTGAAACTTTGAGGCCTGTTTTCTCACAAATATTGTTTGCAGAGTGCCAACATTCAAATGGCAATATCTTTTTATTTTTTTGATTTCTGTGTTTGACATCATTAGAAAGCTTTCAGACTCTATAATATATAAGCTCCATGGTAGATAGAGCTCAAAAGCATAAAATAAAGCAACTGTTTTTTCTGTAATCCACTTGGCCATCCTGTTGCTGCTGAAACTCATTCTAGCACCTCTGTAGAGCTTCGAATGTCACTGTCTGGAGTTCTCCCTTGAGCTCCCTTGTTGTCAGAAGGTGAAATCTATTGTTCTTGTATATTCTTCCTTTTAAGTTTGCATCCCACTGGTAATGCAAAAATGACCTGAATATGGCTATTATTTTGCTTGTATTTTGAAAATGCTGATTAAAACTAATACTTTAGTCAGAAAGTCTCTGCTTCACCATGAAGAGGAGAGGAGAATCTAGAGAAATGAGGACATCACCCAGGAAAAAACAGCTGTTAATAAGGATGCATTAATCAAGAAAAACTGAGTACACTAGTGAACAAGTAATGATTAATAATGATTAATCTTTCATATTTGGACAGGACTATCACTTAATTTAAAATGCAATCTGCTGGTTTTCCAAAAACAGCTGATGAAAAACAAAATCAATCTACTGTTACTGTGTGCTTCACTCTGAATGCAGCAGTTAAGGCTTGTACTGCGCTGGCAGGGATGTGTTAATTTTATTAAATCTGATCAGTTTGACTGGAATGTGTCAGAGAAACAAGATTCTAATTAAACCTTTTAATCCGTTACCATCTGGAATAATGAAAACATATATCTGAAAAAGGTTAAATTGTAAAAAAGTTAAGGATTTCACCACTTAATTTAACATTTAGTAATCAAAATAAAAATAAAAAAATCAAGGATATAAAAACTGGAACCACCGTAGTCTGACACCTCATTATAGATTGTGCTGAGAACAAAACTAATGCGTCAAAATCAACACAAATTCCATTGTCAGATGAGATAAAGATTGAGGGTTTTTTGAGACAGAGTTGCAACTGGACAGTTTGCAGTACTCTAAGACTTTCTAACCAAAGAACATGTTGCCAGCTGTTAAGCATGGTGGTAGCAGTAATAGGCTGAGGGTATGCTTTGTGCTAGTTTTATCGGCACACTACATCAAGTTGGTGGACCATTTTTTTTTCTCAACTCAATAGCTGTTGAACCTTAAACACAATTGGGTGTCTCATCAGGTACCAAACACACTAATGGATAAAGCTTGTGAGCATTTAGCTTCTGGCTTGCCCCTGTGGTCTACACATTTGAAAATGAATGCACTATGCTTAAAAGCATAAGAAGTGCCAGGAAATCAACCAATTAAAATAAGCTCTTCCATTTCTGGTAAAAGGAGTTCTCAAATATGCAGACCCATTTGTGTCAGAAACTTGTTGACGATTGAAGAAAGTGTGTATTACACAAGCGGGAGATTTGCCCAAATATTAGTTGAGTTCTTTGTAGGTATGTGACCTTGTGTTGTATTGTATCCATAATTTTGACCATGTGGAGATTAGAGAAAATCAACACTAATCCCCAGTAACAACATTTTTAGGTTGTGGACCCAACTCTTGTCTTGTATGCCCCCTCATGTTTACTGCGTTTTATTCCAATGACTGGAACGTGCGATGTCATAGGAAAATAATGCTCCGGTATCTTCTTGCTATGCATCTGACAATGTTGCATTCACAATTTGATCACCAGACAAATCCGGCTGCCATGTATGAGGGCTGCAACACTCACACGTCATGTTTACCTCACTTATGTGACACTGCTGCAGAGTCAATGCAAATGTGATTAAAGCATCACACCAACAACATTACTTAGCCTTAGTCCACTGTATACTGCCTGCACTGATGAAGTTTCACTCACCTCGGCATGCTGTATGGTTGAGACTCAAAGCAACGCAGTACTGTATGTATGTATGTATGTATGTATGTATGTATGTATGTATGTATGTATGTATGTATGTATGTATGTACCACATGTCTTATGTTCTAATTAGCTTGGCTCAAAATGATCTTAACGTTATGGGAGACCTCTCAGAGTACTCAATTCCCAGATGATCAGTTGATCCTTAAATAAAAAATTATAATAATAAACTCATTATGTTGCATCATGTGAAAAGCAACATACCCCATGATGATGTAACAGAAAACTGAACTGCACAAGCTTAATCTCAATATACATCCATGATGCAGAACACCCAGGAAGCACTGCAAAGATGTGGCACAACAAAATCCCCTTTATATTGTCATTTAGACCTGGGTAACAGTCGTTTTTCAATGCTCCAGCAACTATAGCAAAACAGGAAATAGTGAGATAGCAGCATAAAGTCAATGAAGTTGTATGTTTTGTTATTACTCCACCCATAATTAACTGGTAAAAGAATGATTCAAACAGATTTTTAAAAGCTCCAAATAAATAAGATATTTATGCTTGTAATGGGTGTATGTAAACTTGTAATTGGAACTAAATGTTAAGCAGTTAATAGGGAGCGATGTTTTCACAAGTATTTTGGACAACTTTGTAAAGGTTTTTGTGTGACATGTGTCCGTCTTTAATCTTACTTTACCTCCCCTTTTCTTACAACGCAGTGGACATTTCCTGGCTGTGAAACGAGCAAATATTAGGAAATAATAAAAGCAAGACATCCCATATAAACACAGTACTGCTTAATCTGAAAAATAACAGTAAGTAGCAACATAATGCCTGTTCTCTCTCACCTAAACACTTTCCTTAACCATCCACCTTGTTTTCATTCATGAATATTACATAGCCTGTGATTGGCTGCCAGATCATTACATGATGAGTGAGAGCAGGACATCTGCTGGTGGTAGGGGGGTTATCACGATTCACTGCTGCAAAGCAGCCCACACTTGTTAACAGGTTTGCAAAGTGCCTCTGTGCAGCTGCCTGTGAATCAGTAAGTACAGAAGGCAAGAGATAAGCCAGTCTCTAGCCTCCCGAATACAGAGGATCACCTCAGAAAAGGGAGCTGCTGAGATAGATGAGGCCCTCCAGTAAGCAGGTTGCCAACAGGTGGTGCGCAGCAGCTTCCCAGCAGGGGGGAGCTTGAGGCTGCCTGTGATGCTATCCTGCCCTAATTTCTGGAACCCAGTGCTAACGCAGGTATTTGGCTCAGGTGGGCAATTGAACAACAAACTTGGGAGGTAAGTATTCAGATGAAGAAGTGAGAGCAGGGTAGTGGGTGGTGAAGAGAAAAGGAAGAATCTTATGCCTTTAGATTAAACTAAAATCAAATGAGGCTATATTTTCCCGCTTATATAAGTCACCTCAAACCAAAGGGTTTAAAAATCCCTTTTTGTCTTCTACTTCTTTTTCTGTTTTCTAAAACAAGCCTGTGTGGATCTCTGGGGAACACATTTGAATGCGGAGAGCTGGGAGGTACTCAGCTTCTGTCCTGCTTTTACATCTTACACACAAACACATACAGGGCACATAACACACTCATTCACTATTAAAAACTCCCAGTCACAACACAGCAAGGAGACCAAGCACCTTCAGGGTGTCCGTTCGGATTTTTCATAGCACTCCCACACAAAGCTGCCATCCATGCTTTAGCTGTTGTATTTTCCTTCCTGCAGGCCATGTTTGCCTGGACTGTGTTGATCGTGACCCAAGTCACTGTGCTTCTAACTGAGCCTAGAAAAATAATGTCCAGTGTTTGTATTGTAAAGCAAACAATCTCTTCTAATAAGAAAGTCTGTTGACAATGATTTTAGAATGGCCGTCTAATGAAAGCACCACTAAGTGGCACAATTCGGCCCCTGATAATTTACCTCATGGGTTGCTTTAGCAATATTAAGTGAAGAGTAATAAGCCTGATTGTCAAATGATCAGTGTTTATGAAAATTTCCACAAAAAACACCCCTGGCATTAGTTAGCCAAATCACACAGGTCTCAAAATGAAGCTTTTGTAAATTCCTCTCATTCTGCTATAGATAGCTGATGAAAGAATTTTACCACTTGGGAGCCACAGTGACACAGGCCCTTTAATAACTTTACAGATACCCCTCTCCAAATAAAAATACAAAAAACAAAAAAAAAAAAAAAAAAAACAAAACAAAACGGAAGCCAGTTAAGATGATGAGATGTGAGAATGGATCCCCTGATTTCCACTGAGTCCCAAGGCAGAAATCCTAATCTACAAATCCTCAGCAGTGATCTGGATGGATCAATAGATAACCAAGCAAATAGGAGCACAGCTATCCACTTGGTCCACTTGCCTGCCTCACAATTACAAATCAATAATCTGTGCATAAGCAGGATTTTGATAAACACTGTGATCTGTGTTTGTCTTAAACTAAAATGCTCACTGGATTATCACTGTGAGTTGGTTAACATCAACATCAATTAAACATAAATTAGGTTGATGTTTAATTATATTGGATTTTTTTTTTTTTTACCTTTTTACCCTGTTTTTATGCTTATTTAACACATGTACCTATTGTGATGCATTCTGAATCTTGTTGTACTGTAGGCTCAATGACAATAAAAGACTTTTGACTTTGACTTTTTAACTTTTTAAAAGCCATGATTCTATTATTTAAAGTTTAGGGAAACTCCTACAGCAACAAATGCATGTTTCACTTCACAAACTTCTGTTGGGACTCCATTTAATTTGTAGAAACATCTCAAGGATGATCAGTGCTGTATGCTTATATTAGTTTCTTCTTTATAATAAATTTGAAGTCATGTTCTCTGCTTTTAATGTTATTTCCAGTTAACTAGCGGGTGTTCTGGAAAAATATTGATATCACAACCTTGATTTTGGTCACAACTATCTGTTTAGTCTATCTCAACTACACTAAAAGGCTTCATGAGGCTCTGCTGGGAAGTTACCACACTGAACATACAAATGTCCCAAGTTTGGAAGTATTGAAACCCAAGTCTTGTATGATCATTTCCTGCCAAGCTGGTTTGTTAGATGAACCATTGCTTGATAAGAGTGGTAAAAGTCTAGAAAATCTGAAGAGTTCAGCTTCTGTGGGATGCATATAATGGATGGTATAATATTTCCTTGTGAGTGTGTGGTTATTTTTATGTGTAGTGGGTTTCATATGCTGTAGGGGAGTTTCAAATGCGGGAAGAGAAAGACAAATGGGTTTACTCTGCACTGGTGCTTCAGCTCCATGCCCCTTTCCATCCCAAAGTCTCTTTCCCTCTCTCTGCATCATTACAGCTGTCCTGCTAGTGAAGCCCTGTGGTGTGATATTGAACATATTGTAAAAGACTCACGGCCTGCACATTAAAGCTGCTAACACACACCCACACAAAAAATATGAGAAACAACAATGATGCACGTGGCAAAGGTCTGATTCACTGTAGGGCAGTCTGGGGCAGCGGTGCGGAGGACGAAGAAAAGAAAGAGAAGAAGGTAGAAATAAGCTCTTCTGTCCTGCTTTAATTTTCCTTTGGGATAAGGGAGAACAGAGGTGTGTTCGGCAGATCAATAGTGAAGTTTGTCTCTGTCACAGCAGCTTTTGGTTTGGAATACAAGAGCAACATGAGTAACACACCAATATTAAGTGCCTCTCTGCAGAATGAGGAAAATGGATCTAGAAAACATGCCGGTTTATTGTAACTTAGAAAACAGAGTGTAGAACATGCAGGTGAAAAGGGACACTATCAAAAACAAATTAAAAATCAACAACTCACCTCTTTAAGTAAACAGATCAGGATTTTGATCAACATTTAATTAAAATGGGTTCTTGTGCCAAAGAGCCATCTCCATAGGAGGTTTCTTGAAAGTCTTCATGGAACTTTTTTACTTGAAATTTTTTAACTACTGTCAAATAAGCATGCCAAAAAAGTGTTGAATTGACACCTGCCTTTTTGCACAAGTGTATAAACAAAGTAAATGCCAAACATGAGAACATGACTAATTGAAAGTTTAGGTTGATGAATATAAGTCAGTCACTATGATGCAATGGTAGCTGATATTTTTGACAAGTAAAGATTTTAGTGTAGCTCTTTGTTTGATCTTTAGGTGTTTTTTTATTTGTGTAAACTATGTTTAGTTTTTAAAAACATGAGCTCTTCTTAAATAAATAAATATGCCTTTGTGAACTATATGACAGTAGCGAAATAGATCATGCTAGTTTTTGCAGCAGACAAGGATAATCCAATCCACACAGCAGTCCAATGTTTTTGAAGCGTTCTTGTGTTCTTTACAATGTCTTACAAAAATAATCATATTACTTGAACCGTTTCACATCCTGTCACAAAACAACCACAAACTTCAATATGTTTCAATGGGATCTTGCTTTAGTAGCCTAACACAAAGTAGCACATATTTGTTAAGTGGAGGGAAAATGATACATGGTTTTCAAAAACTTTCACAAATAAAACTGGAAAAGTGTGCCTTTGTTTTCAGTCCCACTGAGTTAATACTTTGGAGATCCACCCTTCTCTGTGATTGTCTGTACCAGCTTTGCACATAGAGACTGAAGTTTTTAACAATTATTCTCATTCAGATTTCATGAAGCGCTTTCACTGAAACGCTGTATTTACATAGGTAGCAAATACGGTCTATAATTATAAAACTCATACAGTGAATCTGAAAATTACAATTCTATTTTTAAAAAGCACCATTTGAGACATATTACAGTATAATAGAAGAATGGTTTCTCAGGAAACTGCCTAACAGCTTGAAGCTACCACAGCCCATCACTGAGCACTTTACTTCCTGACCTGCATAGCTGATGCAGGCGCATAACAGCTGAGTCACCCAACTTAACCTTTCTCTTGTTGCATGGGAATGTCAATACATAATTAAACAGCTTGTCAATTACTGCAAGTTCTCTAAAGCAAACATAATATATCTATTTTTTCTTTTTTCCTTATATGTTGCATTTGTCCTTGTGTGCATGTGAATATGAAGTAATTCTGCTTATGTTTTTGGGGGGTAAGAATCTGAATTTGCTTTTATGTTGCCTCACTCTTTAGCTTTAGCTCCTTTTCTTTCTCTCTGTGTGTTCCACCACCCACCAAGCAGCCTGAAGACTTGGTTTGAACTCTGGCATTAGTGCAGCTCATTATTGCACTGTCACAGAGATAGGGAAGGAGTCAGATGACATAAAATTCAATTTACATTAAGCAAAGCAGAGGTGAAATAAGTCAATCAATGACAAGATTAAGTATGCTGCCTTTATTCCAGTAATTTCTTGACCTTTCTGCAGTCTCTTCTAATCCTGAAACACCAAAGGTTTAGACCAGAGAGATTAAATATAAAATGCTTTTTAAAATTGTGGAAATATAGCACTTTTCCTTTCCTTTCCTTTCCTTTCCTTTCCTTTCCTTTCCTTTCCAGTGCGAAGAGTGAGTTAATATTTACAGTGAAGATGAGCACTCTCTGTATCAGTTTGGAGCTGAAGCAGCTTTTTGACTGGCAGAGAGTGTGACATTGATTTATCTGTTACTCAGACAGGATAGCATTAGGGTCTATCTCAGCAACTTAATGTGCTGCTAGGAAAAGTCAGAGAAATGATTAGTAAGTGTGTGAATATGTGTTAAATTGGTGGGGGCAGTTTTGTTTTGAAATTTAGCTTGTATGTATGTGTGCAATGCAGAGATTAGAACTGCATTGATCAAATTTAATTTGACATAATTGAATGAAAATGGTATTGGCACCCCTAAAGATGAATTCAAAGTTCTAGATTAACTCATAAAAAAATTAGTAAAGAGCCAGCCTTTGACCAAGTTATTAATCCAACCAATTAGAGTACATGAAAAATCCCACATTGGGAAATAATTTTTGTAAAGAGTGGCATCTTGGGATCGTCAAATCTCCTTAGCAAGTCTGTTTAACTATCATAGGATGCTATCTCAATGTAAAATAGGTATTTGGGAGGCATGTCAACAAAAAGGCATTTTCTTGTCCTGCCATCACAAACAAGCTTTCTTATCTCTACTGGAACTTTAACTGAAATCATGGATTTTTTCATGTAAGATGAAAATTGGATTTTTTGGCAACAGACTCTTCAGCATAAAACAAAGAAACAAGATGTGGAAAAGCACCTCATGATCACTGTTAAGTGTTGTGGAGAATCTGTGATGCCGTGGGCCTCTTTCTCTTATAAAAAGGTCTAGGAACCTTGTTAGAATGGATCTCATTACATTGTTTTTCAGATTACCAGGGTGTTTTTTTTTTTTAATTAAGGGCTCTGCCAAAAATCTGACAATGGGTCTTCAATGGATCTTTTAGGAGGATAATGATTCAAGACAGAAATTTCTCACCACGCACAAAATTAGCTTTTCTCCTATGGAACAGAGATTGTACAGAGCGGTATGGTTAAGGTTGCCTTTTTATTATGCTCCAACTATGTCCTGTTCTATTTGTAAAAAGAGGATGTACAAAGTATTGACAGTAAATGAAAAAAAAGTGTGGAACTTGTTTTTTCAATAAAAAAATACTTAGTGTTTATCCCCGAGTGCAATGTCATGCTGCTGCATTTAAATATGTGACTTAGTCTGTATTTCAAAGAAAAGAGAAATAAATTAAAAATAATCAAAAGCAGTTGCCAGGAGACTGTATTCATGTTTCTTCTTTGTCCCTAATAGAGCTGCTGGCTCTATTGTTCTATGTTTGAATACAGAACAGTGAAAAGTGTTTGCCTCCTTACATATCTCTTACATTTTTGTTTTCTGTCACCTGTTTAACTTTGAGATCATTAAAGAAACTGTAGTATCCAAACAATGACCTGCGTGAATACAAAATACAGTTTACAAGGGAGTTGATTTGCATTGCTTTTTTTCAATATCAAATAAAACTAGCATTTGAGAAAAAAAAAAAAAAAAAAAAAAAAAAAAACATCCTACAGAAACTTTGGCTATCTTTTTCTATTAGTAAAATTTGGTCGATGGATCTGAAGCAGTTATATGTGACAAAACAGCGTAAGCAGTAAAAACCAGATTATATTGGCTTAACATTCTTTAATACATTCAAAGAGACCTTCAGAATCATCTGGGGGGAAAATGATGTTGGTTTTGGACTCTCTGGATTAAAACATCCCTAAAAGGGAAAAGTCCAGCTCCATCTCTCCTGGCTCCACTCATGCCTCTCGATTCTCAATCTGCTCACTCACAGCAGTATGTGAACTACTGTAAGTGCCTGTCCATGAGCAGATGAGAGGCTAAATCCAATCTGTTAAAAAGGCACAACTCAGCTTCACAGTCAGACGGCCACCATCCAGCACTTGACCAAAATCCTGCAGTTGTGTGCTGCCTCATTGTCAGAGAGGAGGCTTTTGTCTTCTGCGAAATAAATGGGTTGTTATCATGTATGTGCTTATCTTAGGCAGTGGAAATGTTTGTATGTGTGTGACAGACCTGACAAGGGTATAGTGTAGTCTGGATGTGCCAAAGTACCAATAGATGCTCATTTTAGTATTTACAGCTAAGCCAGTTAGTGGAGGCTATTATTGAAATCCATGCAACAATGTGCACAGACCTCTGCAAGAACATCAACCATGTCAATGAGCTACTTGGAGCGTATTGTTGGTTTCATGGTCTGCAACATAGTTAGAACAATGAGCATCATTTCACTCAATTTGCTGAGAGTCTAAACACTTTTATAACAGGACATATGACAAACACCAGATACAAGCACTTTTACAGTACTAAAATGAAGAATTAATGCAAAGCAGTTAAGAACATAATCAGTTAAACTTAGTTTATTTACAACTGATGATAAATTACATACTATATACTCCAAGGCAATGCAGCTTGTTAGCAGAATGATTCAAATGCTTTACTGAGCCTAAATGGACAGGAATCCAAGTTTTTGAGCTCCAAGGACAAGCAAATGAATATGGTCACTTAAAGTGAACATATTATGAATTATATTTTTCCAGTGCCCTTGACTATATGATTGAAAGTCTAATGTTACCACCGATTTAAAAACTGAAGAGGAATACTTATTTTAGTCTACTTTTAGTTTGAGGTCATTCAGTCACTTTAATATATTCACTGCAAAACTAAAACTAGTTATAGACATTCTTGTACATCATACATTTGCTCTTTCACACATATTAAAGATTTATAGAGTCTGACTAAGACCTACCATATGACAATATGGCCGTGTTCCCTAGGGCCATATATGGTGGAGAAATAAACAACAACAATCGTAATTAAAGTTGTTTTATCAGGGATGTCTGAAGTTGGATTTTTATTGGCATCTAAAGTGATGATTAGAAATCTGTCAAACTATATTGCCTTCATGTTCCAATGTCTAGCACTGGTGGTCACAATGAGCTGTTTAATTATATGCACCAACTGAGATAAGTTTTACTTTTAGCCATTTGATATAAACTGAATAACTCATGTTTGGATCAGTTTCAAATAATTATTCTAAATCAGCAGAAAAATTGAAGAGAAGGCAGCACCTGCTAAAAATGTCAAGTCAAGTTTATTTGTATCGCACATTTCAGCACCAAGGCAGCTCAAAGTGCTTCACATCATAAAAACATCAATCAAGTATACAGCAAATCATCAAAAACATCAAAATCATTGAGCAAATCATGAAAATCATAAAGCAAATACACATGAAAATCATCAAAATCATCAAGCAAATATCAATGCATCAAAATCATAAGGATCATCAAGCAAATATCATCAAACAAATATCGATCAATGTTCCATTTACAACTAATCAAAGGCAGCTCTAAACAGGTGGATTTTTAGCCTTGATTTAAAGGAACTCAGTGTTTTGGCTGTTTTGCAGTTCTCTGGACGTTTGTTCCAGATTTGTGGAGCATAAAAACTGAAAGCTGTTTCTCCATTTTTGGTTCTGGGCATTCAGAGTAGACCAGAACCAGAAGACCTGAGTGGTCTGGAAGGTTGATACAATGACAACAGGTCTTTAATGTATTTTGGTGCTAAGCTGTTCTGTGATTTATAAACTACCAGAAGTATTTTAAAGTCTATTCTCTAAGCTACAGGGAGCCAGTGTAAGAACTTTAGAACTGGGGTGATGTGCTCTTTCTTCCTGGTCTTGGTGAGAACGTGAGCAGCAGTGTTCTCGTTCAGATGCAGTTGTCTGGCTGATAGAAGCATGTATAAGTTTTTCTAGATATTGTTGAGACATTAGTCCTTTGATCCTGGACATGTTCTTCAGGTGATAGAAGGCTGACTTTGTGACTGTCTTTATGTGTTTCTAAAGGTTCAGGTCTCAGTCCATCACGATACCCAAATTTTGGGCCTGATCACTAGTTTCTAGCTGTAATAACTGAAGCTGCATGCTGACTCTAGATCGTTCCTCTTTAGGTTCAAAGATAATAATTAAAATTTGGGCTTGACCTATACAATAAAAGTTATTGTGTAACCTGTTTTGTTTTTTTTACCCAGTCTTGGCTTTTTGGAAACTGTATCATTATGTTTTAATTAATGAACCAAGACTCAACATTTTAGACAAAATATTTACTTTATAAAATAGATTTGGAGTATTCTTATATCACCTGGAAATTTAGTAAAGTTTATATTTATGTCCAGAAACCTCAGTCTTTTTGCTTGGGTTGTTTATCCACTTCAATGCAGTTAAAGTGACAGACTTTGGTCACTTCAATTTTTTCTGCATAACCTTGCCAATCAATGAGTAACACTTATGTTAAATAATTGCTTGCCTTGTCTGGCATGATATTTGCGCACCTGAACCTACAAAACATATCTATTTGATCATTTTGACCTTTCATTGCACTGAACACCTCAGTTCAGTGCAATGCACCATGGAGTGCATTGCACTGACTATCATTGCAGAGACTATCATGCCTTTCACTTGAAATGGGCATGGTGTTTGTGGCAGAAGGAAGGGATGCCATGATCAGTTTATGAACTGAGATGTAGCTATTGCAACAGCTGTATTTTTTTTTTATGCTTGTATAAAGCAGTGATTCTCATTTTCGGTCCTCAAGCATACCTGTCCTGCATGTTTTAGGTGTGTCCCTTCTGCCACACACCTGACTTAAATAAGTGGGTGATTAACAGGCTTCTGCAGCACTTGACGGCACGTTGAGGAGGTCATGCAATCATTTGAATCGAGTGTTCTGGAACAGAGACACATCTAAAATATGCAGGGCAGAGCAGCCTGAGGACCAGAATTGAAAAACACGGATGTAAATACACCTCTGTAGTGTGATTTATTGATGTAAGTTCATTAGATTTTTTTTTTTATCTGATGGTGTCAAGCTCACAAATTCACCCTTGTTTGAACTTTGATATTAATGTGATATCCTAGTCTCGTGCACTATTAATTATATTCTCTTTGGGGGTGGTTGTTCATTAAAGTATCATTCTCGAATGAGCTGACCAAGTCTTTGTCGCTGCTCCCACTCAGTTCTGTTGAGATTCCAAAGCAAACAGCGGATGGACCTTATGTTGATAGGCATTTGGAGCATATGTGAAATCAGTAAGAGGATCAGATGCTTCAAAGACAACAAATGTATTGGTACAGGCCAGTTACAAGGACAGGAGAGATAGAGAGGACGATTAAAATAGAAATTGGACAGAAGATCAGATTAGGTTTAGACTAGGATTCTGTATTTATACCCCATAGTAGATTTGTTTTGCAGTGGTACAAAGCATACCTATCCATGTACACACACACTGTAAAATGTAAGAAACACATAAACATAACCAGGACCATTCACATATAATAATGTTCGAGGCTTCACAACTCAAATTCAAATCAAAGCAGGACACAGAAAAGGAGAGTCAAACTTAAAAGTAAAAAAAAAAAATATGAACAACATATTCATATGTAAAGAAAGTTCATAAGTGAAGAAATAATTCACATCAGAAAAAGCAGCAGCATCAGGCCATATGTCAATGATAAAACCTAAAAATAAGAAAAGCCTAAAAATAAGGCTTTTATAAAAACACTGACTAGAAAAAAAGCTTACCAACACAAATCGCTCGTATTTGCAAGGAAGGGCTAAAACAGAAAACTCAGACAGATGCAAAATGAAAAGCCATTTGAGAGCCACAAGTGCTGGCTCTTCTAAGGGAAAGAGCCAGCTCTTCCATTTCTAAAGTACACTGTATCAATTCAAAAGATTTAATCAAATACTCTCTATACGCTTTATTTGAAATGTATTTAAATCTAATCTCAAGTGCTCAAACATACAATCAGCAGATTTCATCAGTTATTATTTCATAAATAACAGTTATTACTTAATAAACAAAAATGTAACCAAACTGGAAAAGTTTGAGAAAAAAATCATTACACCTCAAAATATATATAATCAGATCACACAAAACTAGCATTTTATGTGGAAATGAGGTGTCCTTTCTTGTTACCATGATAAATATTGTCTAAGTCACAAAACAACTTGCATGACAGTTAAAATAAATTTGTTTATTCATCCATTGACTAATTCACCATAAATGGACTAGCCACTTTTCCAGGGTGTTCCACTGGAGATAGAGACAAGACCTGGGCAGACCTGTGAAGACACTGTTGCAATAATCAATGCGACTAAAGATAAACACATAGATGAGTTTCTCTAGATCTTGTTGAGACATTGGTCTTTTAATCCTGGAAATGTTCTTCAGGTGATAGAAAGCTGACTTTGTAACTGTCTTTATGTGACTCTGAAGGTTCAGGTCTCAGTCCAACACTACAACGAGATTTTGGGCCTGATCACTAGTTTGTAGTTGTAATAGCTGAAGCTGCATGCTGTCTCTAGATTGTTCATCTTTAGGTCCAAATACAATAACTTCAGTTTTGTTTCTGTTCAGCTGAAGATAGTTATGGCACATTCACGCAATGATTTGTTCCAAGCATCTGTTCAGTGCTTGGATGGGGGATCAGAGTCACCTGGTGACATCGTAATGTAGAGCTGTGTATCATCTGCGTAGTCATGGTAGCTAATCTAATTACTTGTTATAATCTGACCTTGTGGGAACATGTAGATATTAAATAGGAAAGGTACCAGGATTGAACCTTGGGGTACTCCACATGTGACTTCTGTTTGCTCCGATGAGAAGTTGCCTATTGACACAAAGAAATCCCAATTAAGTACCATACCAGAGTGTCCAACCCAGCTCTCCAGTTGCTTTAATAACATAACATAGTCAACAGGCATTGCCAGTGTCAAATGCTGTGCTGAGGTCCAACAGAACCAACACTCCGGTTCTTCCACAGTCTGTATTTGTGTGGATATCATTAATAAATATAATGGTGCATTTTAATTGGTAGATTAAAGATGTAATGATTTTTTTTAGCATGACCATGTAAATAAAATTGGGTCCGTGAGTAGCAGTGCCTAGGGGCCTTATTGTCTAGGTACCCAGAGGCCTCTGAAAGTGTTAATTTAGCTTTGATTAGTGTCACAATAAAGAGAGTAAACAGAACAGTTAGTACATTGTGATAAATTGGACTAGTCAAATGTTTCATCATTATTAGAGTAATTGTGTTCTTAAGCAGCATGTAGCTCCTCAGAATAACCTTTCCTTCTCTTATCTTTATTGTCTTGGCCCTTGATTTGTTTCCTCATCTCACTTTAGTTATCATTTTGGCCCCTGCACAAACACATTTTTGTTTCCACTTTGGCTCCCTCTCTCTTCCGCAAGTATGTCTTTAAGTAGATAAAAGTGTTGTTGCTTTCTGACAGGACATACTTGGTTGTCTTTTTACCTCAGAGAGACGGGAGAGAGAAAGTTAGTGAGCGGGTGATAGATAAAAAGAAGAAAGTTGATATATGCAAGTACAAAAGTTCACCGCCTATGTGCAGCCTTTGATCAGCAGAGCACCTGTCTGCATCCCGGAGGGCCACCACAGTTCACAAGGTCAGCTATGCGTTGAGCTGTCACTCTTGTCTGGTACATTTGAAATAGTAGAGCTTTAGGGTTTGTTGCAGACATACTGACAATGTGAAAAAAATACCTTCATACAAAATGCAGAGGTTTACCTTTACCTTGTGGATAAAAGTATAAGACAAAGGGGAAAAGTGACAGCCAAAACACTGACAAATATATAGGTAACATATTTGCTTTTTTAAATTTATTTTTTTCTAAATTTTCTTTTTCATCCCCTAAAAACGAAACAAACATGCAATGAAAAAGTCTTTGCCCACTTCCTCTGACTTTGTTCTTTTTTTGTCACATTTGAGCGTTTCAATTCATCAAACAACTTTTGACAGCAAAGATAACAAATAAAAAAAATGAAAGACAAAAACCTTTCCAAATTAGTTTGGCCCTATGTTAAAAAGTAATGTCCTCCCATACCTAGTCACTGGTTTTGCCATCCTTGGTGGGAAACTGTCCTCAAGCATCTGTGATAACTGGCAATGCCTATTTAACATTTCTGTGGAGGATTTTTCACCCCCTGTTCTTTGCAAAATTGTTTTACTTGAGCCATACTGGAAGATTTTTGAGCTCAAAAGGCCTTTTTAAGTTCATGCTGCAGCATCTTAGTATGATTTAAGCCCAAACTTTAACAAGGCCCATCTAAAATCTTCATGTTGCTGGTTTTGAAGTCATTCAGAAGTGGACCTGCTGGTGTGCTTTGGATCATTGTCTTGCTACATAACCAAAGTGCGCTTGAGCTTGAGTTCACAAACTGATGGCCAGACATTCTCCTTAAGGTTTTTGTTCTAGAGCAGAATTTGTGGTTCCATCAGTTATGGCAAGTTGTCCAGATCAAGAAGAAGATACCCCTAAGACCATCACACTCCCATCATGTTTGACTGTCTGTGTGATCTTTTCCACTTTTGTCTCATCAGTCAACAGAATATTTCTCAAAAGTCTTTGGGTTCATCAAGATGGTTTTTGCCAAATGTGAAATTAGCCTTTCAGAAAGGTTCTGTGTTAGTAATTTTTTGTTTCCCAGGCCTGACTGTTATAAGGCCTAGGTGTACCTAGGCGAGTTAAAACTAAAAACTGTTTTAGTCAAAGTAATCATAACTTAACAAGCTAGGGAAATTATATTTTCTCATAGGGCCGGGTTGGTTTTATAGTCAGTGGATCCCTTGTATTCGCAGGATTAGAAACCACAGTACTTAAGACTCCCTCTAAAAACACAAATGACTACCTATTTTAATAGTTCAGACACCAAATATACCTTAATATGGATTAATACGCACAGTGGAAATAGTCTTAGCACTACTGCAGATGATAATTTCTACATTTTGCCAAGAAAAATAAATGGCACTCCTTGATTGGCTGCATTGCAAACACCAGAGTAACATTTCAAACTTCCAAAGCTACATTTTCTTAAGATTGTTTAGATATGCACTACAGAAAATCCCACAAAGAGGTGGGTGTTCTGCGAATAATTTAGTTACATCTCACAAAAAAATCTGTGAATAGGTGAATCTGTGAATACTGTAGGTGTTTGCCTTAATAAATGAAATCTTGTTTCTGTTTTACTTTTGTTCAGCCCTTTCTTAGTTATTCTAGTTTAATTATGTTTATTTATTCCTCGTGTTTAGGTATTCGTTATTGTGAGATTCATTTTCCTAGCTTCCATGTTGCTCTCCCTTACCCCCTGCTGCCACTCTTTCTCTCTCTCCTCAGTCTGCTTTCTGCTCACACCTGCAAACTATTAACCAATCAGCCCTAGTCTTTTGTTCCAGCTTTCACACTCACAATATTTAAACACTTTACTTGCTCTCATTCCTTGCTGATTCCTCCCATAACTTCCCTGTTAAACTCTGCAGTCTTTTTGCACCTAGTTTTTTTTTGTTCATTTTTTCGTCAAATTACCAAATTGACTTACCTCTGCCTCTCTACATTTGGGTCCATCTTCTCCACGTTACCAAACATGTCACCAACCTGTCATGTTTACACAGGTTACCTTTGTCTGGTATTAACTTTGTTTGATCTAAAGCATTTAAGCATGAACAAAAAAGAAAAACAAAACAAACAAAAAGAAACCAAAAAGAAATCTGTAAGAAGGCAAATACCTTTCATAGCACTGTACTACATAGCAACCTGTACTCTGTACCTTTTCTGTTGAGTTCTGTAATTGTTGCAGTGTTTTACAGTATGGATAATGAGTACTTGATGATTGAATGAATAAATAAAAAATCAATCAGTCTAATCAATTTTAGAATAATTTGTTAAATTAGGAACAATTCTTCTATGAACTAGTAAAAAATGGGGATATAGAAACAGACAGACAGAATGTTGCCTTGTGTTATAGTAAAGTTATAATAAAGCTGCAGGATGAAGATGGCTGCAGTCCATTTGAATTACATCACATATACATGTTTCGGACATTATCACTTGGACCAGGAAAAAAGGAGGTGGTTGCAGCAGAGAGAGAGAGAGAGAAAGAGAGAAAATTGAGCAATGGCGAGTGAGAGGCCAGTGGTTCGAAAATAAGATGAAACAGAGTGGGTAAGAATGGTAAAGTCGTGAGAGAGGAAAGTGTGAGGAAGAGGATAGGGATGAGTGGAGTGGTTTGGTAGAGAGCAATTTATTACAGCTCTTTCTTTGCAAGAGAACTCAGCAGCAAATGGCAATGTCAAATATTCAGATAGAGACCAGGAATGGAAACACTCGCTCTTTGTGACGTAACACAGCTGCAATGCTGAAACAACACTACACCTTAATAAATAAAGAAAAAAATCTTGCATGCATGCCAGGCTTTGGTATTTACCTCCAAATTTATGAAACAATTAGACAAGTTTCCTTGGGAACAAATTCCAGAAATAACCTCTATGTTTGCCTCTCTGCCTCATTAGCATGTTTGACTCATTTATGATACAAAATATGAATCATGAGTTAATGACTGTTTTGAAAAAAGACATGAAGTAACTATGAAATGGTTTACTTTGTAAAAGGAAGTATACAGTAACATGCCAAAGCAACCATTTCTGTCATGATTGTTGAGTCTTTGTGGTTTTTGGTTATTTGTGGTTCATAGTTTTTGAATAATTAGATTTTTGTGGTAGTTTCTCTAGATTGTTCCTATTGGTGTGTTTGTTTATTCCCTTTTCTTTTATGATTCTAGTTAAAGTCTTTTCATATTCTGTCTGTTTCTTTTACTCCTTGCTCATCAGGTTTTGTCATGCTGGTTCACTTCTTGTTTCATAGGTTATCCTTTAGCCCTGATTATTTGTTTTTCCCCTTTGGATTATTCTTGTCATGTTCTTGTATCAGTGTTTTTGGTTTTCTTACTATCTGTCCTGATTAGTTTCATTTTGTGCTATTTAGGTTTGCTGTTCATTCCTTTATCTAGTATGTTTTGCTATGTCATGGTTTTCTTAGTCTAACGCTTCTTATGCATTTGTATTTATTTTTTTAGATTATTGTCAGACCTGTGTTTTCTTTTGGTACCAGTTCCTCAGTTAAGCTACTTTGTCCCAGCAATCAAGCCCACTGAATCCACCTGGGTTTCCCCATCTTAGTTATGCCACTCACTTGTTTCACTAGCTGTTTCATACAAAGTCTGTTTTGAAGTTTTTCCCTTTTTTGAGTAAATAAATCAACCCAATGCCACATCTCAGCGGTTGTCTGCACTTTGGCTCTCCAACACCCACCTTGACAATTTCCCTTGAACTTTTTTTACATTTTGTCAAATTACAAACACAGACTTTAAAATATTGTATTGGGATTTCATGTGATTAATAATCAAACAATGCTTATAATTGCAAAGAGAAAGCATAATTCTAAAAAAAAAAACAAAAAAACCCCCCCAAAAAACAAATTTGTATTCAGCCCTATTTACCACTGAAAAAAGTCACTGCAACCAACTGCTTTCAGAGAGGCTCATGGCAACAACCATGGCCCACAGATCTGCTGAAATCCACAGCTCGGGTTCAAGAATCTGTTGATATGAAATCAGTCAATTGTGTGTTTCACAAAAGAAAAGAATACAAAAAAAAACTTTGTTGAAAGACAGCCATAAGAAGCACATTTTAAATTTTGCATGGCGATAACAAACATGTTGAGGAAGGTAGTCTGCTCTAATCAGACGGAAACTGACAATTTTATCTACATTAACTATGCTCTGAATGGTGAAAGACCAGTACCGAATAACACTGTAAACACATTACCCTCACAGTAGCACTGTGGTGCATCAGGTTATTGGAGTCCTTCTCCTCATCAGGGACAGGGAAGATGAATGGCGTTAAGAAAGTTCACAAAGCACAGTCAGAGCAATAATGGAATGGTTAAGATCAAAGCATTTTCATGTTATAAATGGTCTAGTTAAAGTCCAGACCTAAATCCAATTGAAAATGTGTGGCAAGACTTAAAAAAATCAGGTTCACAGACAGTCTCCATCCACACTAAGGATGGGCGATATACAACATTCTATTCTTGTGATTACTAAAATGATAACATTATAAATACTTTAGTGGAATTTCAGTGGCAACCAGTGACCGCCTGCATCTAATTTGCTGGAAACTCACTTTCTTTTCGTGCTCCTGAGAGGAGATCAGGAAGAGACATAAAAATATGGGACAGATTTCAAATCATCATTATCAAAACCGCTTGGATTTAATGGATCCCATGGTTTGGCTGATAAAATAGCAAAATGATAATGGACTTTATTATCACTGCTTTCATTAAAAAGGGATTCATTTGGTTATACTTGTGTAAAACAGCTTCTATTTTGATCTCTGCACTGCAGCTTTTTTTAAAACCAATTATTGATTTTGTTTAAAACAGTTTATAAACATTATATGACCTATGTTTCTTATGTTACTTTAATTATTTATTAAAGTTCCCTTTGACATCGTATAGTATTTATTTTAAGCCTAAAAAGTACTTCTACTTTCTGCACCAAAACATGCCATGTGTTAACAGGCTGCTTTTCTAATAACTCCTCTCTGAGCAGTGAGCTAATGTGTTGCTACTTGGCTTGTGATTTTGTTGTTGTTTTTAAATGGCTTTGATTCTCATGTTTGCCCTTTGTCTTCTAGTATGTATCAGAGTTCATTTCAAACAGTTTTTATATGATGCATAATACACAAAATAAATAATTTAACAGTGTTTTGGGTCAGACTGTACTGTATTTTAAACATGAAACAGTTGTAAAAAGTGTTCGGTCTAATAAAATGTGGCATTTATTTAAAAGGATTCTCTTTCAGTCTTTGATCCCTTAATATTGATCTGATTTTTTGGTGCTTGGCTCACATCTGCGCCATCATACTATGTGTCAATTGGTTTCATTTCGTTTATGTATGTTTGGAAGGCAATTTTGGAGTCTCGTAATTGCTTTGCGTCTATGAGGTCTGATTATTACTATGAGGGATTATTGTCTTTGATAATGAACCATGGTTGCTTCTGCAAATATGTTTGCCATTCAAATGTACTTTTTTCACCAAGCAGGCAAACATACCGCTGCTTTGTTTGGGAACTTAACTTGTTGAAAGTTAAACTTACTGTTTGATTATGTGGAAAAGCAGCTGTACCCAAGACGGTAGCTGCAACCAGAACACAATGAAGATATCTGAGCAACTATGTATACGAAGACAATTCTCAACAAGCTCAAGATCTTTGACACATCTACTTGAAAAACTGCTGTAGAAGTACTGTTTCATGTTCCTCCCGGTATTTTTTGTGTATTATCACTTGGTATTGATTAATGTTCTTGATGACTAGTGAACAACCAGATGTTTTGTATGTATTATAATTTTCAATAAAGTAAAAAAAAAAAAAATTAAGATGGCTGCTCACGACTCAAACTTTTGTGTGACAGAAAAGTCCCGTGAGAAAAAAAAAAAAAAAGAATAGCCTATATTTCTATACACAGTTGTCACAGTTGACTGAGTGTGTGTCTGCGTAGGATGCAACATTATGAATGGCTTTGTTTCAGGGCACTATTAACAGTGCATGACCTTTCATATGAATTCTCCCTGGAGAACAGAACAAGAAAACATCCCCATGCACACAGGCAAAGCAGAGATGTCACTGAATGAGAGGTGAGAGTTTATATAGAATTTAAAAGTCAGATTTGATAACCGTGTCCTGAATAGTGTCCATTTTTCCCCACTGTGAGGAAAAATGTGATGTAAAAGGTCCCTGGACTCCAGGAAGCAGCAGTGTAGAATACAGGATAAGGATCAGGTCTAAAATATGTACATGCAACTCTACCTTATAACCTTGTTTGTGCAAATACCTGTAGTGCATCCAGAGTGCACAGTTAAATGTGTGAAAAATATTGCTGTCAGAACTGCGATATTATTCTGTGTGAATTCAAGACCCAGTGGCCCTTTTTTTGTGTCAGTTTACCTGCATGAGTGATAATATTCATAATGTTGTGAGGTTGTCTGACTATCAATCACATAATCAAAAGGGACAAATATAAACAAAATTGCATGTAACCAGTCATCAATCTCCACCTTTCTGTATATAAGCAGAGGATGTGGAAGGTGTTGTGGTTTACCAGCTTTTTTCATGGCATAGTAACCCTCTCTAATTCTGTAAAAAGAGCAGTCTTGAAAAAAAAATCTGCAACAATATATTGTCAACTTGTGGTTGCACATACTGATGCTAGTGGGGAGTCTGATGCCAAGGGATCGAAACTCCTTGACTATGTTATGACCCCATTTCATACCCACATGTGGCCATATGGTCAGTTCCTGCTCTCATTTTGAACTCATGTACCTAACTATTGCATATCAGTTCATTTCTCTTGATAGATAAGCCTTTTTGTTGAAAGATAGATAATAAATCTAAAGAATATGAAATCTGACAAATAATTTCATTTCATTAAACAATATATTTAGAAAAAGTCTGGAAGTTTTTGATATTACATCATACTTCCGTTGATTGGAATTCTGATTCCTGCTTTTACCAGCTGACTGTTGAAAAATAAAGCAGATTGTCAAACCTGATCAAACCAAAATAATTAAGTCACCTCCAGAACGATATTATATTTTTCGAAATCAAATGACCACATTTATGTTCAATGGACATGAATCAATATTTGAAAATTAACTTAAATCGTTTATCAAAGCAGGTATGTAAGGTGGACTATAGAAAAGCCAATACTGCTAATCTAGGAATGATGAAAAGGCAAAATGACCAACAAGTACTATCAACATCTGGCACAAAACACTGATTGCTAGAAATTGGCCAGTCATGTAACTTGCCATTGTCAGTTTCATTTACACCTCCTTTAATGAAAAATAAAAATTAAGTTTAGTTTAACTTTCTCCTTGGGTTGTCAGGAGAAAGTTTCGCGGTTTCTGCCACCAACTTTGAACCTGGCAGTGATACCACATTATTTTTCAGTTCCTGTTGATGATCACATTTGTAGAAGTGTAGCAACAGAAGGTAATTGAAATGTTGTTTTGTTCAAATTGCAAACCCACCACTGTGGCTTGTGAGTTGATCAAGTTCACTTGCCACTTAATACATACTTATTACAGGAATTTGGTCCATGACAGGTGCCAACTTCCACCCCTCGTAGCTGAAAGTAATTTGTTGATACTATTTATGATTTATCAGTGCAGATAATGTCTCTAAATAATTTTACAGACTGCTGGTACTTCATTTGTCCTGTTCAGGGAGTATGGCCTTTATTCCAGAGACTTTTACATCTATTCCCTTATGCAAAAACAGATGCACACATTTTAATGAGTTCACCCCTGGTTGGCCCAGCAAAAAGAGGTGACAACGGATGGTGTGAAAGTAAATGTAAGTCAACGGAGTGAAAGAAAAAACTCACTTTTTAACATCTGCTTAATTGTTCAACACAAACAGCGATCCAGCCAGTCATGTTGCAGTTGTTCAATGCTTTTGGGCATCTAGGCATGGTGAAGACGACTTGATGAAGTTCAAACCAAGCATCAGAATGGAAAAGAAAGGGGAATGAAGTGACTGAGTGTAGTGTGGTTCTTGGTGCTCGAGGGCTTGGTCTCAATATTTCAAAAAACTGCTGATCTACCAAAAGTTTATGCACAATCATGTCTTACCCAAAATGGTCTGAAAAAGAGAGAATATTCAGTAAACAGTGATTTTGTTGACACAATTTCCTTACTGATTTCATAGCACAAACAGAAATGAGCAGACTGGTTTGACATTAGCACAAAGAACAAGAACAAATAAAGCAAGTAGAATATCATCTGTGGAATGCTTAAAATTGAATGTAATTTTCCTGCATATTCATTTTCAATTAAATATTTACCCAGGACTGAACATGGAGCTGAATAATGAGATTTTTTTACTGAATGAAATTTTTTTGGATAGATTTCTCAGAAAAACTACCTTAAATAGAATTTTGGGGAATTATCAAAAGACAAGCTTTTACATTGTCTGAATGTAACTTAAAAATGACTCTACATTGGACTTACCTTTCTATACTTGTCTCCCTCCAGATACTCATTTGCTTTTCATATTATCTGTGATGTTCTGTTCCCTGTCACTGCCTTTTTAACCATGTTTAACTCTACTTCACCTTAGAGTATTTCTTTCTCTTATACCATAGCCTTTTCTGTTAAGACACTGATTGAAGAAGATACTGAAGGCAATGTGAAGTTTTTAGTTAGTTACACAGAGTGAGACAAGTGAAGAACCTCTCAAACAGGACAACAGATTCCAAAATCAACTGACTCTGAAACTAAATTTTATACAAAATGTGTGTATTGAATTTTTGCTCCGCTCTGCTGCTGTTGTTTGGCTGAGTCACAGATGTCTTCTCTACTTATTGATTAAGGGCTGAGGCTTCAGTCTTTGGAAAAGAAAACACTGCTTCTTCAGGCAAGTAATTGAAAGTTTTGATCAAGTTGAACCACAGGGTGAGAAGCACTAATTTATGTCAACTTCTAATCTATTGTAATTTTATCTAAAATCTTTACATTAGGACCAAACTGATTTTAGCAGAAGCTTTTCCTTTATGATCTTATGTGTAACTTGTTTACTACACAATTGTTTTGGGAAGTGATCGTGAGTAACACTAGGAATAGATTCTGGTTATTGAAAGTTAACAGCAGCCAAAAGAAACACACAAAAAGAAGTAATTGAATTAGTCATTATCAGCTATTAAATATCTTGATGCGCCTACGTTTCCAGATGATTATGTCATGAATGGCTGAAAACAGGGCTGGGGAGCACGAGGAGTCTAATTACAGTTCCAGTCAGACGTTTACATGTGCTCAGCATTAAAAGGAATGTTATAATAATATAGGTTGTATTTGAATTATCCTTTTTTGGTAGAATTGATAATAGAGCATTCAAGAGATTTTTAAAAACAAAAGCAAGTAGCTTTTCAGTAATTCACACCAGTGGAAAGTTGTAAACAGAGGCTTTAAAACATGCCCACTAAAATTTGAATAAATGTCCTTTAACAAGTTGCAGGGGAACCAAATGGTTTTTGTAGTCATCAACATGGTCCTACCCTAATTCTGGATGTATTTTTGACCACTCTTTTTTATCAGAAATTGCAAAACTTTTTAAAATCAGTTGGCTTCCTTGAAAGGACTCTGCATTTAGGCATAATCCATAAATTGTTCTGATTTATCCATTTTAAAATACATACTGTTAAACCACAAAGTCGGCTAAATTTTTAGGCATATAACCCAAACTTATAGCCTCAGTTGAAAAGAAATGGTTAGGAGTTTCAAAAACAATTCAGCAGTCACCAAGGCTTGGGTATATCACAAACTGAATACTGCTGGAACTCCAGTGTCACCGTTGGGAGTAAAAAAAATAACATTAACATGGGCAAGAGGTAAAGTATAAGTTTCCACTCCAGAACTGTAGCTGCCCAAATGTTTGTTGGGGACCTTGTATGTGTTTTGAACCTGTGTACATACTTCTGAACCCATGAAAGGTAAAAATCGAGAAAATCCTTAATAAACTCAAACTCATAAAACCTATTCTTGTCTATGAAAATCTTTTAAAATGCAGTATTCCTTTCATGCTATTATCTTGGTAACTTTGACAACTAAATGGAAAAAAAGCCTTTTCAAACTTTTTTAACACATCACTTAATTAGAGAACTCGATTGGTGATAACCTGAGTTCACTCAGTCAATAAATATTATGTGTCCATAACCCTAACTCTGTATTAGTTTCTAATAATAAGGACATACTATAAGGTGAGACCAAGAAAGAAAGTGAACTGTGCCTTATAACGGGCTCTGCAGGAAGGGAAAAAGAAACCAAAATAATAGCAAGTTTACTTGTAGTACAAATGTAAACTATTATTAGAAAGAAACTCAACAGATCAAACAAATATTTAGATGGCAGACATAAAAACAGTACAGTGGAATGTGACAACATTCCATTGTTCCACATTGATTTTAGACGTTACTAAGGGGATCTTTAATGAACCTGTATGTTTTGGTTTTCAAATGGTTCGATGACTCTTTGGACAATCAGACCACATTTGCACTATTGCAGCATAATACATAAGCAAGATGCATATAAACAGCTTAGCCATTACTTATTTATTCTCACCTGAAAGGACATATTTTCCCTGAACTGTTTTACAGTGTCATGGCAGAAAACATAGCTCCCAGTACATTGTTGAGGTAAAAGGAATGAATAAAGCAGAGCCGAGGCGTAATGATTCAAATCTTCACCCTCTATGTGCTTCTATACAATCCCTCCTACGCAATAAATGGATAGAAATGAGAGGCAATAAAGGGATGAGATGAAATCATTTTCAAAAGCACTATATTTATTTTCCTCCCATTTCTCTCATTAAATGCTGCGCTCTGCTGATGATAACCAATACACCTGCACATAAAGCTCCATGTCGACACACAAAGCAAAGATATAGACATCTTGGCTGAGATAGATCTTTGCCTCCGAAAATTGAGAACATAACATAGAGATGTGTAGCAATGCATACTGTCATCTGCCAAAGTATTCACATTCCTTGAGCTCACATTTTGTGATGTTGGAACCACAAACTACAATGTATTTTTCTGAATTATATGTGAGAATCTAAAACAATGTAGCACAATTTTTTTGAAGAGGAAGATAAATGACTTCCAAAGGTTTTTACAGATAAAGGTCTGAAAAGTGTGGAGAGAATTCTGAATTAATTCAGCCCCCGTGAGTCAATGCAGACTGCAAGGAATGATTGGGTCTGCAGAGAGGATCATTGGGGCTGACCTACCCTCCATCCAGGACTTATACAGGTCTAGGGTCAGAAAAATGGCAGCTAACATGTCTGAAGCCCTAACAGATTCTGGACACAAACGGTTTAGATCTTTACCTTCAGCTCAGTGCTACAGAGCGCTGTTTGTAAAAACCAGCTGTGATAGAGACAGTTTCTTTTCAAATGAAAACAAAGAACACTTTATAGCCCAAGTAGTCAGGTGTAAAACTTTGGTGTGAAACAAAATAAGCATATTTGCACTACCACAACCTGCTTTTTTTCACTTTTCTTTGTTTTTTTTTTTTTTTTTTTTTTTTTTTTTTTTTTTTTTTTTGTTTTTTTTTGTTTTTTTTTTTTTTTAATGGATGTACATACACATACTGCTCCTTTATCCTTTAATTTATTTCCTCTAAAGTTTATATATTTATACTTAATGTCTGTACACTGTGAGGCCTTGAAACAGAAGTCAAATTTGTTGTTTGTGCACAAAAACTTAGCAAATAAGGCTGAGTCTGATTTTGATATCTGCAGAACCATCTTTCCATCCATTTAATAATACATTTACAACTGCAAGTCTTTTGGGATATGTCTCTATCAGCTTTGCATGTCTGAGTCTGAATTTTTTGGCCAATCCCTTTTGCAAAACAGCTCAAGTTTAGTCAGACTGGATAGAGCGCAGCGATGGACATCAGGTTTCAAGTCTCGATACAGATTCTCAACTGGATTTATGAACCTCACACATATTTTGGAGGCCCTCACAGAATAGACAGGTTTATACAAACATTAAATTATATACAAGTCGACTATTTACTTGTTAGGTAACTTTTAAAGACAGTTAGTCATACAAGATTTTTTTTAAAGACAGCAGAAAGATTCAAATGGATGCCAAGCTTTACAGATTTTTATTCTTATAGAGCTTGTATAAAACTATGTGTCATATTCCCTCCACTTCACAGTTAGGCACTACTTTGTGCTGGTATATCAGATAAATTCTTGAAAACAAAATACATTAATATTTGCAGTTATGTGACAAAATAATGGCAAAGTTCAATGGGTATGAATACTTGTGCAAGGGACTGTGAACCTGCTCAATGACCTCCTAGCTGGTGATTAGATGATACTGGAGCTTTGACTCATGGTAGGCGTTTCAGGAAATGTCAAAGAGCACATGACCTTTCAACACTCCAAATAGATTCATTTACATACATTACCTTTTGTGATTTAACTAGACTCTGAAGCTTTCCTACTCTCCTGTTGCAGGCCAAAGCTGGTTTTGTCTAGCATAAAAGTGTTGAGCTGCATGTTGGATTTGCTTTCACTGATATGTCACTGAGTGTAGACACCAAGATTGGCCATAAAATGTCAGTTCAGCATGCTTTAAAGCTTGGAACTTCCGTCAGCACATTTACATGAACTTTGACCTCCAGTGGGGAGAGGCAGTGGGTTATTTACATTGGTCTTTCTTTAGTTCCACAAAAGGATTTAAAACTGTATATAATATGTGGATTGTATGTAGTCAAAACATGTAGCAGGTCTGCTGAGTATTTTATGGAGTTAAACTTTGAAAGAAAAGGACCTTTTTCAAAGATCACAGCTCTTATGTAGTCAAATGGTCACACAGAGAGACTGTCTGCCTATTCTTTAGTCATGTTTTCTGTGTGTGTTTGAATGGCTGGATGGTCAGAAAGGTGTGAGGAAAGGCTTTGTGAAAAAAAAGACGCAGACAGGTGTTAAGCTTTTTAGATTATGAACTATGCAATGTAATTATCTTTATCAGCAATTTTGAATGAGGCTCTGTTCTGTGATTGGCCGTATTTGTCTAAAATATCACAAAGCAGAGTGCACTAAAATAGTACCTTTCAATGTAAAGTCACAAACTGTGTATATATGGAATCACATAGAGAGCTTTTGGAGGTGTCCATGTGAAAATCTCTATCTGAACCATTTGTATAAGAATTTCATAGTTTCTCTATTTTCAACTGGTGGAAGTGTCAATGATTACTTGTAAGCTATTTAACTTTTAACTTTGTAATTAACTGACTACAAATAACATCCTTTTTAATAACAAAACAACAACAACAATTTTTTATTTCCACAGTTGCGTTCATTTCGTTTTACTAGTTTTTAATTGAAAGAGAGAAATAGGGTTTAATTTAGCATTCAGCTTTGCTGGATGTGAATGTTTCTCCTCCCAAGGTGGAAGTTTATGGGGAATTTTTGAAGCCTACAAAAACATAATGTCACCCAACAGATGCATGTGTGGTATTAAATAAGCTCAATCAATTTAATAGGGAGGTTTCAATGAACCTTAAAATCCTTTTAAAGACAAACATGGTGAGAGAAAATGTTCCTCTGGTATGTTAGGTTGTGAGTAGAGAAAGTGACCTAACCAGGAGATTGTTGTCCACAATGCCAGCATGCACATTACAGAAAGGGGAGTTCCACCACAACCATTAAGACTTGGACTCTTAAAAGAGGTAAAAATAGAATGCTGGGGGTAATAAAACATGTCTATGTTAATTTTTTTCTATTCATATTTTCTGTACATTTTGTATTTCCTCTTAAGATTAACTGGATCGAGCTGGTCATGAGAGGAAAGATAAACAAACAAAACTAAAGGTGTTCACCTGCTTAACAATCTTAGCACTTTGTTTTGAACAGCATAAAAAAAATTCAAAAGGACTGTTTTAGCTTCTATCTGTACAGCTATCCCATGCATCACTAGCCATCAGGGCAAATTACAAGTCACATGACTCTGACAGACAGGAAGTCAGGGTTTTGTACAGAGGAAAAACATGCTTGTAAATGCACTGATTGCATTTACAAGCACCAGAACCATAATTTGAAAAGATATAAGAACTTCACTCATTTTTTTTAGCCTTTCCAGAGTGAGTCATCATGAATTACTCATCTCATAGTCAGAAGGAATATCATACCAGGTGAAAGAGAAAAATTTAGCCTTTGCATTTTAAACAGTTTTTAGTACAATATATTAGAATGTGAAGCAATTTACCTATTACCATGTGTGTGTTTCAGAAAATGAATCCTTTCTTTCAGTCTGAGATTTTGAAAAGGCTGCCAACAGTTTCAAACTCAGCATGTTTTTTGACAGACTAAGGTTAAAATCTCAAAACAATAAAAAAGAGTGACTATGCTGTGCTTCATTCAGCCTTGCTATTATCTGCTTTAAGGCTTGCTCTCTCTCATTCACTCCCTAATAGCCTGAATGAACCGCAGACATAACTACAAATACTGTTTCCTTTTAGGTAGGTTTTTACATCATTTGCTTACATCCTTTCCATTCATCTTCGCTCAGTTACAACTTCCACATTCAAGAGTGTTAGCTCAACCTAGAATGGTGTGTTCAATAATCAGAAATGATTGGATTTTTGAGTTTCTGAGCAGCCATACAGGGCTACTCAATCTAAAAATTTGTTCATCTGTAAGCGACTGCTGACAGAAAATTATAGACAATAAACCAGTGACAGCAATCTGAATTTTTGTTCTTTTCAAAGGGACTTAAAAATGCCTTGATTAGAACCCTGGTGTGATATTTGTGACTGGATTGGAACATACCTATTATCTATATCCATTTATATTAAAAATGACCTAATCACAAAATATACCACTGAAACTGGAAAAAAGTATGATTTCCAAAAGTAAAACTTGTCATCCAGTTAAAAAAAATCTCAGATGAAGAACTACTGTTAACTGTTCAAATGTGCAGTAACTCTTTTCTCTTTAGTAGAATGCCCCAAACTCTGTGTCCACTGGGCTCTGAAATGAGCAAGTACTTAAGAGAATGCTGGGTGGATCAGCTGTGAAGAGACTTATATTTACATAAATTACAGCAGAAATAAGCCTTTTATTTCCTGCTGTTCCCCCTCCTTCCCAAATCAACCCTTCATCTTCCTCTGCACACATCAATGCACTCCTGCTACTGTTGTGATCTTTAGTGCATGAAATCTTTTTCCTTTAAAGGAGCAACACACTCTCTCACAAATTATAGAACACTGGTTCCAATTTTGTCTGTATTAGTTTTACAGTATAATTAGTGTTAGAGAAGGAAGTCATCTGAGAGTTTATTTTCCATCTGAGCCTCATCACCTGTCATCCAAGTGTAGAGCATAACAAACAGAATTTAAAGTGGAATTTATATTCTGATTGATTACACTCATAATCTCACTTCGTTTACTTTCCTATCTGATAAGCAGGCCTATAAAAGCACAATATGTTATGATCATTTAGTTGTCCACAATGTCTAATATAAAATGGAGCTTTACCACTTGTCAATATGTGTAGTGTGCAACAGTCTCTGTCTAACAAGGAGGCTCTGTTGGAGGCTAAAGGGCACATTAATCTCAGGGGGTAATATTTGCTTCGATCAGGCTTTAATATCTTTACCGTTTTCTCTTTTCTTCTCGCTCTTCTCTTTTAAAGCCACAGCACTTATTTTGAAATAAACAATTTATTGTATTTACTTTCTCTTTTTTCATTTTTCTTTCTCTTAACATGCTAGACAATGTGTCATGTTGCAGCACAGTTTCTTTTTGCTTCTGTTTTCTCTCCATTGTTAACATAACCTGAGATTTAGCTGGCACTGCTCTTGCCCAATACCCACACCTGCCAAAGCTCACCTCTTGTGGGTGATTTCTGCTGCCCACAGTGTTCTCACCAATTGTAGCTTCAACAAATCCCATAAACTCTTTGTGTAGTGATCAGTTATGGCTTTCAGGTTTTCAAAGCCAAACTTGGCAGCCACACTTAACTAATCCATATGCTTATACAAATGCTGGTTGACATATTTCTTTAGCCTGCTGATAGTGCAATAACAAATTGACTGTATGTAAGTGGGACCAGGTGCCATGAATCAATGTCACAACAGAAATACAGAAGGGAAACACTGTGAATCTCAGAGTCACTGTGTTTATTATTAGGCAGAGCACTCAAATGTGCAAATCGCCCCCCACACATTAACCCTAACCTGTTCTGTATTTGAATAAGTCACTGTGAATTGATGGCTCATTTCTCATCTAGCAGCATCATGCTATAATTATACTCTACTTTCCAAGCTTTGACTCTGCATCCAGTGACTGAAATGTTTATGCAGCTCACTGTGGCGGAGTTTGTCAGCCATTATGGCTGAACATGAATAGCTGTTATGCTTTTGCAGTGAACACAGGAGAGCCTGGGGGTTTTGCTCTGAGAAGTTAAGATGGGATAATGTTTTAATAATGATTCCCCCAGAGAAATTGGGCTATGGCAGCAGCAAAGAGTGTGAAAAATAAAGGTTTGTGGACAACAGGACATAGTGTAGTTCTACCCCTACCATAGTGTATTTTTTGCTTTCCTCACTGTTACAGTTAATATTTACAATGCTGTGAATAAAGAAAATTATGATTAGATCTTAAAGTGTGTATAATCCTGTTAAAATGACAGTTTTGGGTAACGTAAAAAATTAAGACCATTAAAAATCATTAAAAAATGTTTTTCAACCTTTATTGTGACTTGTTTTCTGGAAAAATAAACTGAGAAACAAACACTAACTGAGAGCGGAAATAAAAGAGCTGTAATCTGGCAGCACAACTGCACAGCCTGAAGCTAAATGATGTGCCATTTATTTCCTTGTCACTATTCAGTCTTCTTGAGTTTACACCTGCCATCAACTAATGTGAATCAGATTAACTGGAAATAAACTTCTGTTTAATTTGAAACAAAACCTAGACAGGAACCGGCCTGGGTGGCTGCCAAGTAGCACTGAAACTGCTGCAGGACTTTCTGAACAATACTGGTTAGGTCCTTTATTGGACAACAATCCAATTTGATTTTTTTAGTTCAGTTTGTATCGTGTCTGTTCACAATAAATGCCACTTCAATGCTTCAGTGCACAGGACAAACAGGTTCATTGTATTTCCAATAACATAGAAATATATAAACAAATAGATATAATTCATATCAACCCAGTCCAGTCATTAAAAGATTCAAATTCATTTAGACACAATTCAATTCCATTGTATTGTAATTGTAAATTCCATACAGTCAAATTTAGCTATAATTTCAACTGGTAAAAAGTTTTCTTTCAGTAAAAAAGCCATTTACCACAAGTCATTAACTTTGCATCAGTCTCTCCTCATGAGCAAGCAAATGAAAAAATGGGAAACAAATTCCTGTATTCTTCACACATCTGGACTAAGTAGTATGGTAATCTTCTGTTCCAAAGCAAACATCAAAGACCTCCCAAAACCTTGTGCGACATTTTTTTATAGTCTGATGAACCCAGAATATAGGTTTAATCCAACCAAGAGGTAAGTTTGGTATTAAAAAACACCATGCAGTACTAAACACTAGCCCCACATGGAAGCATTGTTGTGGCAACCTTATGTCATGTTCTTTTTCTTCAAATGGAACTGTGTTTTTGATCAAATTAGACTACATTAGGAATAATTCAAAATACCATTTTTTTCTGACCTAAAACATTTAACGTATTTCAGTAATCACCCTAAGTCCAAGCATACATCCAAATCTACAAAGGGCCAGCTTTACCAGACTAAAGCTTAGGACAAAGTCCAGAACTAAAGTCAACAGATTGTCCGTGGGATCACATGAACAGGGCTGTCTGTAATGTGATATATTTAAAGTACATTTGCAAGGTAGAGTGGGCTAATATTGACTGGTCAGGTAGTGGGATGCTCTCAAACTCCAGTCGAAGAAGGATGCAAGTACCTGTTTGAGGGTGCACATGTTAATTCAAAAGCAACATTTTTAAAGCATTTTTTCACATCTCTCTCGTTGATAAATCAGTTTTCATTTGAATTCAAGAGGATGTGTGTTTTATTAAATATGGAAAAGTTTTGAATTCTTTTTTCAAGGTAATTTTTTTATGCCTCAAATACCTGGCATTTTACCTGGACTGTACACACTTATGTGATAGATTATGCAGCATCACCATTGCAAATATAGGTAAATATCACAACTATTTAAATTGTCTTTCTTTTTCACAAAGGAACTTTGGTATTGTGAGAGGACCAGTTGGCTTTGGTGCCTAAACCACTTATTTGTGTGACTTCACCATTTTGTGTAAAATCATTGGGTTTTGGAGGTTTAATGATCTGAACTCAACATCTGCGTAGGTATTTCCACAAGTCCAGGATGAAGAGTGCATAAAGCAATGAGTAAATGGAATTGTGGGGTGTTGTAGGTCATGACGTGATGCTGATGGAGCGAGACAGCAATCATGTGTTAAATCACTGCTTGGGTCTCCTCTGCTCTCTGCTGTTTGCACTGCGATGCCTGAAAACAAGATGGACAGAAATAAGTTGATAATCCTCTTCGTCTCTTCACTCAAACAGAAATCACCCCTTATCTCTGTCACATCCTCCTCTGGGAAATAAGTCAACACGTTAGATTGGTTTGATCGAACCTTTACAAAACAAAAAAAAGTGATTTTCTTTTCTCACTACCAATATCTCTGAATGCCGCCCAAGCTCATTTCACTGTTACAAAGTCGAAGTTTGATTTTGAATAATCAGCTTTGTTTTCCTTTTACAGCAAAAAAGGGAATTTTCTACCTCATTAATTTCCATTTGTCAACACACTCACGCACCTGCCTCACCGTGTGAGCCACACAGTCTTGTATACACAGATGGGTGCAATGTGAATGACGATTCGTGGCAAACAGAACAGAGCCTGTTGTTGAAACTGAAAAAAAACCCCAAAACAAGTGGGACACAGGAAGAAGTGGGTCATGTGCAAAGGATGCAGACAATAAGTTCCTAAAGTTTTCTACATATTTTTGCTTATATGTGCACTTTTTTGGACTCACTGACAGTAATGGAAAGAATAGCTAATCCTCTCCATACATTTCCAACCATACACTCAGTGTATGATGCTTCATGCTTCCTCATTTCACCACTTACATTCTTTTACAGGCACTCTTTCAACCTTTCATCATTTTAACGACCTGTAAAAGCAAAATGGGCTTTATGGGCTACAAACAACAGGGAGGTGAAAGGTTATTTAATTGCTTTCCTAATCAATTATGTGTCTGTGGGCAAGTGTAATTAAGGCCCAACATATGTCGCTGGCCATTATGTCCAGATTCTTCACTGATACAATCTGTCAACACTGTACAGTTTGTGTTAGGAAAATATCAACAATGTTTATATGTATGTGTGGCTCAACTTTTGGAGGCCAACTTACAGTGTGTCTCATTATTGCTTCTTGGCACTATTTTACATGACTGGTGTACAACATGAGGGCCTCTGTGCATTTGGGCTGTGCTTTTCAAGGCCTGCAGGTGGATCGAGACATAAAGGAAAGCTTTTCCCTTTCTCTTCTGTGCCTCTCCAGGTAATTGTGCAGAAGCACAGAGAGACAGGAGGCAGGTACAACCCTGCCAAGGGGTCAGGCAGAGAGAGCAACATAAATTCACCTCTGCTCTTGTAGTCCAACCAGAGAATTAAAGACAGGCAGTGGGATAAAAGATAAAGGTAAAACCACAACAAGAAGAATAAAAGTAGATAAAAGCTCAAAGAAAGGATGATTTGTGGGACTATTTTTGCAAATGTACAATGAGCTATGCATAGGGTTCAGGTCAGATGTTTGCCAATGCTCATCATTGGTACGAATGCCATTGTAAGTTAGATGATTTTAATGATTTATTTGAATATTTCTTTTTCCATGGTGGAATGATTAGACAACATGCATATTTAATCAATCTTGACAGGATTGGTAGACCTAACTATAATTCGTTGTGTTTTTAAGGCACAGACTTGTTTTTTTTAAGCATAGCTCATGGATTTTAATAGGGTTGAGGTTGGCCAACTCGAGGCTTAATGATAGCCTGCTTTATCCATTCAAAAACCTGTTTTGATGTATATGTGGGATCATATACATCAATATTGGAACACCCAATATTTTCCATGTTTCAACCAGCCAGCAGTTGATTTGAAGCTGACGAATTAAGAGGTAGTCTTCCACCCTCATTATCAAATTATGAAGAGATCTCTCAGCATGATGCTGCCACCACTATATTTGACAGTCAGGGTTCAGAGTTCTTGGGCTTGAAAGTCTCACCTTGAATTTTCCAAACACTGATGTTACAGCATCTTTCAGTTTTTTGTCAACCAGCTGAGTTCCTTAATCAACTGTCTTTCCTCTGAGGGGAGCAGTGGTATCCAAAGTCGGTCCTCAAGGGCCAGGATTCTGCATGTTTTAGTTTTCTCCCTGGTTCAGCACACCTGGATGAAATGATGGCTCATTGCAGGTCTCTGCAGAACACTGACATGCTGAGGAGATAGTTACTACCACCAGGGAGAGAACTACAACATGCAGGGTGCCGGCTCTCGAGGACTGACTTTGGATACCACTGAATTAAGGTATTAATATGTGTTTGGGGATCATCCCAAACACATATTAATACAGGTTATGGAATGGATAATACAGGCTAACATTTAGCATCTGGGAAGCCCTGGCCTGAACCACATTGAAAATTTGTTTACTATGTATACTACATTCAAAAGCCAGACCCATGCTTGGAAAACAACCAGTTTAGGCCAACTTTATAATTCCTTCCATGAAGAGAAGTCAAATAGCCAGAGAAAATTATGCCAGAAGCTTGTTAATGGCTATAAAAAGTGTCTCTCTGAAAACAAATAGTGGGGATGTGTGTACATACATATTTGAGTCTGAGAGTAGAATTTGAAGACTGTATGCATTAGAGATTTCAAACTTGTGCATCCTTAATCAGAAGTGTAGGCACAGTTTATTAAAACTAAAGGCCTGTACTGTTCCTTTCATTGGGTTCTTCTCTGAGCTTTTTGTAGTCTCTAGGCTCTGTGGAGCTGGCAGCTTAAGGATGTCCTGATCAATACGTCAGACCCCGAGCTGAGCTGAGGCAGGGCACTGCAGTAAGGGCACAGACACATAGTTTAAGGCAGATGAAAAAGTCGAGACAATTACAGATAAAGGTTTAGGGTCAATCTGAAGAGAGCAACGGCTGCTAAAACTGCAAGAAAATCTCACAGTAGATGAGATTTCCAAAGCTATAATACAAAGGAGAGCAAAATACTCCAGAACACTACTTCTCTTTTGTGCTTTGTTGCAGCTGTTCTATAATTTCATTTCCCTGTGGCACTGAGTGGTATATAATGTTTTTTTTCTCAAATAATATCTCAAACAGTTCGCTGTAAATGGCACAAATAATCCTCTTTCGTGAATTGCAGCAATGATAGTAACGGTGTCTCATACAAAATGCATGTGGAGAAATCCTTTTATGGCCAAAACATGCTGATCTAATTCAATCAAGGATCTGATATGGTGGATGAGGACTGAGAAGTGATTTGTGAGAAGAGACGTTAGTGTGAGGAGGAGTGAGTGGGTTAGTTTCAGATTCTTGGATATCCTTGATGGCTTGCAACTTGTTGAAACACAGTCATAAATGCAGGCATGTCATGATGACAAGCTTAGTATTGCTGTCAGCATGTAGAAATTAAATGAATCTTTGAAAACCCACCTATTTAAAATCATGACTCCCTCCTCTCCCATTCCCTCCTTTATCCCTTTTCTCATAGCATTCTTGATCCGATCACAAAGCTTCTCCTGGGCTTCAAAGCATTCACTAAAAAATTCCAATAGGTCCCTCTCTTTCTTTCTTTCTTTCTTTCTCTTTACCCCTGTGATTACCTTTTTTGACTGCAAAGGGAGTTTTGCTTCATATGACAAGCAGTCGGGACATCACAGAGATCCGATTACAAAGGCAAAGGACATGAGAACACTGACACATGCAAGAAGATGCACAGAGGAACATTTAAAAAAAAATTGTGTTTATAATAGGCTTGCTTTCTGAGAGAGCCATTCCCGTGCCTCTGTGCATAACAAAAAGTGTAATCACACAAGTCTTTTGAATCAATTCCCCTTCCATATTAGATGATACGTATCCGCTGAAGCGTAAAAGGCTTTGAATTTCAAAGCAAGATTTATTTTTGCTGTCATTTTTCAGGGAGAAAGCTTGAAAACTCAGTTATCTCTCTGAACCCCAGAATGTACCGTAAAGTAGATGAGGTTTGCTGTCTGGTGGCAGGAGTGTAACACAAAACTAATGTGTTTGTTCTTGATGTCACTTGGAGGTCCATCAGTGTCCCTACAAGTATTGCAGCCTGCAAGGTCACTCACATTTCATGAAAATCTTGCATGTACTTTGTGCGTAAATGGCCTTCAATTTACCACAAAAGGCACCATCTGCACAAAACCACCAGAGATAATTATAAAACCAAATTACAGCATACAAACATAGATAGAGAAAAAAATATCTCTCAAGCTCTGCCTGACTCTCTAAATTACTGGAATTATAATTGCAAAAGTATTCATACCACTTGTAGAGTTCATATTTTGTCACATTACAAAAACAAACATCAAAGTATTTTGGGGGGATTTTAAATGCATTTGTGTTCAGCCTGGAATGATAAATTATCCAGGGTTTTTCCCCTCTTGCTTCGGATTATCTTATATTTAATGCCAGTCATCTTCTCATCAGCTCTGACCATCTACCCTATCTATGTATGTTGAAAAACTGCATCTCCACAGCATCGGGATGCCACCTCCATGTTTCACACCATAAAGTGTGATGTGTGGGATGATGTTTACAGATAATATTTTTCATGTAAGCCTAAAAGTTCAGTTTTGATTATAGTTAGCTAGAGATTCTTCTACAATATTTCTGTGGTCTCTATGGGACTTGTGGTAATCTCTACATGGGACCTCTCATGGCTTTCTTTAAGCAATCCCTATCTTCTTGCCTCTCCTTCCCAAAGTCCAGATTTGTGAAGTGCACAGCAAAGAGGTAAACTGGGGATCTCTGCAGCTCCTTCTGAGTTAACATTAGCCTCTTGACTGATTCTCTGAGTCCTGCCGTCTTTACCTGGATTCTAAGTTTAGGTGGATGGCCCTGTGTGAGTAAGTTTGGTTGTGTTGTACTCTTTCCATTTACAAATTGAAAATGATGGACTGAGCAGTGCTCTGGCAAATGTTCAAAGCTTTGGATATTGTTTTATCCCCTAATCCCACTTTAAACATCTCCAAACTTTATCTCCGATGTGTCTGCTAGGTTTGTTAGTCTCCATGATGTTTAATAATCTTAACTAACAAACTTCTGTGGGTTTCACAGAACAGTCACGTTTATAGTGAGATTAAATTACACAAAGATGGACTCAGTTTCCCAATTTGGTGACTCATGAGTAATCCATTTCATAGGAGTGCTTGTTTGGTTTTTTCTTTTGTTTTTTTTGGGTGGGTGGGAGTGTGGGTATCAAAGTAAAGGGAGTTCAACATAACCACAAGCTTCAGTTTTGGGAATTTTACTTCTGAGAAACTTTGAAGAACATGTAGTAAATTTCTTCCTCTTCTAAATAATGCTTTAATAATGCTTTACTGTGTGTTGGCCTATTACAAAAAACTGGATAAACTACAATAATGTTATGCCTGTAATGTGACAAAAAGTGAAAATTACCTGTCAATAGCATTATTCCAGCGGCTCTTCGTCATCCTGCACCAAATGCAAAACCTCTCTGTGGCCAATTAATACTGCTTATGGTCACAAATACACAAAGATTTCATCTTCAGAACCTGAGTCTGTCAGTACCAGATGCCAATAGTATAACTTGCCTGGAGTGAAGTGACCAAGCATGAAAGGAATCTATAATGTGCAAGTGCTAAAGTGGATTCACAGTGTGTAGCAGTACAGGTTGATAAGGAGTCCAGTGAGTTAGCATGAAATGGCTACTATTGACCACTGTGGCAAGTGGTGAGTGACAATATGTTTTTCTGTGTTCATGTTTCATCTCTGGTCAGAATTAAAACTCAGACACTCAAGGGGAAGCTCACACAGCACTTAGAAACATGAACATGGACTGTAATCAATCACTTTACTGTTCATGGTTTGACTGTCTGCCGAATGAACCAATAGACCATTACCTCTGTAATTAGCCAGGCAAAAACAAAAGGAAAAAGGTAACGCATAGAAACACTATCTCAGCCACAATTAGCTAGAACACTTTAATTAGCAATGTGATTAAAGACAGAGAGGCAGAAAATCCCTCAGCAAGTTCCTCAGCCTCCCACTCCCTGTAACCTCTGACAAGAGCGAGTCCAACTGGAGCTGTGTTTGCGTTTTTTCCTAAACAAATGTGTGCAGGCCAGTGGTCTATCTGGGCTTAAACTAACACTGCTCAGCATTTACACAGAGGATGAGGACACAGCAGTTGACGACAGCAAAAAGGGAGCACAGGAGGCCAAGCCAGAAAACAACAGCTTTAACATTTACCAGTTTAAAATGAATTTTGCTTCAAACCCTTCCTATGTTTTTATGTGACCCACATTATGTAAACAAAAAAAGCATGAAAAGCATGTGCACATATATAAATGCATACGTCTTAGCTGGGGTGAGTAGTAATGGACTAGAAAGACAATCATATTTGGAAGTACTTTTTTAAAACTAAGATCACTGATGGTATTAGGTGGTGACCTCATTTGGTTTGTTGCATTTGCAACAAACCAAATGAGGTGGATGTCACTATCTCCTATACAGCAATTCTCACATCTTGCAGTTCAAATCCATTCTTTAGTGTATGTTCAGCTGAGGCTTAACTGACACTCATGTGCAAGGGATCTGAACATGGCACATTGCTATAACACAACTTATTTATATTTACTATGTTCAAAGAAAAGTTCTTACTTTACAGTATGCAACAGGAGAGGTGAGTATAAGCATTTCCAATTAGGTTTAAATTTATTTATACTAACAATAGCATTTGTTTTTACAAAATCACACTGACAATGGAAACTATCCAAATGACCCTCCAAAGATTTCATTGCCTGGATGTTTTGGACTCATCAGAAACACAAGTTGATACGTGGGGTTTTAAATGGACACCACAGGTAACCCATGACCTGTGGTAGTTGAAAATTTCAAACAGGAGAATGATCTAGAAAGAAATACAAGGAACGGAAAATACCAGGAGTATTTAAACTCTAATTAAGAAGGAGGAAAAGAGGGATTATACTGAAATCAAGTCACATTCATTTAGCTTTTAATGTATGATTAATGTCCTGTTTTATGCTTATCCTGTTTTTTTTCTTTTTTTTTTTTGATGGTCAGTCCTATGTATTTAAGTGTTTTCCTGTGATCATTTTGTTAGATGTACTTAACTATTGTGTTTGTAACTTTGCTTGATTCCTGTAAAGTGTCTTTGAGTTTTTAGAAAAGTGCTATTCAAATAAAATGTATTATTATTATTATTATTATTATTATTATTATTATTATTATTATTATTATTATTATTATTATTCAGGTAGACCAACAAAACTATCAGAAAATTATTTAGGGTACAAAGAAAAGCTGACTTAAAGCATTGTCTGAAAAAGAGTAGACAGATGCAAAATAAGGAGACACTTGGAGACAAAGTGGACTGCATGGTTGAGTCACCAAAATATCCATTACTATGCAAAGCAGCACAGTGACATGCCTCAAAACATTTTGAACAAAGTTATATGGAGTGATAACATCAACATAGGGCTTTATGACCACAGTTATCAAAGCAACATTTGAGAGGACTCAACAAGGCCTATAGTGGAAATTATGTGATTCGTACTGTGAAACATAGAGTTGGATTGGGGATGTGACAACTCGAGAATTTACAGGAACTAGAAGTTTTACTTGCTCAAAAAACACATCAAGCTGTTTTTGATGGAGACAATAAATAGTATCAAGAACTAGACTAAGTAAACTTTTGGGCAGTTTATGTTGTCAATGTTTAAAGAGGGAGAAAGTTTAGTTTGATAATAAATGTCCCCACTGAACCCCTTATAAGTCAAAGAAAATAAAAGTTTTTTGAATAATCTATATTTTCTGACAAATTGTCAAAAGATCTGAACTTCTGTCTGGGTATGTAAACTTATGGGCAAAATTCTGTCTGATTTCCCCTGATATCTATAACTTTCACTTTTTTGCAATTTTACAGCATCTTGTTGCATTTAAAGTTACAAGTATTTTTTGTTATTTTTGTGTGTAAAGAAATCTGCCTTATTTTTGTGCATGGAGAATAATTAAATTAATAAAGTTTACCTTAAAATTCTTATGAAATAATGTGCTGACTATGCTTTACAATCAAAATTAAACTCCCTTAGGATCACAAACAACTGTGTCCATGAGGCAGTGCTTGTTGTGCTTGTAAGTTGTAAGCAAATTAAATAAAGAGATTAGTTTATGACCAGTTCTTTTAGACCTTTGACTCCATTTAGAATCAGATTTAAACAGTAAAACTTGAAATCTCACACAAGTTATCATTTGTGTTTTGGTTGCCGTTTTGATGACAGTTCTTCATGAATCTTGAAGAACCAAAAGCTTGTTCAAAACCTTCTCCTTATGATTCTTTAATTTGGTTCTGGTCTTTTCTTTGTAAATCAAAACAAATGCACACATGCCTACTGCTGAACAAAAACTTTAAAACTGGGCTCAAATATTTTTTTTCACTTTGAAATCCTTCAATCAGTTCCATTTAGGAAGCTTTCTCATGGACAAGGCCCTGTGGTTGAAAATGATCTGTTTTCCAGGTAACGATAGACGCTGCACCAAATAACAGGTTGTTCCAAGCGCAGTTGAAAGAGGTGTAATGGAATATATATGGGAGACATGTATGGGAGACTGTTAGTAGTGAACTCTATCAAAGTCCCAATTGTCTATTGTTTTATTTGCCACCTCTACCAAGAAGGTAATATAATCATTAGGATTTGTTCTTTAAACGCAAGCAAAGGGGAGTTGAGTTGAGTCAAGAAAATGTGACCATAGTTGTTATCCATTTGCAAAAAAAACAAAACAATTTTACACTTCATTCATGAATTTTGTAACCATTCACCATAGATCAGCTATTACATACAACTTGCAAATCATTAACTTTTGATGTTATTTGGACAATTGAATTGTTAATTTGGAAAAATATGCAGTCACAGATTAGGCCTTATGAAAGAAAGCAAAAGAAGTAAAACATTTAAGAAAAGTCATTCCAAACAAAGTAACATATAGCCAAGAAAAAAAAAAAAACAGCTCATACCACAGCCCTGTCTGCCATCAACACTGCAGGTGCAATGATTCATGGGAAAATTCATCTAGGGATGAGCTAGAAAGCTATAAATCACTTCTGCTGCAAGACATCGGCACCCGGCAGTCCCATCTTTGTTACTATGTGGTTGTCTGTGAAAGTTTATGGGTAACAGTTGGCTCATAGAAGGCTGTGACTGCGGGAGGTTTTCTAAAAATGTTGTTTATCATTATTTAAATCAAAGATTACCTGACCATAACCTCATTATGCGTAAGCGTATTGATTTCTGATTGGTTCAATGCACATTCAAAACCTGAAGTGACAAAATGTGGATCATGTAACACAATAAATATACACTCTTACATTTTCTTAGGTAAAATTATTTTTCTCTGCCTTTTTTGTTCTATTTCATTCTGCAAAATATCTCCCTGTCTCCTTCCTTGCTGCACTGCGCCCTGCCCCTTAGCAATAACTTGGTCTTAAAAGCAACATATTCATTTCTGCATCAGCGACATCACCAGAGGATGAACAGGAACAGAACAAAGAGGAGGAGAGCGAAGGAGCACAGGAAGAAAAAGTAAAACCAGAGGGTCCTGACTGCTGTTTGTCTGGCAAAGAAACAAATTTCTGTGCTACACAAGGAGAAATTTGTTTAATTTAATTTAAATTAAATCTAAATTTCTTTGTTTTTCTTTTCCAAACAGGTAATCTCTTATCATCCCTGCTGATATCATCCCTCTTTCCCTGATGATAATACAGAAGCTCCAAGTTAACAATCCTTTACAGTTAGTAAAACAGAAAATAGCAAAACAAAAAAACCCCAGAATAGGTGGATAAAACAGAAGCTGAACACGTGACAGGGGATGTCATTGCATAACTAAAAGCAGAGACAGAGTATATTCCACTCAAATAGACAGACTGACCTTATTGCTTTGGTTGTCTAACAGTGGATTTATTTAGGTTCACAGCTTTCTTTAGGTTGTGTGTTTTTCTATATCTACTCCTTTTTTGTTTTAAAACCATCTGTACATTTATACATTTAGTCCCTTTTTGGGATTTACTATAGCAGAGTGGGTGCCACAAAGTCAAGAGTTTACAGTGATGCCAAAAAAGGTTAAAATGGTTAATCAGTTGTGCACATGAACACAAGCAGAAAGATAAAGGGATCTTTTAAGGTCCCAAATACAAAACTCCTATGCATCTTTCATTTGACTTCATGCATTTTAGACTTATTCATCAATTTCAAAGGAATAAATTTACAGCAGATATTTGAACAGTTGTCAGGCTTTAAATATGTAAAATACACATGCCACAACAAACCACAGATGGTAACAAGGGATAACACTTCTCTGTATTTTTCTAAACAAGCCTATCTTCTAATACTTCCATGGTGCGCCCTTGTTATTACTTGTTCCGCCACGTGTCACATCTTGCCTATAAACATCTACAACAAATATGTTCAGCTTAAAACTTTAAATAACTGATGTTATGGGAACTATCCTTGTTGGATAAAGGTAATGTGGTTTACCATCCAGGGCAGCATGGCCTTGTGGAAACACATACAGCTTCTAAACAGTGTAAAAGCAAACAAAAAAAATACAACCATATGACAGGGAAGGCTAAGGACATTAAAGTTAATATTTGAATCACAGTTTCCTGTGTAGTGCTAAATTGAGGACTATTTCACATGCATTAGATCTCCTATAGTTCAAAATTCAATACTTGGACTGGTCTGCCCTCAACTATAATGTTCTACACTGCACAGAGACTCTTTATAACACAGCTTGAGACGAGTGAAACCAAAATTGGAAATGCTGTACTGAAAAAGTATGAAAAGCACAATATATTGAATGATCAAATTATTCTACACTGATTACACATTCTTGTGCCAGATTTGTGAAACCTTTATGCCATTTGTAAAAAAAGGGGGGTTCTTAAGTTTTTCAAAAACTTTCTTCCATCCATCTATCCATCCATCCACTCACCCACCCAACCGACCAACCAACCAACCAACCCATTCCTTTAAATGTTATTATTCTGTTTTCCTTTCATGTTGACTAATTGGAGTCAAAAGCAGAATGATTTGGGATAATATATTGTTGAGTGATTTGAAAATGAAATGGTATAAATATGCATACAAAACATGGAAGCTTAGGATTAGAATTATAGGTTTATATTGCTATATTGCAGTTTTTTAAATTAAATACATTTTGTGAAAGCAGGTGAAGATGCTGTAATATGCTTAGGACATGGGGACAAGCTGGTAGCTCATTTCTTTATACAACCTTTGAAAGGGCACATGCACAGCTGAAAAGCATTTACCTATTCATGTACCTGAGCCTTTTCCTCTCTTAATGATACACATTGCTCCCATTCTGACACCTGGTGCTGTCAGACTTAAGAAATAGCAGCCTGGATGTCAGAAGAGGCACAAAGCTATCAACATTTTCCAGCCTTAGCAATAAAAACGAAGCAGCACAGAGGAACCTGACCCTCCATAACAGAGAAAACAAAAGAAAAACTGAGATTAAACAAACAATATTTCCCAAGGGAAAATTCCAGCAATGCATAGGTATGAAATAATGATTTTGTAGTTGTTAAAGTTACAATACTTCTTAGAGTTATCAAAAGAAGTGTTCATTTCCACTGATAATTCTCCAAGCTGCACAGGTCCAGTCTAGTTCAGCAACAGAAGGGCATACAGGAAAAACATCACAGACCACAACCCACAGAACCAAGAGGAGATACTGACACCATTAGAGAACTACAGGACTACTACAGAAAGTTTCATGTTTTAATAAAGAGCTGTTATCATAGTCCAATTTTGACTTATTAGTGGGTTGAGAATGAGTGTTTGCTAAGAATATTCTGATCAAGATGTTTTGTCCTCAATACCATCACTGTCAATTAGGATTAAACATTTACCAATTCTGTGTCTCAGTCCTTTATTCCATAAAATAAAATAAAAAACCCATACCATGCATTGAAAACGCAGCCTTAAAGTGTTGTAGTATTGTATTGTGTTGTATTTTCTAGATTAGTATGGTCCATTGTATGTGAGTTGGTAGGAGCATAGCTTTAGCTTTTGCTACTAAAATATAACAGATAAAGTATTTAACGAAATAACATTTTGCTCCTCCTCACAATGCAAAGGAGCTTGCTGAATTGCTAGGCTAACGTTGCAGGTTTCCCCTGGTAACACAGGATCGAGTGATTGGAAGCTGAAGCAGCCAATAAAGTATCTCCTTTACTGTGAATTCCATTGTAGAAGGTGAAAAACACTTAATGTAAGTTGCTGCAAAAAACCCCAGATATTTTAGGTTAACAAAATAATATGGATTGGTACAATACAGTTTTTTTTAGTGGAGCACAAAAGCTAACCTTAATTTTGTCTAAATTTCCTGTGCAGTATCTGGTACAGACAGAAAATAAATAACAAGATAAGAAAGAATAAAGTAGCATGGCAAAACAGGTTAATCCCAGCTAATGCTGTCTGCTAGATTGTGTGTTGTTTGTACTGTAAATGCATTTTGACCAAATATTTCCATGTTCATCTAATTTTTTTGAAGATCACAAAGTATCAAAAGGGAAAAAAAGAAGAAAAAATACAAACATAAAATTTAATTAGGTGATAGGATATATTAGACATAAAAGACATGTTCATGAAAATTTTCAAAAAGGTTTTCTTCATTTGTTATTATCTGGCACATCTGTATAGTAATTTGCTAAAAGATTTTCCTAACACATTCCATAAAAGATTAAAATGGCAAAATGCCCACAAACTGTACTCTTTATTCTTCTCTGTCCCCTGTTCCAGGAGATTTATGCTGATTTATCCTCTTGGTGAAGTACTATCTGTCCATATGGTCCAAAAATATTTTGACTTCATTTTCACAGAGTGCTTCACCTCCTCTACTTACGTTTAATCAAGGAGCACAGATAGCACTGTGTACCTAACATTTCACTAACAGGCATCTCTGCTATCTGGACTAAGTAGAAAATAAAGACATGTGCAGAGCTCCATCCATTCAGTGTCCATTACCCCACAGATAGGCTTTCTCTGTCCCAGGCTAGCCATCATCGACCGCCATCAGCCTGCTTAAGCACCCATATAGACCCTGTGTTCTGTCTCTCAGCCAATTAAAGTAGCTGTTATGGATCCAACTACACATATCTGATGGGAGATTTGACAAATCACCAGACAAGCTCCATCCAAAAATGAGCTAGGGCCTAATTGGTGAACATAAGCTCAGTGAGAGTAGTTTGGACCAAATGGAATGGTTGAGCGACTGCAACAGTGTGACTGCACTGCAATAAGATTCAATTGAGGTGTGATTGCCTGCATTCAGAGAAAAGTAAGGAAGCACCACTGTACCAGCAGCCCCCTCTCCATTTCCATCTGATAACTCTACATCTGCTCCACACACAAACTTCCAGCTTGAAGCGCATTCAGACGCAGCCAGCTGTACCTCCACATGCGGTGAAGTGTTGAACTGTGAAGAAATAGAATAAAAAACTTGGAGAAAAGAGGAACACCAAAGGGAGGAGTCGAGAATTTCAGAGCATGAGGGATTGAACAGACTGCAACATTTCATCATCAAAACTCAAACATGCAGCTATTCAAAAAAAAAAAAAAAAAAAAAAACTGTGTCGATTTGTTTCAAAGGGTGAAAAGCCAGTCGCGAGATCAAACAGGCCTTTGATATTTCTGTCGTGTACAAAGGGAGCCATACTCCTAGGAGGATATGTGAGTGAATAAGCTCTTCTTCCATTCACTGTTTATCTTATGCTGTTTTCTAATGTATACATACATCTCAGTGAAGGTCTTACCAAAAATACATACACTACACAAGCTCCTGTCATCTATTGCACAGGCATTCAAAGCCCTTGAGCTTTTGCAGTATTGTATTTGTCTGTGCTTGTGGGAAGAATTACTTGCCATCCTGTTCTTTGAGAAAATTTATACAGCTGCTATAAACCCCCAAACATAGAAAAAAGAAGTGGAACGCAGAGATGCTAAAACTACTTATGAGTCCACCTTCTTTCTTTTCTGCCCTAGTTTGGTTCACGGGCTAGATTGATGCTTTATGATGATAAAGCACATTAAGTTCAACAGTCAATCTACTAATGAAGACAAATGGCTGCAAGGTTAATCCAAGACTCAGTGGGCAGAGACATTAAAAAAGATCAAGAGAAGTATAAAGGAGTAAAGGAGTTTATTCAAAGAAAACAATTAGCGCTGCTTTCATATTCATATGTAAAACCTTTTACTAAGATTATGCCACTTTCTCTTAACACATTCTGGGCCTCCTCTGATACAAACACTGTGATGTGTTTGGTAAAGATAAAGCAGGAGGCAAAGTACCATTGCGCTGCACTCCCTTAAACCAATCAAATGAATTAAGAAAAAGAAAGACTTTTGCTGGGAGTGTGCAGTGATACATCGACGAATTAGTGGAGCACAGAGAAATCAGTAGGTGGCTGACAGATATTCAGTTTAATTGGGAGTGATTTGTGACTGGCTGGTTGGAATCTCAAAAATCCAATCTTTCTCTGATCAGCGAATGCACCCTGGGCATCTGCTGGTCTAATAACATTATTTAGAGCAGATGCTGCCAGTGAGGAAAGAAGACTCACAATTAGCTAATTTCAATAGTAAGGTGTTTAAACATGAGGAGATGTAAAAAGCTATTAAAAAGCAAAATGTCTTTTTAACGACATGTCAAGTTATATCTGTGGTTCATTCAGGCTGCCAGAGTGTGAGAGAGAATTTCAGCAAATAACATTTGCATTTGGAAATCTCGACAGCACAGAAATCACAGAGTTAAGGTAAGGACATAGATTTTCAAGGGAATACATATGTAGATTGCTGTTTTGGTAATGTCAGCTGTGCTAATCATGGTAATTGTGCTAATCGCTTGTGTATCTTAAAATATCAAGTCCAAAAACATTCTTTGTTGAAAGCAAAAAAAAAAAAAAAAAAAAAAAAAAAAAAAAAAAAAAAAAAAAAAAAAAAAAAAACTCTTTTTAACAGACTCCTCTTTTATCCACACTTCTGCTTTTAATATAAATAATTCAAAGCTGCTCACAGTAGAAAGACTAGTAGGTCAGATAGCACAAATGATATCATGTAATTAAGGTTTTGGTAAGATAGAGGGGGATAATGAATTGATAACTTCAGTATGAGAAAGGGACAGCACAGCCATTTTTTTTCATATTTCAGCTCCAGGCTAAGAGCGAAAATGTTCAGTTAGTGATGGATTGAACTAAACTATGCAATTTGGCAGCGAGTGGTGTCATTGGAACTGTTCATTTAAGACAATCTCTCACAGTTTCTTCTCAGCCTTTTTTTTGGTGTTGAGCAATGTTGGTTTAGATGGAGAAATATGCAAAACATATGTGATCTTCTTTTCCATTCTTATTTAAAATAGGTTGATATGATGCATGAAAACATCTGAATCATGTCAACATCTGTCAGGAAAAAACTTATTCTTTGCTGATGGATGCAGCAAAAACTATACACAAAAAAACTATAGACACATTCTTTAACTACACAGTACCCAGATGGCTTCTAACAGACAGCAGTCATTTAAGGATATTTTACTGTTTGCAGTGGTACCCCATATCTATCTGTCTGTCTGTCTGTCTCTCTGTCTTTGAGTTTCTGTTCAATGGAGAATGGGACATTTTTAAAAATCAGGGACCATTCAAATGGATAGCAGCATTTTTATAATGCATAGTGTAATTAACACTTAAATATGACAACCTGCAAAAAAGCTAAGTATAAAAAAACTCCAATAAATTTAAAGGTTGAGTTCTCTAAATATTTAATGACAGATCATGCTACGGCAATAAACGATGAATTTATCTGAAGGCTTTTCTTTACCGTGGGTGTCAATAAGTGTGGAGGATGACACTTCTAAATGCGTCCTATATTACACATTTAGAAGTAATGTGTAATATAGGACAGAAACAACATAAACATTGAAGGTATGCATTAAGAAAATGGCTGTGGACCAGAACTGGCTGATTTTCACCTTGATTGGCTCTGACCAGTGACTGGCAAGTCAGAAACTCAAAAAGGCAATTGTTATCTGGTGTGAATGCACCACAAGCACTACCAGGTTGTGTAAGCAAAACTCTTGGGTGTTACTGAGGGAAGCACACTCAAATTAAGTCATTTCAGTCAGGTGTTAAAAAACAAAGTCAGAGGAAATGCAGAGATGCAATAGGCTATTTAAAAATAAACTATGTTCAAGAACACGCTGAGTCATTTCTGTGGTTCACTCAGTCTAGGAGAAAGCAAGCAAGAAAGAGACATTCAGCAGATATCAGGAGGGCTGAATGTTTTACAACACAGTTTCTCTTTAATATTTTCATTTTATAACTTCTGTCCCTCATGGAACATACTGGATTGAATATATTGGCAATATTTTGGAAATCTAAAAGTTAAAGTAGAAATCTACATTTGCTGGGGAACAGAGAGACTACCACACTTACTGAGCTAATAGGTGCCAAAGGTAGCTTAAGATGTCATCTCCATAATTATTCTTTGCTTTGTTTTAAAATATTAGTAAAATCTGTTTTTACACCAACTGCTCTCTCACACAAATACTCAAACAAAAATCACAGTCTGCTAAAATCAGTATCAGAAAACCATATATTAGAAATTGGCCACAAAATTCTGATCTATGCAAGGAGTCAACCTGGGAGATGAATATTCATAAACCACTAGACTGGTCAGTTTTTTATTTCATTTAGTTTTCTGGTTTATTAAGGCCAATTATCTGCTGTAACATTTGAACCTTCTTTCATGTAGTTCAAAATGTGTTGAGGACGGTTGTTTTAGCTCACCACTGCTTTAGTATATAAATTAACATATTCACATCATGTAAAACCAAAAAAAAAAACACCCCAGTAGCTCGTTTTTAAAGGTCACACTGTGCATAAAAACAGAAAATGTTAAATGTTCACTTTCAATAACAAAAACAGTGTGTAATGAAAAAATGTCAGATCACAGCTCCACATCTGTGTGTGCTCAGAAGGGAGATAGTGTGTGTGAGGTAGAATGACTGCACTAACTTCATCATGCAGGATTAATTGATTGCCACTCTGGTGATTTCATTTCCTACAGGGAGACAGAGAGATGTGCTTCCTAGCAACAGTCTCGCAGGACACACACTGCACAGCTAGTTAATGTGAACACCTTTCTCTCACTGTCACTCTCTCACACACACCTCCACACTCTCATTTTGGTATGCAGTACAGCCCAACACAGAGGAAACTCAAATCAATTGTGCCTCCACTGATCAAATTATTCGGCATCAGCATTCAGTTAGAGATTTCAGGACAATGGAAGAAAGACTCGAACATCCCAAGCCATGCATTAGGATGAACTTTGATGCATTTTATTAGGGTTTTAGGTGACAGAACAGCAGAGCATAATTGTGACGGAGAAGGAAAGAGATGTGTGATTTTTACAAATAAAAACCTGAAAAGTGTTGTGTGCAGTGCTTTCAGTTTCCCTCTGAAAAAACACCTTTCACTGAATTATAGCAAAGCATCTTTGAACACTCCGCATCGCCACAAATTTTCAATTTAAATTGAATCTGGACTTTTACTGTGCCATTCTAATTGCTTGTAGCTGTGGCTGTAGGTTTAGGGTGGTTGTCCTGCTGGAATGTGAACATAAATCTGAAGTGGGTGTAGAGCAGGTGTCTCCAAAGTGCAGTCCTGTTGACTTATTTTGTGCTTCCCCCGACTGCAGTTCAAAAATTATACAAAAAATATACTAATTTGGCCCCCAGGTGGTTGACTCAGATGGAGATTTTTTATTTTTAATTAGGTGAATATTTTTACTGAAGAGTTAAAAAATTCTTACAATAGGAAATTTTAGGTACAGGAACTACCCAAAGGAACACAACTAATAAGACTAAGGACACAATAAAATCCACCAATCACAAATGGGGGATGACACAGTCTTCCAATCAGCTCCTTCCAAACAAAATTAGCCACACCCCCACAACCAAAACATTGACAAAAAGAAAACAATTCTTTTGAAAAAACAAAGCAATACCTTTACAATTTCAGATAAAATTTCAACATAACCTGGTAGAATATAAAAACAGAGCTAGAGAATAATGAGCATTCACCTCCACCCCAGTTAATTTCATTTCACTTCTACTTTGCTTTTTTCACATATATGCCACCATATCCATCTACAAAAACTAAAAACTAAAACCAAAAAAACCCCTAAAAAGCTTCCCAAATCAACACTATAGACTGAATCCTCTGATAAACCAGAACTAAATAAGAAAACCAACAAACATCCCATTTCTATTTCTCCTCTCAGTTGCATGAGAAGCTCCTGTCTCTCACTGCCAAAAAAGGCATTATTAATCATTTGAACTATTTTCTTCTTTTTTGTTAATACATGATTATTTTGGATGCTCATATTGCTTCAGTCACTGTAATTCTCTTACCTCACCACTGTTTTGCCATGCTCAATTTATCCCACTGCCTCAGCCCTGGTTAGTGCTTTTACTATTTACAATGCATTCACTGATGCCTGTGTTCCTCCAAAAACTTTTATGTTAAAAAACTTTTTCCAAATATACTAATATTTACATTTTAATAAAGGTAATTTACAAGCCCTTCATTTAACTTTCCACTAACATGTTTTAATTATTTCAGACCCTGCTTCTACTCACCTATTTCTACCTATCTGGATTTTGACAAGTGGACCTTCTCAATTAAAATGATTTCTTTTCTTTTAAAGGTTTTTGTCGCACTACTGGGTTTTTCTTCATTAGTCAATGGGCAGGAAGAAAAGCTGAAATAGAACGGGATGGCATGCAGGATAATATAATTTGTACACACAATAAAGATATAAGAAATGGACATCAGCAATAACACTAACATGTTTCAAATTATTAATATAGTGCCACTACACAACACAAATCATATCAAGGCACTTTACAAAAAAAGTAATTTAAATCTAATCATACATTCATTCCAATTGATGGTAGTTCTAAAGCAAGTCAGTAAAGTTCCAATTATTATTCACAGTGGTTCAATAAAGTTTTCTGTCTCAGGAAACCAAGCAGATTGCACCAGTCACTGACTTGCAGCATTCACTCTTTGATCAGCATGGAGCAACAGCGGACAATCATTTGCATTTTGTCTTTAACTTTCCAGCAATCCCTAATAAGCGTGCATGCTGCGACAATAGAGAGGAAAAATTCCCTTTTAACTGGAAGAAACTTCCTGCAGAACCAGAACCAGGCTCAGTACGAGCAGCCATCTGCCACGACCAGCTGTGGGTTTGAGGAGACAGAGCAGAGACACAAAATAGAAACATAAACGCTGATGTAGGAGTACATTCAATGTTAAAGAAAAGCAAAAAAGTTAACAGGAGGAGAAGGAGAATGTTAAGTTGTTGGCAGCATTATGTCAGCCGATGCCTGATCCAAATGCAAAAAAAAAATTGCTAAAAATTGTCCTTTATTGAAGTGTCACAAATCAGATTAAGGTTTCACAAATCACACACTTGGTTTTAAAGATTCTGCTATTAGAGCAGAATAATCTAGTCCAGGTATGAAGAGTCTAGGTGTTGTAGTTTTTTAACTAGAGTAAATTAAAGATGCAGAAGGTAGTGAAAAATTAGGTGGAATCGCCCTTTAGCCATTTCCGAAAAAGGAAACTGCAATCAGAAACCAACTTCATCTTTGTTGATTTTAGTTTAAAACAAATTTTTAATGGGGGGCGTATTATGTAAAATGGACTTTTTTGAGCTTTATATCATGTCATAATGTTATTACTTAAACAAAAACATACCTAGAGTGTTGGTTTGATTTTTTTTCATGCATGTTTGAGAAATCCTTGAATCTCCCCTGGCAGCCATTCAGGGTGCCTAAAGGTTTGCTCTCTAAACGGGGAGTGTTGGAAAGAGCAGGAGCTTTTTAAAGAAGCGGAGGCTAATTTCAAGGGGTCAAATTGTGACGTCAATTTTCTTTTAAGTTATGTTTGATATATACAGCATTTTTATACCAACTGAAGATAACATAGTTACTTGATTGTGCAATAAAATGGCACTATGTGCCAGGAAAATACAATACTTCCTCTTTAAAATTGGCAAGCAAATACTTTTGATTTTGATTTTGGCCAACATGACAAAAAGTTTAGACACCACTGCTGTAGAACATGCCTCTCATACACAGAAGCTATTCCTTGATGTTGCTGTCTTAGATATTATTCCTAATCTTTGGAACTTTGCTGCATGTCCTCCCTTCCTTCTTTCTCTGTCCATTCCCCGTCTGATTATTATAACTAAGGGCCACGAGCTCCACAAAAATAAAACATTTTCCAGACCTAAGCCCCTTCTTGTGTTTGCTGTGTCCCCGACAGGGCTACATGGGCTTAATATAGCTTTCTTTCAACAATGGTTTTCCCTTTGTTACTCTTGTAAGAAGGCCAAATTTGTGGAGCACACAACTAATAGTTGTACGGTCTGCTCCCACGTGAGCTGTGGGTCCGTGTGTTGTGAGATGTCCATATCAATATTGTACAGCCTAACTCCTCTTTAAACTTCTCCTTAATACTACCCCAGACCTGTCCGGTGCCATCAGTGGCTTCATGAGGCTGCTGTTTACAGTAAGATTAAGTTACACAAAAGTAATCTCCATTAATTAGATGTCTTTTGAAGACAACTTGTAGAATTTGAATTTTTAGGGTTTTGAAAGGGCCAAATAAAAACACAAACACATGCTGCATTTTTTATTTTTAAAACACATAGAAAGCTCTGGATCCTTTACCTCCAACCTCATACCTATGCCCTACTTTATGTTGGAGTATCACATAAATCAACATAAATTATGTTGTTTGTGGTTGTATTATAACAATTTGAAAAAGTTCAAAGTATATGAATACTTTTGCAAGCCACTGTGTGTCCAGATGAGGATAGACTTTAGGAGTAAGCACACTGTTTATGTAATAAAGTGGGTTAAGAACAAAGAGTGAAAAAGAGCTAAGAGAAGCTGGTAGAAGGCCTGATTACATCACTGAACTATCTAGCCCAAGTGGTTGCTATCAATCTACAAACTTATATTCTCTTTAGGAGAGTTCATTTAATTCAGGAAAAGGATATATTCTCACTTCCTAATGGTAAAAGAACAGCTGGAGCTTTCTCAAGTTGACAAAGCAAGCCCTGCTCTCTCAGACACTGCACTGCAGCAGTTACACTGATCCACTATTCATCCTGGAATACTGGACCAGTGGGAGACATTCAAGGTCTTAGCTTAGAGCCTGGCTCCCATCTGCAGGGATATGTTTTTGGAGGGTTTAATTGGGAAAGGCAGAATGATGACCAACGAAGGTATTCTGTGGTGAAACCTAATGATCTAGCTCACCCCTCCTCTCTAATACCTTCTTTTTTTACTCTTCCTTCACCTCTCTCAGCTAATGGCTTCACAGTTTTCAAGTGTAATAGCTCATAGGAAATGTTTGCCAACAAAAAGCAAAGTGAAGCATCATAAGAAGAACAAAATAAATAAATAAACCAAGACGACGTGTTGTTTTGTCTACTTTTTATTACTCAAGTCACACAGCTAGCAACACTGGAGCTAAATTTGAAAAACATTATTATCTCAGGCTTCACCAGATAGGGATATTTTTCATTACTGTTACTGCACCTTTCCATGCAAAAGGAAGACATTAAATTAATAACGAAAATGTCTTTGATCTTAGCCCCTAAGCAGCTGTGACAAAGCATGGAAATGGATCAAAAATAGAAATGAATAAAACAGGAGTAATTACCTGTGGATTATCTCTCTCTAGTAATTAATCACCATTTTCATATGTTTGACACTGATCAGCCCATGGAGCTTTATGAATTACTCTTATGGCAGATCAGCCCGGAGCTATTGTTGTGCTTTGTGTTATCTCTGATATTGGACAGATAACACAGAGGTGAAAGCAGATGAGCACAGGAAATATTGTTGAATAATAGCTTCCTTTTCTCCAAGCAGTCCTCTAAATAAATTGAATGCAATTGATTTCAGCTCATTATGAATTTAATAATTGACTTTTCAAGAAAGTGTTCAGCATCTTTATGAGTTACAAGTCCTTTCCCACTACAAGCATAAAACCAATAGCAACAAGCATTCACTTCCAACACTGGTTTGTTGTCAACCAGTGAGGGAAAAAGCAGAAGCAGAGAAACATATAACAAGAGAGAGTTACAAGATACTGAATATACACTAATACAGTTCCAGATAGAGGTTTACATACGATCATCGTCTTTATAAATGTGGCTTTAAAGATATATGTAAATCATTTTTAAAAATTAGGTGCACAAGTTTTGACTATAGCTCTTCTCTAATCCACATAGGGTCAAAATTATATATACAGGCCTAATTATACACATAAACCCACACTAATATCTGGATAAATGTCCCCCAGAGGTTACAGAAAAATCACATGCTTTTTGGAGACATCAACAAAGTCCTGGTAGATGAACTCTTTTCTTATCAGAAATGGTTGGACTTAATGTAAAATGTTTAGTTTCCTAGCATAGGGCATTTTGTTATCACAAGCCACACTTTTTCTTAGTATATAAAATCCAGGCCATTCCAGTAGATTACTATTGGTGCGGTTTATTCAATCTAAAAGCAATTTTGATGTGTGTTTGGGTTCATTGTGTTTAAAGATTTGAAAACTCACAGTTGATTCCAAAATTAATGCAATTGTAGATAAATAGTTAAGTCTTTGTCTCCTTTGACCATAAAACTTTGCCCCAAAAGGCCTTCATCTTGTCCTTGTAGGAAGCTGGAAATCTCAGTCATGCCTAAACGTGTTGATTTTTAAGGAGGTTCATTTTCTTGGTTGTGACCCTCCCCCCCAATCCCTATTGATCTAAAAGTTGCCTAGCTGTGGACAGTGTCACTGGTGTTCCAGTGATTTGAGTCTTATATGTTCCAGGGTTGCCCCTTAACCCTTTAACAAATTTTTTTTTCAGCTGACGATGATGGGTTTAGGTGATATGGTTAAAGGTCTCAGACTTATAAGCATCCTAAAAAAGCAGGGCTCCACAACTCCAGTCCTCAAGTGACTTGCCAAGGTGGCATCAGCCTTTTGATTCAGGTGTGTTGAAGCAGGGATGTGTCCAAAAGTTGCAGGACAGTGCCACCGGAGGACTGGAGTTGTACACCCCTGCTTCTAAGCTTGTACCTATTGTAGCGGGATCTGTAGGCAAATTTGAAAAATGAAACAAACAGAAATTTACCATATCAAATCAAAGAGAAACTTGGACTTGTGAAATATAAAACATCTGCTTTTTCCAGTCTTTGGTTTGTCCATCTTGGTTTACAATAGAAACATATAGATGAAATATGTACCCTGGGAAACTGAGTTATTCACTCAGTCAGTGTTTTAAAATACTTTTTTTTAGGAAAAATATTTTCTCTATTTTCATTCAACTCATCATTAAAAGGACAGCTAAAGTATATTATCTGACAGAAGTAGACAGATCCAGCATTATGTTATTCACAGGCACATTTTATATGCTTATTCACACATGAAAGTAAGGTACTGCTGTAGTCATCAGCTCAGCATTACTGGTAGTCTAAACACTAAGGTGCTGATGCACCAATAAGCCAGAACTTTTAAAACTTTCCAGATCAGTTTGACCCAGACTTGCACTTCTGGTAGATATTAAAATATTAATTTTCATGGCGAAAAGATAAATTTATGCTTTCGGTGTCCTTCAGACATTCAGAGACAAAGTGTCACACATGTTCAAACAAAACAGAGAGTAGAACGTGTCTCTCCTCTGTGCTTCCCCCAAGTGTGTGTCCATCAGGCTAAATGAAAGATGAGAGGCTCAGCTTGGTGAGACTTGAACACAATCCTAATGAGAAGGACAGAGTACAACATTCATAAACATCTTTTGCTGAAGACACACATTTACAATCATGCAAAGACCATAGCTAGGGGCTCCTTTTGGAGAATTGCAGCTGTGCTATAACACACAAGAGAACAACTTTAAGAAAGCACTTATAGTGTTGACTCACTGAAAGTTGGCTTCATATAATGGTTAGGTGTATTTCAGCTGTGACCATATTAGTCTTAGTATTCATGCTGCATGGTTATCCAGAAAGTCTCTACATGTGGGCACTTACTCCAAAAACAAAATTGCAATTAGCTCCTGTTATGTGACAGGTGAGCAGGGCCAAGCTACCTGTACTTGAGCTGATGAAATAGAAAGACCCCTGCAGGGTGCTGTTCTGCTTGATTTCCTCCAGCCCTCCAGTCAGCTGAAGCCTACCACCAGGTGACTATACACATCTGCACATGTTAATGAAAAACTAGGACCATGGCTTTGTGTGAGCTCCAGAGTGCATATCAATGAAAAGAATTTATAAGACTCTCCCACACTGCTGATCATTTCAGAAAACACTTTTAATGGGGGTTTATGTGTGTCTAGTTTGAAGAAAGGATGTATATTCAACTGTAGGAATTATCAGACATGCCAACTCTACATAGTTAAAGATTTTTTAGTTTCGTTGAACTACAGTGCCAATAAAAAGTAGTCACCCCCTTGAAAACTTGACAAAAAAATCCTTTAATGTCAAAGGGAAATCTAATTTCAACAAAATAATGACAATTAAATAAAAATATTAAACAACAACAACAAAAAACCCCCCATTTCATAAATATTCACCCTCTTCAGGTCAGTATTTAGAAGATGCATCTTTGGCTGCAATCATAGCATGGACTCTGTGTGGATAGATCTCAATCAGTCTTGCACATCTGGACACTGCTATTTTACTCTATTCTTTGTGCAAAACTGTTCAAACTCTCTCAGGTTGCATGCTCATCGGCTGTAAACAGCCGTTTTCAAGTCTAGTCACAAATTCTCTATGGGATTGAGGTCTGGGCTTTGACTCGGCCACTCCAGAACATTCACCTTGCTGTCTTCAAACCATTTCTGTGTAGCTTTAGCTGGATGCTGAGAGTCGTTGTCTTGCAGAAAGATAAATGTTCTCTGACACTGTAGTTCTCTTGTAGATGAAATCAAATGATTTTCCAGGATTTCCCTATATTTTGCTTCATTCATTTTACCTTCTACATTAACAAGTCTTCTTTGGACTAATGGTGGCAGCATGATGTTGCCACCGCCATGCTTCACAGTGGTGATGGTGTGTTTGTGGTGATGTGCAGTGTTTGGTGTCCACCAGACATATTGTCTTCTCTGATGGCCAAAAAGAACAAAGAACTTTGTTCCACTTGACATGCCTTTTGGCAAACTCTAGTCAAGCCTTAAAATGAGTTTTCTTCAACAGTGCCTTTTTCACTGCCATGCTCCCATAAAGTTTTGACTGGTGAAGAATCTGGGCAACAGTTGTGGTATGAGTCTCTCCCATCTCAGCTGCTGAAGTTTGTAACTCCTTCAATGTAGTCATTGGTGTCCTGGTGGCCTCTCTCCCTAGTCTCCTTCTTGCACGGTCACTCAGTTTGTGAGGCCATATTCCTTCCATGTCTTGATGATGGATTTGTATCCATCCCCTGACTTATACTTTTCAATAACCTTTTCTCTGAGTTGCTTGGAGTGTTCTTTTGTCTTCATGCTGTAATGGTAGCCAGGAATACTGATTAGCCAGTGAGTGGACCTTCCAAACACAGGTGTCTTTATACTCTGAGACACAGCCACTGCCCTCAGGTGATCTCCATTCCATTCATTTTGAGACAACTAACACCAGTTGGCTAGACCTCTGTTTATTTAGCTCTGTCACTTTAGAGGAGGGGAATATTTATGCAATCACTTATTTCATGTTACATATTTTTATTTAATTGTCATTATTATGTAGAAATCAGTTTTTGGTTTGACATTACAGGGTTTTATTTTTCTTGGTCAAAAATGCCAAATTTTGTTGATCATGATTGATTTGTAAAAGCAATAAAAAGGGTAAAACATCTAAATGGGTGGACACTTTTTATAGGCACTTTTTTTAAAAACATCCCCTCTACAAAAAAAATGTTTGTTTTTCCTCCACTTTTAAATATTCCTTAAACTAATGCAATCAGTGTCAATCACTTTAATGCAAACCTTCTTTAATTACAGCTTGTCTAACGTATTAGTGCAAACATCACTGTAATTGGCATAGTTTTCAGCAATAGCACCATGATGTCAGGAAATACAACAGTAGTTTGCTGCACTCATAAACATCAAGTGAATTTTCATCAGCTTTACCTTTGTTTTTGACAAAAGCCTTTAAAATTATTGGGTGAATATTGTGTGAAGATTTGCAAGTGCAAAGAACATCTAGATTGCTTTTAGTTAGCAATGTAGATGTACGTATATTTAAATTGTAGTTCTATTAAAAATTGTAGCTGGAACAGCGAACACCATCAGCAGAATTCTACATTATAGAAAGCTTTTCTGCAAGCTACAAACTCAAGTAAAAACTCAAAAGAAGTGTTCAAGGTAAAAGTACATTTCTTCGGTGTGTAGTATAAAGTACAATGCTTCTTTGGTGCTAGACTATAAAGCAATGGGAGTATCTGCAGCTATTGTAATGACAGGCTTGACTTGAGACTTTTTGATGTGTAAAACTAGATGAGTTTTGTTAAATGTCTTACTGGTTTTGACTTTCACTGACATATTTTGTTAACTAGTATTTATTTGTACTTAATTTCAGTAATTAGGCTGGAATTTACATCAGAAAGTTGATTGAAAAGACATTAAGCAATCACCAAATATTGGTGTTTAGAATATGGTTCTGCTGGAAAATATTAAATGTTCTCATTTATTTTAATAGCAAGATGGATCCCATGCTGAATTGTCAAAAGTACAAAAGGATAAAAATCACACAGTAAAATGGTTTATTTTGAGATTTCACAAATATCAACTAAAGATTACATGTTGTTGATAAAAAGGTATTGCTTTTTTGTCTTTTTTTAATAACCTGATGGACCAAAGGTAAGAACGTCAACAACTGTTTCCCCATAATATAGCTGCCCTTTTTTGCACAATTCTAAACAATTTGGTCAGATTTACAGAAAAGAGTACTATAACTTTAAAAGCTGTATTTTGGCAATTCACTATAAAACTAAAATTAATTGATAAAGTTGTATTTAAAGCAGAGTTTCAGTACCTGTGATATTACTGATTTACTTTGTAACATATATTAATTGTGTTTATATTTTCAGTTAGTTGTCACAATTTTGACCATGTTTTATGTTAACATGTCACATATTGTTCAACACAAAGCTGGTTTCTGTTTCAGAACGTATTGGTATGGTTCTAAATGACCTGGCTAACAGCATTTTGGTACAGATCTGGGGGCTGAGAGACAGGGGGCCTTAATGGCTTAGTTCACCTATATGCTTTGGGCTGGCTTCTTGTTTAAGTCTGGTATTGTGGTATTATCATTAAAACGACTTCCCATTTCCTTTTCAGGAGAGCATGCACTGTTAAATCCACATTTGGGAACAGATAAAGGAATAATTTAGAATAAAAAAGTCAAATTATGAGGTAAGAGATGCTCTGTATAGTCATACACATTTTCTCTCCGTTTCTGTGTGTACATGTTTAATAGAAAGTACTTTGTATACTGCTTTCTCTATCTTTGTGTGAGTTTACCTCTCTTTTCTGAGTCAATTATTTTTTTCTCCCTGTAGCAATAAGGATTAGAACTTATTTTACTGCTGTAGAAGAAAAAACATTCATTTGTAGGGAGTAGTACAATAAAAAGTTAAATCCTTTTTCTTCAGCTGAGAAGATGAAAGCAAACAAAAAACACAGCAAATGACAATCCTTTTCATTTTAGAAAGGACTTCAAGCTTTTATTTCCAATAATAAAAAGAAATCTACACCTGAGTACCAACAAAAAGTAACATATTGAAGATTGATTATTTATTGGCATGAAGGAAGACTAAGACATGAGACATAATTCTCAGCATCACATGTCCTAATGGTTGCTGAACAGATCTCTATTTTGCTAACATTATTAGTGATTTTATTTCCTGCTGGATCAAACAAATCTATCAAATACACCTCTTTTCTGAAATACGCATGAAAAAATATACAGTCAAAAGACGAATGGAGTTCCAAATGCTACTGGAAGTCAGAATAAATATCTAACCCCCCTAGTGAGCAAGAAAATGGCTTTTTGAGGTCTGACTGAGTGTATAGCAGGGCTTAGAAATGACTTGGGCTTTAATATATGCAAAGGACATCACAGAAAAGACAACTCAAGGTTTTGATTTTAAAAGCTCTACTTTATGTGTTTGTCTTTCTGAATACATATACATTATCACATTCAGCTGATAAAATGTTTCATTTGGTAATGTTTTCTGGGTGGTTTATAGTTGTGTGTATGTGCATGGAAAATCAATTTATCTCCAAAACAGGGTATTTGTTTCCATGATTAACAATGATTAGAAAAGATTAAAGGAAACATCCACTCATCTATTGATCTTGATGACTGAAACCATTTTTTCTATGTTCAACATGCCAGAAGCAAGTTGTGGTGTTAACTGAACTGTCTCCCCCACTTTTCTCATAACTCATAACCTCTTTATATTCACTGTCAGACTGATTTATCCCTTCTGAACTTTAATTCATCCTAGTTTAAACACATTTCAGGTAATGTGCAGTCTTCATGATATGTGGTGAAAACCATAAACTGGTCACAAAAATATCTCTGTATCTTTGAACAACAAATGGAAACTATTGCAGGGTTCTTTGTCAGACGTCAGTTGATATCTACAGTGCTTTACACAAGTTGCTGCTGGAAAAAACTCAACACAATATGGTGAGTTCATTGTATCCTGTAAAAACAATACTGTAAGGACAAAACAAACCCTATTAAATAAGATTCAGGGTACATGCAGCACTTCAACGAGAGCAATGGAAGTAAACTGATAATGTGGGACAATGTCGACCTATCCTTAAAGCAGAGGTCTCAGACTCCAGTTCCTGATTACCGGTGTTCTGTAACTTTTAGATGTGTACCTAGAACAACAAGGGTTGAATTACCTCCTTGGTAGGCCATCAAGTTCATCAAGCTTGCTGATTGACTAATTATTTGATTCAGGAGTGTAGAAGCAAAACCCATTTCAAAGTTGCAGGACACCTGCCCTTGAGAACAGGAGCTTGAGACTGCTTTCTCAAAGGGATAGCTCAGAACTTTTGAACTGAGAATCTGTTCAAAGATTATAAGCAGTTGATATCTTACTTGAAGGAGATAACTCTCTTGGCGTCTTCTATTAGTTTAAATCCAGGGGATTCCATCATGGAGGCTAAAGTTAACACCAATCCCTAGAGGGGCCAAGATTTAAGCAGATTCTACCTTAGAAAATCTTGAAACAGCTCCAGCCTGAAAAACATCATTATTTACACAAACACTAACTTTACCTATTGTCACATTTGCACTAGACAGTCTGGACATTTGGACATTTACTAAGAAGGTGATGATTATTTTCACAAAAAGTTGAGTTAGGAAATTATGCACCATCATTGATCTTCCTCGGCAAAATGGGTATCCAGAACAAAACATGTAATGGCTGTCAGATATGTAAGTAAAGGGATAAAAAAAGCAACAATACAGGAATCACCTAACTAGATTTTGCTTTCTGAACCTCTTTAATGTTATAGACAGTTACTATGACTGGTCTGTTCTGTGCATGTTTCAGGGGAAACATATAAGGGGTGCTGTTGCACCGCTTGCTACCTCCATATGCAAATAGTCATTAGCTTCTTTGAAAATAATCATCCAAATCAAGCATGTTAATAGTTTTAAGTTTGTGTTGTTTTTTCAAAAGAAATTAAACAAATTTGTAACATAAGCCACTATGAGGTTTTTATGATTGGATTTGTTTTAAAAAAGTACAAGCCTTCGATTAGCAGTTTAATTTAGCCTCTGGGTCCAACTATTCTGGGTTAACAGAAAATAAAGACAACAAGGGAGTTAAGCACTGCAGGTAAGATATTAAACCTTTAAACAGAACTTCACCTGAATGATCCCAATATCTTAACAGCAGTGGTTTTACTTTGATGAAGCAACCTTTTCAGTGCAAGGCCTTCAGTACAGTATCTTAAGAGTGATGTCTTAAGATATGAAATGAAGCATATTTTGATCAAAGAATATGTCAAGCATTAGTATTTTCCATGGACATTTCCTGAGTTTCATCTGTTTCAATAAACACTGCATCACTTTTACATAATGTAAAAGTGTAAAGAGTTGTACTACTGCAGTTTTATATCTAAATGTATTTAGTATGTTCTTTGTTCTGTAATAGAGGCATCCGCTGATGGAGCATTGATGATTAATCTTCCTTTGATAAGCAAAAGATTATTTAAGGAAATATGTAATCAAAAAGTTCTAGTGATGAATATAAATGACTGAATATAAAAATATATGCTGCAGTGCAAATTTTAAAAACTAAAACAAATAAAAACCAAAAACAAGAAGCTGGGTACAAATAATTTACAACTCTTCAGTACATAGAGTAAAAGCTTTTTAAATGCATTTAAAATGTGTCAAGTGAACTGTGACTTATCAGACACCTCATACAAGGTAATCAGAGACATTGCTAAAGTGAGTCTTTACAGTCTTTGTTGTTGTTCTTTTTCAGTTCTTACAAGACAATCCATGCAGGCTTCATGACTAATGTTCCACTGTGTTAGGAGAATAAGGTGGTGACTGGGTCATTCTGCTTCACTCTGTAAGTATGCTATCTTCTCGTATTTGGGGGTCCTTTGGGGATCGTCACTTTGCTCACTCTGTCAAATGAGGTGCACTTATGGCTCTCTTTTGTAGCACTCAGCCATTCCCCATACTCATATTTTCTGCTTTAAAATTGGTCCTACAACTGCAAGAAGAAGAAATCCACTCAGTCACACGCATGCATTAATACCAACCAGACAGTAGTTTGGACAGTATATGATAAATGCAATCTGCTTTACTGGTCCCCTGCTGGCACACTGATGGCTTGGAAATTCTAATAAGTATAAAAGAAGGAATCATCAAAAAAGCAAGAATGGGCTAAATAAAAAAATTGGGTGAAACTACAGACACCACAAAGGGGAAATGTGTTTCCAATTGTGAGACAATTCAAAGGAATATGACTGCCCGAAGACAAGAAGCAGGTAAGTAGCTAGGGTCGGCAAAGTCTAGGACAGTATATGGGAGACTGAGCAAGTGTCTCAGACTCAAAGCTGCCTAATAATCCTAAGCTGCTGATCAGGCTCTTTTTGGGTGGCAACATTAAATGTTCTTTTCAGTCACAAAATCCTCTTATCTGAATTGATTTCCAAACCGCAAAGTTACAAGCAAGTGCTTTACTGTGAATTTGTCTATGGCAGGACTGGGATCACTGTCCGCATATACAGCTCAAAGGACGAAGCCCAGATAACCATGTAGTGAGAGTACCAGTAAAATGAAGCTAGGGCTACCTGAACTTATTCTGCTCTGTGTTTTTTTAAGATTTATCTCCCTCACTATACTCAAAATGATGGTGTAACAAGGAGGAAGGGAAATAAACAAATACTTTTTTTATTCTCTCAAAGGGATCTGCACAAAAACAACACAAGAAGATCAGTACAATCAATGAAGATACTATGATGCTACCTGCAAAATCTGGAAACCAAGTACTACAACATGTTGTATGTTTTCTTTGTCTGACCTTGGCTCGGTCACATGCTGAGTATAACAAACTGCCCTGGGTGAGAACTTCATCCAGGAATCTTTACTCATTTTGCTGAGAACAAGAACTGAACCATGCTGGTGGAATAGTGGCCTATTGGTTGGCATTGGTTTAAATCTTGAGCTCCATGTTACCTGCAGACACTGTTAATTGGGGCGTGGACATTTAAGAGTACAGATGATACGACTAAAAAATCCTATTTAAGTTAATTTTACATTTATTGCGTTAGGACTTTGTTTAAAAACATAGCGATTAAAGGTAAACACAAATGAAGTACATGGATCTAGCTGAGCTGCCTTCCAAATAAATATTTTCAAATTAAAATTTGAGGAAGGCCCATTGTCTGAGGGCAAAGTCTGTGATGCAAGTTTCATCATCTGACCTATCCATTAGGGTGTGCTAGAACTCTTAGTGGATGTCCATATATGGCCATGATTTTTGTGACCATGTTGATAATTACAATAAAACTCCCACTCAGAGTGGTGCCAAACACATAGCAAAGAAAGAGAATATATCAGATCATGAGCAGGAGAAAGAAAACAACACTTTTTTTTAAAAAACTGTGTGTGGAGATCCATTTTTTCCCCCATCAGTTTGGATGATTTATCTCAGCATATAAACCAATGGATTATCGCCCCCGATTAGGCTGTCATGAAAACTGTATCTCTCTGAGTGGAACACTGGTTTAACTCAGCTAAAATAGTGCAGGAATGAGTGAATTTGAGTCAGTGCAAGCCACTTGGACTCTGACTTCGCCAGCTGAGGAAGTATGTTTAGCAGGAATGGACTCGACCTGTTTTTCCTGGTCTTGGGCTCGGTCTCAGATAGTTATGCCTGTGGTCTTGGTCTCGTTTGACAAATTAGCTCAAGACTGGTTTGAGACTCTATAGTTTTTGTCAAAATTAAGAAACATAATTCCCTTTTATCTTCACCTGCAAACGCACAACAATGTGAATTAAAAACAGTGATCAGAGCTCAGCTGCGTCCCACCATCTCAGAAAAAAAATGATGTTATTATTGCTATTGCCCGTGCAGTCGTGTTGAACGTGATTGTTTACAAAACCAGATGGCATTTGGTCCTTTGATTTAAAAGAGCCTGTTTTCATGTTCACATGCAGTGCAGTGAAGCTTTTGCTGAATCTGCATCTGACCACAGAAAATTATTAAATTTGATTTTTAAGACATGAAGAATTTTAAGACAGCAGAGTAAAGGGGGAAAATAACACCAGGTCACCTGTAAGTTTTGTCCACCACCAGGATTAATGATATGCGAACTGAGCAGGACAACATCTAGTTTTATTAGACATCTACAGCAGAAACAAGGAAAAGTAAGTAATAATTTAAAAAAAATATGCACATCAACCCAGTTTCAACACTAAGCAGCTAAATAATAATAAAAATGTAAATAGATGCTAAATCGGCAACACCGTTCTACATACAAAACTCACTGAGTTGATGAAGAAAAAAAGGCTCATCAAGCCAAAAACAAATTCAGTCTTACCTTCGATGTTTTATGACCATAATCCATGTTAGAGAAAATATTCCCACTTGGCTCCTGTAATCTGTTGTAACCTGCGTCATCCCTGTTGGCTACATGATTATTGAAATCCCACAGATTCTATTGGCTCTCATGGTTTTAGAATTCCCCCTGTGAGGCAATTTGCGTGCCTGCATGGTCTAACATTAATATTAAAATGCCTAATAATTTATTAATGTCCAGCATGTGTTTTTTAACATCTGATAGTCTTCTGAATTGCTTTTATTCAGATAATCATAATAGGAAACATTTTTTTAATGATGATCATTTTTATCAGCCTAATCTCTCACTGTTTTTTAAATTTATCATACAACTATTGTGCAATGTAAGCTGATTATTTCAGTTTAAGGAATGTGTAACAATGTATGGCTGCATTTAATAACATAAGTATTAATTTAGTATGACCAATATTAATTTAATATAAATAAGTGGTTTGGGTTGAATAATTAACTGTTTTTCCATTAGTTTTTGCATTTTGTGGTGTACAAAAAGCAATGTCCTTAAATATTTATCGACATAATAAACATTTGGCCTCGGTCTTGGTCTCAGAAGGTCCAGTCTTGGTCTTGGTCTCGAAAGGTCTGGTCTTGGTCTTGGTCTCAGAACAACCGGTCTTGACACCATCCCTGATGTTTAAAGATACCTGCTATTGTTTTATCTGAAAGAATAAATTGTTTTTAGCATATAAAAACAGTATTCTAAAATATTCATAAGATTACAGTAAATATAAAGCTGTATTGCATGTATTATGACAATTTTTTTAAATAAAGGACACTTTGAACCTTCCTATTTTGCAGATATGTTTTAGCTCCATCAAATGTGGAAAAAAAAGTGTCAAGCACCATTCTTCATTGTAGTTCTTCTACCTGGTTTTTCAGAGGCAATATGTGCAGTTTGTTTTTTTGCTATGGAGTAAATAAATGGTTTAAGAGAGCACATACACAGTTTAGGTGACACCTGTTTGCATGTATTGAGATGTACACCTTGAAGTAAGGGCAACTGACAGTGCTTATCATCAAACAATCATGTTCCTGAAGCAGAGAAATTGAATTGGTTCAGTGAGAGTTACAAAGATGCCATGCATCTTCGCTCTGGAACATTCCAGGGATGATAGCTATTTACTGTTTCAGGAATAAATGTACTGTTTCACAGAACTTCCAGGAACTGTCAAACAAAAAGTGTGAGCTCTTTCCTCTCTCTGCAGGTGGCTGCTGCCTTCTCAGTTAGTGGGAAAATCATCCAGTCAGTGTGTCAGTTTAGTCTCCTTGATTTAGCACAATGATGCATCACAGCCTACATTTTATTTAATCAGTTGCTCCATTTAGATGCACACTCTTAGACTTACAATGGAAGAAACTGAATTCATTGAGTCTCTTCATTTCACCAGTATGGCACAGAAAAAGTCTACTGGGAAGTAAATCGGTAAAATGGTTTCATCAACCATAAAATGTTATATTTATTCCCAATTTAAACCCAAGTTGTTTCCAGAAAAACATTGTATAACCTGAATAAGAAATATATTTTCCTGTGGTCCATTTTTATGTTTAAAGCCTGAAATTACTCTCCAGTAGTTATGGTTTTTAATAGCTAAACAATTTTTTGGTGCAGATGTCTCTGTAAAAGTTGTGCTCACATCATCTGTCAGTTCATAAATATTATTGATGCTAAAAGTTTAGACATATTAAAACATATTTATATTCCAAAAACATTGTAACCTCCACCAGTCTTCTCTTTTTCATTAAAAGGCTTATCTCACTCATCTGAATGACAATTAGGAATGGACATCAGGTCAGATAGAACAAATGATACCATGTAATTAAGGCTCTGGAAAGATGGGGTTAATAAATTGATGACTTCAGCATGAAAAAGGGACAGGGCAGTGCTGATTTTCACATTTCAGCTTCAAACTGAAAGTGGGAATGTTCAGTTAGTGATGGACTGAGCTAAACTATGCAATCTGGCAGCAAGTGGTGTCACAAGAACTGTTCATCAATCGCTCACATTTTCTCTTCAACCCTCATTTTGGAAGTTGGGTAAGAAGGAGATAAATGCAGAAAATTATTTTTCCTTTCAATTTAAAACAGGTTGACATGACAAAAATAAATACTCTCAAAAACTAGTTTCCTAGTTTTTTTCCTGATAAATGGAACTAAATATTAATGCTTTAAATGGGTAGGAAACACATATCAGCTGACTATTTACTAGAGGATGTGGGCTCTAACAGACTGTAATCATTTAAGCATATGAAGACATTATATTGTTTGCAATAAGAGACTGTTATTTTTATTTGTTTGATGGACAGTGAGACATTTCAAAAAGTCTCAGGTAACAGCATTTGTAATACATAGTGTCTTACAGGTTAAAACCAGGTCACAGTTGCATATATGTAAAAAAAAACATTTATTTGTTAACCTGGGGTTTTTTCCCTCACTGTATATATGTACTCAGATTAAAGGTAAAATGTTACTTTTTCAATTTGAGATTATGCATTAAAAAAATTAATAAAACATTCATTTATTTGAAGTTTTCTTTCAAATCTTTACAAATGTGCCTATGTGTGGAGTGTATTTTATCTTACTACACATTCAGAAGAACCTGATCTTTGTTGAAAGAAACAACATAGAAACAGAGACACACCGAGAAATTGGCTGTTGATCAGAAGTGGATCATTTCCAGTTTGATTGGGCCTGGCTCATGGTGTTTTGAAGTGAGGTCAAAACCAGGTGAAGACAGGAGAACAGAAGTCTTGTGTAGAAGTGAAAAACTTTATTAAAAAATTACACAAAAATGAGGATGAGGTACAAGAAGAACTAAAAAGTATCTGATAAGAACAATCAAAAACAATGATACAGAATACTTTAGTCAGCAAACTCTTTAACTAGGCAAGCAAAATTCAACTAAACTACAAAGTAAATTAAAAAGAATAAGAAAAACAAACAATGGAAAATAATAGTAAAACGGAGAAAATAAGAATAAAAACTGAAACTGATAACCAACAAAAAATGAACAATTGAATCTTAATGTTGTATTAACTAGCCATTACAGTGACTGACTGAATGGAGAGATGGACTACCAAGATGGCCTCAAAAAATGCTTATGGAATCACAAGATGGAAAATGAATAAAATATCATCTGCTTCACTATTTACCAATCTGTGTAAGTCTCACATGTACATTTAAGTACTACCAATACAAATATCAAGGTGTGTATGAACAATGGCGGTGTGCTATGGCCAATCTCCACACAAAAAGTTGGACTGTATGTATGAGTGAATTGATTTTTTTTCTTGTAAGGTGCCTCGAGACAACATGTGTTGTGACTTGGCGCTGCATAAGTAAACTGAATTGAAACTGAATTAAAATTAAAACAGAACAAGGTAAATTGTTAAAACAGCAGAGCTAATGATGGCTACTGCCCAAGCATTAGCAGAGTTTTAGCATTAGCTGGGATAATGGTGAGACAATGGTGACATATGCTAATGCAGGTTAGTTAGAGGAAGGTAAAACACAGATAAAACGGAATAAGCTCACATTACTGGACTATCAGTGCTCAAACCACTCACTGAAATAAAGTGTGAATCACCAATAGCCTCAGTTCTGGCTTGCTCAAGGCCTGCTTTGGCTGACAAGCTCAAAATGTTGTTTACATCCCTGTTATCATTTGCAGTTTTTCATACTCCTTTAAATACTTTTTGCTATTTGTTTATAGTTGTACAGTCTTTTCTTAAATTGTAAACTTGACCTTCCTATAAAGTAGATCTTATTTTCTTTTCTTTTCATAGTTAATGCTGTCCTTATGTATAACTATGTGCTTCCATTTGTCAATCACTTTGATGGAAATACACCTGAATTTCCCCAGTCAGGGACAAAAAAAAAAAAAAAAAAAAAAAAAAAAAAAAAAAAAAAAAAAAAAAGGATATTTCTATTCTATTTCTACTTTTATCCCAATATTTAGCAGCACTATCTCAGTTATATGTTTTAATCTTTTGATCTCTCAACCTCCTTGTCATTTAACATGCTGGATTTAGAAAAGTTGGCAGCTTTTTGAAAAATTTAGAGAAAAGGAAAAGATCTACCCTACAAAAAAGATTAACTGCGCTAATCGTCAATCAAGAATTGTTAAGATGCAAAAATTTTTAAAAAAATGTCAGCTCCATAATAGTTTTGTTTGTATTTATTACTGTTGCTTTTTTATGTATTGTGTATTGAATGTGACCTCTTATCTCTGTTCTTTTATACTGATGTAAAGCACATTAAATTACCTTTCATATCAATGAGACTGAACATATAAACATGCCCTACGTTTGTTTTAAAATAATGGTTAAACCCTTTTCACATGACATCAACTATGGTCCTACAATAAATAATCAATGACAATTAAACGCGTAAAGACTTAAAAAAAAAACCCAAAAACTTTTGAATGCCCTTTCTTTATCCTTTTATGTTAGAAGTGCAGAAAGTGCAGTTTTTATTGGCATGAAAAGGTTTTAAGTTTGGCCACAAAATTCTGATAGTTGTATCTCTAACAAACAGCTTTCTGATGACTTGTTTACAACACAAATCTTCCTCCTACTAATCCCACTAAACACCTGGTAGGTGGTAAAAGAATTCCCTGTGTTTCTAGGATCTGCATTTCTCAGTCTGCAATAAAATGCAATAAACCAATCATGCCATGTGTTCTCTCCAACAAAAAAACAAGCTACATAGAACTGAACTCTGGTTCAATGATATTACAGTTGTTAAAGGAAAACGTCTTGGTACAATTCCAAGTGGTACAAACACCTGTTTGCTTTTATGTTTAGAGCATATAATTAACACAAAATTCCATACTAGGACATTTTTATGTGAAACAGAACAGGCAGAAAAAGGAAGCCTACAAATACAGACATGCTTCTTATTCTGGTGGTGGAGAACAAGACAGAATAAAGCTTGTGTTCAAGCTGAGTGATCCGCTTTAGTGAAAACTGAATTAGCTAATATTAGTCCATAATTCAAAGACCCTGACTGCATCAAGGCCAGACATATGGAAGTACACGGTCCAGTAAGTTTTACTTAAAAGCATATTCAAGCAGACAGGCATTCACAAAAAGTAGTGCTTATGAACACATCACACTAAGACAAGTAAATATGACTTAGTGCTGTGTCCATATTTCTTTTTTATACATTCCCTGCATACTCAAGATTTAATTGCTTGCCTATATCTCTAAGATAAATATGTCATCAATTTTCTAATACTGATAAAGATCTGAGTTACATTTTAATCATCAGATGAGGTTCTACAGACTCATTTCTTAAGCATTTATGGTGAGATTTGTTTGTTACCTGTACACTGTTGTTTTAAACAGTTTTTAAAGAGATCCACGATTAGTTGTGAAAATAGACTATTTGTGAAGCATTTGTTTCAGATGTAAAAACAATTCAGTAAAAATACTGTTGGCTGTTTAGTTTTTATAAAATTAAATAAAATACTGTCACACGGACGTCGCCATGTTGTTTACGCTGCAGTGCTTTCTGGATAGATGCTAGATAGATAGCTCTGTCTAGCTGGAACAGTAATTATTGCACAATAAATAACATCCAGTCCTTTAAATTTGAACCGGAGCACATTGTAATAGAAGGGAATGCAGAAATAACGAGAGGAAATGAAGATGAGAAGGACCAAATGGAGGAAGAGGAGCGATTCGGCTGCAAAAGCTGGTGTTTGTGCTGCTGCTGCTTGGATATGGCAATCCGACAGTATGCTGCAAAGATCCCCGCTTTCTAACTCAAGTTGTTTACAGTTAGCATCGGGATCAAAACATTTTCTCAAAAATATTAGAATGCTGTGTTAGAAAGACTTGAAGATGCTTCACTGTCACTTTCAACATCCATTCATTATGTTCCAGTTTGTTTTGATTTCCCGTTAGCGCTTACTAATATAGTGAACAGTAGATTACAAGCCGATCACACCTGTTAGTTTAAACAGATATCTCATGTATGATGGTAAATGAAAACTTTGGCGCAGTGTGCCTCAATCCAGACATTTTGTGTGCTGTCCTAGTCAGCCTCTACCACCTTGACTTCTTGTGTTTTGTTTATGGGCTTGACTCCACTTGACCCTACCTGCGTCATCTGCCCGCCATGCATTGCTTAGGTGAAAAAAATGGCGTCTTCCGTAGGTGAAAAATATAACAAAGATATACAGTTTTTGAAGTAATTATGAGCTTTTATGTGTAACAAACAACAATGTTTAGGTTCATGGGAAAATTACAACATATTTAGGCCAACAAGTTCAACTAGTCGTGGAAACCTTTAAGATAATTAAAGCTTCTGGGAAGATGCTTCTTATCTTTTCCAGCAGGGTGGTGAATCTAAAAACACTTTTACATGGATCTAGAGCTTTTTTTTTTTTTGAACATCCAGTAATGCTTGTCACTTTTAATGCACCCTTGATTGTATGATACAAAAAAACATCAAAGTAAGTTAGTTTGCACTGACATTAGTGTCATTTTTCTTTTTTTCTTCTTTTTTCATATTTAATCATCTACTGGCCATCTGGTAATGGAAGGTCAAAGTTTTTTTATATAGTCTATAAGTGTCCCAAGTTTTCACATGATTATTAGCTGAATTAACCAGAAAATTGTCAAGCCCCCTACTGAGTCAGTCACCCAAAGCATTTTGCATGCTGAGGTGAATAAATCTTCATCAGAGCATACAGAGGTATAGGTGTTTTTATTTTCATAGCTTTTTTTCTCTATATTAGGCCAAATGAGGATAGGAAAATAAAATGGAGCATTGTTTCTTTTCCCCAAGAGATATGTTAATAAGTAAATCTGTCTGTTTTGTAAATGCAGATGTGCCATTTGCAGCAGGATCTTAAATTATAGATAGACCTTCTTCCTCTACAGACTTACACATGTGGGAAATGCAGCTGTTGAATGTCTCCACAAGGAACAAAGTGCCATTACTGCTACGTATTTAACTTTTTTTATTCTGATTTCTGATATTTTTTACATAACACTTGTAAAACACATTATTATTTAGTCAGGGCTGGCTTTAATGATAATTAAAAAAATATATATTTTGAGAGCTGGGTATGTGTTTTGTCATATTTCCATGTAGAGAAAGAACAATTATAGCTGGAAAATTGATATCTTATAAAAATCATACTAAAATTGGATCTAATTTTAATAAATTGAATGCTAATATGCAAGATTCACTGTTATTAAATATAATGCTTCTTTAGTCATTTATCATTTAACTACTGCTGCATGACTGAACATGGTGATTGAGCTTATTTTTGTACCTTCCTTCTCTGAACAAGATGGATCTGACCCGACTCAGCTGTGCTGCATAAATAAAAAAAAGTCCTGTATTATGTATGCAGAGTGCATTGCTCCACTCAAACAGTACTTGCAAAAGCACCGTATTGAATTTGTGGAAGACTCTGAGGCGCATGATAATAAGGGATTGTGCTATAGAATTGTATATACTATTTATTTTGATTGATGTTGTGCAATTTGAATACATTCACTGTATCACTGTGACTCCATTTTCAAGCTGCCAGCTGCCAACTGAAAAAGGAAATCATCCAGTGGCTTATTTATGTACACTGAACTGCTGGGGCAAACACACAGAGAGAGTGAAACAGTAAATTAATAACAAAACTGACAGAAAGAAACCCATAGTAGTGATTTTTAGCACGATAATCATTTCCAGGATTGTGTTTAATAAGGCATGACAGGAATGGGGAAGCTTGCCTGTCTCTAAATTAGTTAGCTTCTCCAAGCTCCTACCTGCTGAACTTTCTACCTCTGTTGGCGCCAAAGTGAGATCTGCTTACTATAAAGTAGATAAAAATGGCTCTGCCACAATAGTGATGGATCCCTTTTCTTCGCAAAACTTCTGTTGCCCCCACAGGAACAGGGATTCATTGAAAGCTTTTCAGAAATGAAAGAGTTCATGAAGAGATGTCTTTTCCTACACATCTTCCTGTTGTACTCCTCGCACTTGCTCCCTAACACACTGCATCTCCCTTGTGTGACTTTATTCTCTCTCCATCTTCTGAGTTTTTTTCAGTTCATGAACTCGATGAATGAGTGATTTTGAAACCGAGGAACTCTCATATCAAAGCTGTCAAGCATTTTCTGTTTAGATGCATCATATCTGATGCAAATATAAACACATTTTGTGTTGTCTGGGACAGCTTCTGTTGTCATGCAATAGTACACTGGGGGTATGCAGGCTGTTTATTGGGAAACAAGCTCAATATCACTGAAGACAAAAACCAGAATAAACACAATGCATTATAAAGTTAAACGACACATGGTTCATTCATTTTGGCAAAAGTATTAAGTGCCTTGAACAACAGACCTGCAGTAACTCCAAGGATTTTAACCTGTTGAGCTATTACTGAAAGCAATTTTAATGAAGTTTTAACGTCACTGAACATTTGCAAACTGTTGCACTGTTACTAAACATTAAATCAAGACATTTTTATGCTCACTGCATTTCTATCGATATGTTAAAACGCACACTTTTTAAAGTGGGAGTGTTCAGGTGATTTCTTTTAGACAAGTGAGGATGAAGCTGTGGAAGTCAGTGGTAGTGAATCTAATACATCAGCTGAAACAATTTGAAAACACATTTCAAATTGCTATGACAAAGGTGAGCTTCAAACATCCTGATTAACACGAGCCCTGAACATTTCTGAAACAAGAAATCCATGAAATTGTGCTTCAACATCACTCAGTCACCTTTAAAATTACTTTTGGGAGGACAAACACAGTGACTGCCAGGATTGTTTTACCATGAACAAAATCTAAATTGACAAAATGTTCCACATTAAAAAGCAAAGTGTGCAGCTGTTCAAAGTGAGTTGCTCCAGCAGCAAATACATGTTTTTCGTCCGTCTGTTGTTGCTTCATTGCATGTGGAGGTGGGGAGGGATTAGGGGGCATATAATTGGGGAGGATGCCTTCCCAGTATATAGCAGCAAGTGAGGTCACCAGTCTCTTACAGGATAGGGTTGGATGGAACTTCCTTGTTAGCTTCACATTTCAGACCTTGTGTTTAAGTCTGTTTTACAGGAACAATTGCTAGGCTTGAAGCAGATCGTCTTAGACCAAGAGTGTAGTTTTGTTGAAATGTTCATAGTTATGTCTGGTGTTATTTTTTTTATTTATTTTTTTTTTTTTACAACACATCTCAGCCTCCATTTACCCTAAACCCACTGCTGTTTATTCCTAATCGAAAATGGTAGGAGCTTTAAATAAAGCGGTGGTCCTTATAGCTTAATGTTGCATTTTGCAATTAAATATTGTTGCATAGAACAAATTAGGCATCTTAATATTAAGCTCAAAGACTCAATATCGGCATTTTAAATGGAACACACTTTTTATTTAAAAATGATTTCAATGCTGGTAGAATTACAGCTCCCTGAAAACCTAATTTGCTTCACCAAATTAGATCCATCTACTGTACACATTACATCCAGGAGATAGACCTGCTGATTGAGGACATTAGAAAAAAAAATCTCCAAGAGACCAGCCAGTTCAGGTAATTTAAGCAGCACTAACTATGGGCCTGAGGAATCTACCCTTTAATGTATTCTGGCCATGAAGGACTGAGAGGAAACCCCTGGGACAAAACTAATAGTTGCTGATGGTACACCTTAAGCACATAAAGAATCGCCAGTCTCTAAGTGACCAAAAAAAATTTATTACTTTTCTTTAAACCTCCACAAATGCCTTTAAATACCCTGCTTGAATTTCTCAAACTTCCTCCTTTGCTACACCTGACATTTGCCTGACCCTTATGGCGTGCCTCACCTCTCCATGGCACTTTCACCTGCTCACCGCCAACACTATATGACAGCACGCTTAAAAATCAAAGCACGGCTTCTCAACAGCCAGTCTTTGAGGAGGAAATGCTGCCTCTCTTCCCAATTACCATATTTTTCTTTACGCCTCCAACCCCATGTCCTTACTCTTGACACAGAAAAACTGTTTGCTTTCCCCAGAGTAATGTCATGCATGTGAATGATAAGCTGAACCTCAGTTGCTTGTGACAGGCACTTGCAACACCGCACCGTGGTTTCTGATCTTCCAGGTGTCGCAAAATGTGACACTTTTGCTCACCCTTGTTCAACCTCTACTTATCTTACAACTTCTCCATCATGTTATTTTCTCTAAACTGTTTTCATTCACAGTGTGCTATTTATTCATTTGTAATGCCATTTTGAGGCTAACTTCCACCTACATCTTCTACATGTCTCTCTACACTTGTCTACGCTGATTCATTGAATGAATAAGAAGGCCAAAGGGTTGGTCTGTAATATCAGTACAGCACTGTGTAATGAGCTGGTGATGATAAGAATTATGGCTGATAACATTTTACTGTCTTAATAAGGCATAAAGAAGCTCTTTAAAACTCAGCTTCTCTCGCTTTTCTGTCACTTTGTGTCACATTAGACCTTTAAGTAAAAAGTTACAGTAGATACCGGCCAAGATAATTTATAACATGCTACTGAAAAGACCTTTAAATGGACATGTGTTCAAAAATTTAAAAAGAGCAACGATGGAAGAAAAAAAATTAAAAGACAGTGCACTGATATAATTTACACAGTGAGCTGTTAAATTAAAACAACCTATGTTGAAACAAAAATGCATTTGTGTACATACATACCTCAGATATGTCCTTTCACCTTTAAGAGCTCTCTTTTTCCAAATCACTTTGAATGGCTTCACGTGACTTTAGATATAATCAAAACATATCTGCTTTATTTATTATATGTTCTTTATTTTTGTACAGGATTCACGAAGCAGATTGCACTAAATCAGGGGTCTGCAACCTGTGACACCAGAGCTGCATTTTAGGCTCTCTACAGTGGCTCCTAATAACTTTGGCCAGTAACGTTTCAGAACTGAGCAGAACACTGTCTCACATTCAATAAAAACAACAGGAAGCTAAGATTTCCTCTTTTGTTTCTGTGTATTGTGGCTGTCTTTGAACTGGCGATAACTGTGTTTGTAGTCATTTTTATCCTCACTGGTTGAGCTCTTTTTCACTCAGCTGAGTGAGAATTTGAAACATATTGCAGCCATGTTGTCCACCTTTGTTTTTATTCATATCTCTTCATTCTACAGGACATTTGCACACAGCAGTATAGCATATTCTTAGCTGTCTATCCTTCTGCCAGAGCCATAACTGCATGAACAAACAAGAAGAATCCGTTTATATTCTGTGTAGCTGTATGCTGCAGAAGTTCTGCAACATTTATTTAACAAATAAAATCCAAATGGATAATTTGTTCACAGAACACCTGCACTCACTTTGTGGGTGAAGTTTGTTTAGCATCTTACTAAAGTGACAGATTGCAGTTAAATTTGTTAATTATAACGAAGATGATGAAGTCACTGGCGAATACAGAGTGAGAATTGCCACAAGAATGATTGGAAAAAAGTTTTGGATTGAAAGTGAAGCTGCAGTACTGAAACTGACCAAATGCTACAATCCCCTTTCACTTCATGCATGCTGAAAAAAGAAAGTCAAATTTAAGTCAAGTGAAAATGCATGCTAAAAAAAAAAAAAAAAGAAAAGCTCACAATGACATTCTTTTAAATATCCAGCCAGCTGCTAGAAACATATTCATTTTTGATAACTGGGGAGACATATTTAATATTAAGCTCAGTGAGAAGACTTTATAGGAAGCAAACAAATAAGTTTTATGCATTATGTTTGTGCTGTTGCCCACATGCGTATAGATAGAAATCTTGTAAAAAAAAAAAAAAAAAAAAAAAAAAAAAATAGTACTCTAAAAAAATTGCTTCTGAAGATTATCTTCAGCACTATTGCTAAAAAAGCTTCTTAAGTCATTTTATGCAGCTGAGCTAAACAAATGTCACAGATTTTCTAATTCCCATTTTTGTGCTGTAGTTGTGCTGGGCTTTTAATTAAGGATCTCACTTATTTTCTACCCTTTAAATAATTTGTCTTTGATTGTATATGGGGGAAAACACAGCTGCTACGTGGAAAATAAAAATTATTTCAGTAATTCAGAGCTGAACTGGTTTTATTTTTAGGTGACATTTGAAGGGCTTGTGCACAAGTTTAAATTCAATGGATGCAGAAATTATGTATACATTTTCGAAGTAATATGAAAGTCACACATTAGTTGTATGTGCTTAATCTCTTATACAATATCTCGCTGCAGTGTCATATTAATTTGGAATGTTTGTCTTTATGGGATTTTTCCTTTTATCTAGTCCCTTATTATCCCTCATATAAAGAATTATCCAAATGGATATCTGAGAATCATAAGAGATATCTGAGATATCTGAGAGAGTTAGTTTACAAGGAAAAGGAAAAAGCAAAGCAAAAAAAAAAAAAAAAAAAAAAAAAAAAAAAAAAAAAAAAAAAAAAAAAAAAAAAATACAAGAAAGAGACCTTTTTATTAATCACAAATCTGTTTTTTTTCTCAGGAGAAAAGGCCACTCAGAGAGAAGAAGAATAGTTTTTTTCCCTCCTACTTTTATCTCCCTTCTGTTCAGTACAGTTCCTTTCTTTGCTTCTTCTCAGGATTTTTCCAGGCTCTAAACGCCAAGCCAATAAACCGAGAAACAAAATCCCCTCTAGTCTCACTCTTTTCTTTCCTTCTCAAACAGACTGAATGTTCAGTATTTTAATAAAAATCACAGCTTAGATGGTCACATCTGAGAGAGCAAACGCACACACTCAAACACAAACACACAGACACACAGCCAATCCATGTCTGGTAGCGTGTGCGTGCTGTCTTTTATATTTCCAGAGTCAGTTTAGTGTAACCTACCTTTCCATGGCTCAGCACTCACTGTGACTATTAGTGGGATCTCTCAGGGCTGAATAAGCAGTGGGATTGTTCAAGTTGAATAACAACATGGAGAACTTCTCAGAAATATGACTTCAGACCAAGTCGAGGAAAACCACAGCAGCATAGTGGGAAAAAGCTGTCATTTTGACGAGAAACGAGCAGAGAAAGTCAAAGGAAGGAGTTCCTTATGAGGAAAAAATGGCAGCATAGAGGGTTAGTTTGCCATCATTCGCTGATCTTTTTTGAGTAGTTATTATCCTGTTGAGACATACAGTGTGGGAATGGTTAATGCTCTGTGAGCGCTGACAGGCGCACACATATTCTCTTGTTAAAAGGTACGCTTGATTTATAAACCAGAGATGTTTGCAGACAATAGTAATAAATGGTTCACAGCAGTTTGTTACTGTTTGTTGTAACATCATAATTTACTGACTGACTGAGCTATGTATACAATGACTTTGGGCTGTTTCATAACAAAGTAAACTTGCTTGCTGCCAATGTCTCATCTCCCTGTTAAGCTAGCATTATTAGGATGACTCTTATGATTCTTTTAAATAAAAGTACTTCAGTTTTGATACATATAGAAATAAGACATTAATTGGCAATGAATTATTTTTAGTACTTTGAACAATTTATATTTACATCATAACCTTATTAATTCAAAATAACTTACAATGATTATTGGTGTTAAGAGGGGAATTTTTATGTTTAATTGAATACTCCTAAAAATATAAAGGTGGTAAAGGTTCATTTGTAAAATTAGGTCTGTGGACAATAATTTGAATTCATTACATACAGTGTTAAATAGTGGCATTTGATGTTAAAGCGTTTCAGTAATCAGAGACATGAGACTTAACTTGGCTTACAAAAACTTGAGACCTGATGTTGACTAGAACAAAATACTCTGGCATTTATTTGGACATACCCCTCAAAAACCTGAAACTTGACATGGACTTGGGTGAAAAACTTGAGACTTACCTCTGAATTATGTCATTTATTTTTACATTTGTGCCATTCCTTTTTTATTTTAGTTTATGTCGATATTTTTTTGTAAACCCCTTTGTGGTTCTTGAACTGGGAAGGGTGCTATATAAAATGTTTACTTACTTACTTACTTGCTCATTTGAGACCTAAACTGGAGAAAACATTCAAGAGTTCCATTTGACATGCCCCTTAGAAGACTTAAAAATATCTTTAGACTTTGACCTTAAACTGTTAAGATCTGACTTATGCTAGCAACTCAGACATTAAGACTTGATTTGGACTTGTGGTGAAAAACTTCAGACTTGACTTAGACTTGTGTCTCAAAGATTTGAGATCTAACTATAGTCACCAGCATATATGAGATGGGGCAAAAGACTTAAAAAATTAACCTGCACTTGTTCATATAACTTGCAAAAAATCTCAGGTCTCTATCTTCATGTCCAGTTCATTGTATATCTCTTCAGCAGCGGCCGACACCCCACTGGTATCAGGACCAAGACACACTCACACACAAACAGGAGCACTAAGCTCATTTTGTCATTTTTTTGCCACAGTTTTCCTGTGGCAAAAATACTCTGCAAGCACAGACTTTGAAGGTAACTATTTTTGGTTCTGTGGTTCATGTGTAAAGGGAATACAGGAATTCTAGGTGAGCATGAGTGCAGCATGTGATATTTCAGTTTTCCACCTTAAGTCCCAATCGAAGTGAGTCAGCCCGGGCAGGAAGGAGAGCGGATAATGATCCTGCTGATAATGGAGGAGTGGTATCTGGTTAAATGAGGCTGGATATGAACATTGCTGCAGGCTGTTCTTTTGCACCCCCCACATTCACAGATCTCACAGCTCTTGAGGTACAATGTGTGTGATAAAAAAATTGTGTCATGAACAGATGAATGGCAACACATTTTCCTTACCTCTCTCCCTTCTATTTGCCTGTGTAAGTGCTGTTATATGTGAGAGCTTGCACACCAATGTTCTCCCATTTAATTAGGAACTGTTCCAGCTTGCACCAGTTATAGGAAGGCAGTCAGGAATATGGAGCAGTTTTTACTCTCACCTGTTTAAAGTGTTGCAATGGTGGCAACACAAATCCACCGGCAGTGCAGGGTTAATGAACTTCAGAAAAGGTTCTGCTGTAAACAGCAAAAGGAGATACAGATTTTTTTTTTTTTTTTTTTGGCAATAACTGCCAACAACATTTACACAGAAAATCTTTTGAATTAAATCACTCAAATGATTTCGGAGCTTCACATCAACACCATCACTAATTAGACAATATTAATCAACATTATCTGTGTTAAAAAGAAGAGATTAATGAGACACTACTGTTATTTTGAGATTGTAGAAGAGAGTACCATCCATTTGACAGAGATGTAAAGCTTCTACAATTATTAACCACCCTAATAAATTTAAATCAAATAATTTTGAGTCTCAAAACCTCCCCTACCATCCATTCAGACCTTCGACCTCCTCCAGCCTTGTTTTTTTTAATCACTGCAATTTATTGCATTTTCATGTAGCCATTTTCTGACTTATGAAATTCAGCAAACATCTTCTTTACTTGACATGTTTTATGTACTTTCCAAATATAATTGGCTAAGAGAAATGGGGCTCTGTGCCACATCATATTTATACCCCAGATAAACTGCAAGCCATATGTTACTGATTAAAACTTCTACATAATCTGCTTAGCATAAAAAGGTAAAGCATTAATTACAATCACAGTTTTGTAGTAGTTGCTCAGGGTGCTACTAATTTACATAAGATTTTGTTAATGTCTCGATTGATCAGTCAATCAAACTTAATTTGTAGCCCAAGTCCATGGTAAAACCAAAAATAGCCCACCCCCCTCCCCCCACACACAAACACACACACACACACACACACACACACACACACACACACACACACACAATTAAAACACAAAAGGACAAAATTTCCAATTCCCACAAACAACTCTCATGGGGATTGTTGAATGCTGAAATAAAACTGTTTGAGGGACCCTGAAGACATGTGAAATTAGTTTCCTAACAGTGCACTGCATGTGCTTTTATAAGATTTTAATTGTATGTGCCTTTTAATTATAATTTTGTATGCTGTACACAGGTGTGCCTCTTGGGGAGGTCTCCCTAAAAAAATTATTTTATTTCAAGGAATTTCCTGGTAAAATAATGGTTGAATAAAAAAAATAAATAAAGTAACTCCTGCGTGACAAACATCTGGCTATCATTCCCCTCACTAGGACTTTTATTTTTTTAATGGTTTCTCAAGGCATCACTGTACGCCACATATAACCTCTATATGCCTCACTCTTTTTGGAAAATGACCACTGAGGGGCAGCATAGCGAGATGTGCAATGTGCTTCAAACAAAGTCTCTTTAACTTGTACAGAACAGAGGCTAAATTTGCATGCAATTCTATTTACCAGAGCACACAGACTGAAACACTGAACATATCATCATCTGCCAATGAAGTGACCATATAGTTTTTTACATACCTCAAGAATATTGTCTGAGTATTAAAAAACAGGGAATTTTAGCCCGCTTGAATTATTTTCCCAACAGAAGAAATGTACTTTAATTGTAGGTTGTAGTTTTTTAAGATGTGTGATTATGGTACTGAAATAAAAAAATATATTTTAGGGGGTTTTATACAGCTCGGCCAGGGGAGTCAATTAATGTGGAGGGTGCTGTTCGTTAAACAACAAACAAAAAAGTAAACAGCAGTAAGATTATTATTATTATTATTTTGTTATAGAGTGAAACACAGAGCAACATAAAAACTCTAGCTCATTCCCTGATCAGTAAAAAGCAATAAAACAGTAAATTATTGAATTATAGCATGATGCCCTATTAGGCTTCGTTAAGGGTGAAACATTCTCTTTTTAAAATTTTTACTCTTCCTTTATTTCACCAGTAAGCAGTGATCTCAAATTGCATTCCTTGAGGGTCAGAGTCCTGCAACGTTTAGATGTCTCTCTGCTTCAGCACACCTGGCACCAATATGAACTCATTAGCAGAGCTCCGTAGTGCTTGACTGCATGCTAGTGAAGCAATTTCACCATGCAGTTCAAGTGTGTAGGACAAGGGACACATCTGAAAGTTGCAGGCCCTCGAGGAATGCAGTTTGAGACCTTAGGTCTCCTTGAGATTCAACATTTGTTTGTATGTGTCATATTAGGATGGCTGCATAGACGCAAACAAAAAACTGATTTTTTTTTTTTAAGAGCTTTCTGGGAAGAAAAAAAAAAATCTACTGGCTAATCTTTAAAAGTATAATTTGTTTCTGCTGTTTCAGTTCAGCATCTCAGATTAACACAGAGTATTATTGTGATCTGGGTCTGTGGTGGGTCTTCAGAAAACTTCACCTCCTACATGAATCTGCAGAGATGTTATCTTAAATACCCAGAGAAGCACAGAGCAATCACCTGTTGACTGGACTTGTATGATTTACAGCTTGATCGGCCCTCACCAGTGACCAGCCCTTTGGTAAATAAAAATAAAAATTCATTCTTTTTCCAAATAGTGAAAACACCACAGGTAAAAAGGTATCAGGTGGAGCCATCAACAACTCTATTCAGTGTAGATGTCGTTACTCAGGGAAGAAGAGTGAAAGCTAGCTATTTTTAAAGCTATGTTTGAAAAAAGAAGCCAAAGGAAGCACAGAAGATTGAAGAAGTCATGTAAAAATAACTATCAAGACAGCTGATTTAGATCGTGAAACATTCACAATAATTATTTCTATGAAACAGCTTTAACTAAGATAGAGGTGGGTATTTTGGAGCAGTCTGCCGGGACACAAGGACAGATAGTGCAACTTGTGGGATTAAACTGTCTCCATCCACTTCAGTCCTTCACAGAAATACTAAATTAAACAGGAGAAGGATCAACCTTGAACTGAAGGAGACATTTATGATGAGTTAATGACATGGTTCTGGCCATCAAGTTGTGGAAAAGCAAAGAGGTTCATTTACAGAACCAGTTGAGAATTGACTTGAACCTCTTTGTTGGAAAAGCTTTATAAGTTTGCTGCTATGTGAGACTTGGTAAATAACTACCAAGGTGATAAGAATTTCCATGACAACTTGTTGCACAGCATATGTTGTAGATGAAATGCTCCAACACTGGATGTGAATGTTTACTTGTGGTTAACATTATGTACTTCCACCACATTTTATTTTTAAATCTTCCTTGCTGGCCCCACTCCAAATTCCTGCATATTTTAGCAACATAACTGGACTTAAACATGCTTGTAAACCAAACTGGAGCTGATACCAAAACCAAACAAAGCCGAAGAATAAAACGACAGGGGGAGAATTTATAAATAGAAAGCTGGCTGGAAAAACCCAGCAGCTTGTTCCCAAGTCTGACGTCATCTTGAAGCTCTTTAATATTTTATTCAAGTGTCGTGAAATTAAAAGGTTCAAGGAGAAAAAAGGCAAAGGAGGAGAGAGAGGAGAGAGAAGCCAGAAATAAACCGCAGCCCACCTATCTTTTTTGTAATTGCTAAGTTCACATGAGGACATATTATCATAAAATAAGAGGCTCTTGATTGGTATTATCAAACTGAAAGAGAAGAGGCATGTTTTCAGTTTTCGAGTGTTGGAGCAGAATAAAGAGTCCGTGCAAGTTGCAGCAATTTGCATCACATTTTCTGAAACAGTGCACTTTAAAATTCAGGTTTATACTGTAATTGATATCCAATAAAGATTACCCTCCACAGCAGAAAACATATTCAGTATGACAGAGGCTTTTTAGTGGAGCTGGACTCCTCCCTGTTTGTTTGGTCACTACAAAGCAGAACAGTGACCTCCTGTGGAGTTTGCATGACAATGCAAAACCATAATGACGTCACTATAAAGCAAGTGCTGAAATTATCTGAGAAAAAAGTCCCACATGAATTAAAACCAGAGGATAGAAGATTTCATTGGATAGGTTTGGAAATCATATTAATCTGGTGTTTAAAGGCAATTCCATCTGCATAATGCCATGGCAGTGACAGGGTGCTATTTAAAAAGCACTGTACGTTTAGATCTGCACCCATCCGGTTCAGACTCATACCCATATCACATCAGGCATGTCACACAGAGGTAATTTGTATTACACACTTCAGAGAGTGGATGACATGACACGTCCCAGGTGTGAAAGGGCGCATGTTGAACTTGACACTTTGCTGGCAGGTGATTAGCAGACAGTCAGACCTCGATGCCCCCCATCAGACATTATTACACACAAGGCTCCATCTCCTGAACACATAATTATAAGAGTCATATGAATGTCCTTCACAT